>JAZKJV010000699.1:312916-666082 GCA_037367405.1 Ottelia alismoides
TAGGGATGTCGCCACCCTTGCAACCTGCACCCCTCACGGGTGGCAGGTGCTTCTTGCGGACCTTCCTGCAGGTTGTGGCCCCTGTGGACATCTGTTCACTGACCCCTCTCGTCTCGGTCTTGTTTTAAGTTCCTCTTTGGGCTCCTAGGGTGTGAAGCGATCATCTAAAAAATACCCAGCTACCCAAAGGCACCTTCAAAGAATGGAAGAGGTTGTGGTATGAGTCTATACCCACAACCATCTTCCCATATGTTCGTGTAGACATAAATCGTGTTGGTCACAATCCCGATCTTGGTGATCGTTGTTATCATGGTTGACAACAAAGCAGATGTTCCATCCTTGGGGGCTTCAAAGGCCCTGCCATCATTGTCAAGATGGTTGGTACGAACTATGAACTGTGGGCCATGCAGTTTATGAGTCTGATGCAGTGTGATGGCAAGAAGCGCATTCTTACGGTGGAGGAGCCAAGTGACAAGATTGGGATAAATGCCTCATGGGAGGCAGGTGATGCCTATGCACGGGTATGGCTATCCGGGACAGTTTCTACGGAGATAGCAAATGATATACTGAGTCAGCCTACTACAAAGGCTATGTCGGACATTCTCGCTACAACATACTCTCCAGCGAAGAATGAATCGAAGATATTGCAACTCTAGTATGATATCTTTACGTCGAAGCAGAACGGTCGACCCCTCCGTACCCTATATACTGCCTTGAGGGGCATGTTTGAGAAGCTACACGGCTACATTTCCTTGACTGCTACGCCAGAGCAGCTAAGGCTTACAGAGATTTGGTGATGACTGGTGTCTTTTTAGCGGCCCTTGCTCCAGAATATGACTCAGCCCGTGCCTAAATTCTTACAGATGCTACCATACTGCCAATGGAGGAGGCATATCGCGGATTGAGTAGGTTGCCTATCTCCTCTGGTGGTAATGTGCAGTCTCAGACGTAATCAGCTATGGCTGCCTCTCGTGGTAGGGGGAACCCTACTCCTTATCGTGGTAGGGAGGATCTAACCGTGGCAGAGGGGAGGTGGTCGATCGCGTCAGCCGTGCTCCTTCTTCCACATGATTGGTTACTCTGAGGAAACCTGCTACTCCAAGCATGTGTTTCCTACTTCTGTTAGTGTTAACGTATACAATAATAGTAGTATCTATACTTTTCTCTATTTTGTTTTTCTTCATAGTATGCTTTATGTAATTTACCCATAGGCTACTCTCCTATATAAGAGAGCCTAGGGTTCATGGAATAAACAAGTCATTCGTTTTTCCCCAACATGGTATCAGAGCGACGGTCCTAGACCGGAGTTCTCGAAACCCTAACCCTAGCCCACCCCACCCGCCGGCCTCTTCTTCTCTTTCCATCTCATCGGCGCCGAAGGAGATCTCCAGCGCTGCTCTTCTCTCCAGCGCCTCTGCGCCTCGCGCCTCTGCGCACTGTGCGTGAGTCTCTCCAGCGCTGCTCTTCTCTCCAGCGCATCTGCGCCTCGCGCCTCTGCGCGCTGTGCGCGAGCGTGCGCTCGTGCACGCGATAGCGCCTGCACGCGGTGCGCTGTACCGGTGCTGCTCTCCTGCACCAGTGCGCAAGCCAGCCCTGACGAAGCCCTGACGCCTGCTTGATCTCCTGTACATCGCCAGTACATCGCCTGCGCCTGGGCAGATTCTAGTGCACATCTTTGTGCATCTCCAGTTGCGTGCGCACGTGCCTCTTGCACGTGTGTACGTGTGCTAAGCCCTAAGCCCTAGGGCACACACACGTCTTGATCTACATGGGGTTAGTTGCTTGAGGTCTACACATGCAACTAATCCCATCTATGTCATTGTAGACAAATCACATATTTTGTCAATTGTTCCAGTCTTCAGTATCCAGTATGTCAGAGAGCAAGGCAAATATCCCATCGATTGGCGCATTTCGTGGTCCAGCGCCTATTGTCAAGATGGACGGTACAAACTATGAATTGTGGGCTATGCAGTTCATGAGTATGATGAAGTCAACAGGTAAGAAGCACATTCTTACCGAACCGGAGCCTGCAGAGAAGACTGGAGTCAATGCCTCTTGGGAGGCTGATGATTCATATGCCAAAGTCTGGCTATCTGGTACATTGGCTATTGAAATTGCCAATGACATTCTACACCAGCCCACAGCCAAGGATATGTGGGACATTCTGGCGGCTACATACTCCCAGGCCAAGAACGAGACGAAGATTATGCAACTTCAGCATGACATATTCACAATAAAGCAAAATGGTCGCCCTTTACATTCCCTCTATACATCACTAAGAGGGATGTTCGAGAAGCTTTATAGCTTCATGCCTCTCACAGCTACGCCAGAACAGCAGAAGACATACCGGAACGCAACGATGGTGGGTGTGTTCCTGGCTGCACTTGATCCTGAGTATGAGGCAGCACGATCACAGATTCTGGCAGACTCTACTATTCCTCCCATGGAGGAAGCGTTTCATAGATTGAGTCGGATCACAGTTCCTTCCACAGCTACGAGTCAGAACTCTTCTGCCATAGCAGTCAACAGAGGTCGTGGGTTCCATCACCCTAGCCGCGGACGTGGACCTCGTGGAAGAGGTGGCCGCACTAGACCAACATGTACCTACTGTCATCGAGTAGGACACAATAAAGATACATGCTACTCAAAGCATGGATTTCCTGCATCTGCACGAGCTGCTGAGCAGATAGAGCCCCCGTCTGCTGCCACTCTGGATCAACGATTCGAGGATCTAGTTGCCCGTCTGAGGGGCATTATTCCACCATCTAGCCCAGCACCAACTACAGAGAGTCATTCTGATGATGCCGCTTCTGCCTCTGCGTCTACCAGTGCTTCAGGTAGTATACTTGCATTCCACAGTAGTAGATCAGATACTTTACCATGGATTATGGACTCGGGCGCTACACATCATCTATGTGGCGACCAGAGTCTGCTTTCAGGATACACTCAGATCCCTCCAGGTCGGACAGTCGTGATTGCCAATGACACTCATTCCCCCATCACTGGTCAGGGGGAGGCTAGATTGACATCCTCTATGCAGCTCAAGAATGTGCTACATGCACCTGATTTCTCAATGAATTTATTGTCAATTAGCCAAATTACAAAAGATCTACATTGTCGGGCAATTTTTGATCCATCTTCTTTGATTTTTCAGGACATCCATACGGGCAACGTGATTGGTCGTGGCTATGAGCAAGGAGGCCTATATCGCTGAATCAGACTCCTTTTGCTGGATCCTCGTCCTCTTCTGGACAAGTATCAACCTTATTATGGCATCTGCGTTTTGGTCATTTACCGCCTCAGAAGTTGCGTCAAGTTTTATCTTATGGTCTCCCTCACACACCTATTCAGTGTGAGGCATGTCAGTTGGGAAAGCATCACAGGTCATCCTTTCCCAGTCGTCCAGGTCGGAGTAGTACCTCCAAGTTTGAGTTATTTCATATTGATATCTGGGGTCCGAGTTGTGTACCCGATCATCAGGGACACAGATTTTATATAGTTTTTGTGGATGATTTTTCTAGAGTGTCATGGGTATTTCTGATGAAAAATAAATCTGAAGCAGGAAATATCATTATCCATTTTCTGAATGAAATACAAAATGTTTTTTCTACATCTGTGAAACTTGTGAGAAGTGACAATGCTTTAGAGTTGTGCACTAATATTCTTGCCAATTAGTACTCCTCAAAAGGAATTATTCACCAAACATCTTGTGCTCA
Source organism: Ottelia alismoides (assembly GCA_037367405.1). Taxonomy (NCBI): domain Eukaryota; kingdom Viridiplantae; phylum Streptophyta; class Magnoliopsida; order Alismatales; family Hydrocharitaceae; genus Ottelia; species Ottelia alismoides. Next base: position 316,633 of record JAZKJV010000699.1, read on the forward strand.
TACATCTCAACAGAATGGGATTGCTGAAAGAAAACACCGTCACCTTCTTGATGTCACTAGATCACTACTTATACAGAGTCATGTTCCCTATTCCTACTGGGGTGATGCAGTTCTTACCATGGCCTCAAATTTCAGCGAAATTCAGTCGAATTTCTGTCGAATATCGATATCCAGTCGAAATCGAAATTCGACCGAAATGACCGAAATTTCGGTCGAAATTCCACCGAAATTCCATCGAAATTCTGTTTTGGTCGATACCGAAATGGTGACCGAAACCGACATTTAAGGCCTTGGTTCTTACTGCATGTTACCTAATCAACCGTATCCCTTCGTCTGTCTTGAATGAACAGATTCCGTTCTCACTTATTCATCCTGACAAGGATATGTTCACTCTCACTCCTCGTGTGTTTGGGTTGGTTGCGTTTGTCCATCAGTTGTCGCCGAGTTCTGACAAGCTCTCTCCTAGGGCTGTCTAGTGTGTCTTTGTTGGGTACTCCAGAACTCAAAAGGGGTACAAGTGCTTTGATCCTCTGCGTCGGCGGTATATGATCAGTACAGATGTTACATTTTTTGAATCTGTTATGTATTTTTCAGCATCAGGAGACAAGCAGATTCCACCTCCACCTCAGATGCCATCACCAACACCACCACCACCACCACCACCACAGCAGCCTATCTCACCGTTCCCGTTCCATTATACCCGCAGGCTTCCTCCATTAGCTCATGGTCATGACTCATCCACCGGCTCGCCTATGGTATGTAATGATAATATTAATGTTGATGGATCTGACGACATTTCTGAGCAGGTTGTGGTGCAGGAGCCAGATGAGCCTACAACTGATTTGGATATTCCCATTGCTTTACGGAAGTCGAAGAGGAGTTGTGCCAAATATCCATTATCAGCCTCTGTATCCTTTGAGCGGCTATCTGGAGATTTCAGGTCGTTTGCTATGGCACTCTCAGCTATAGATATTCCACGGAATCATCTTGAGGCTCTGCAAGATAGTAGATGGTGGCTAGCAATGGAAGAAGAAATGGCAGCACTTCAGTCCAGAGGAACTTGGACTTTGGTTTCTATACCTCCAGATGTGAACCCAGTGAGCTGCAAGTGGGTATTCACAGTGAAGCAAAATGCAGATGGCTCTATTGACAGGTACAAGGCGCGTCTGGTGGCGCGTGGCTTCACACAAACATATGGGGTGGATTATCTTGACACATTCTCGCCTGTGGCACGTCATTCCACTCTAAGGATCTTGTTGTCAGTTGCAGTTGCTCGAGACTGGCCGCTCCATCAGTTGGACGTGAAGAATGCATTCCTGTATGGAGATTTGCAGGAAGAGGTGTATATGCAATAGCCACCTGGTTTTGTTGTTGAGGGGGAGTGCTCCGAGGTATGCAGGTTGCATAAGGCTATCTATGGCCTTAAGCAGAGCCCCAGAGCATGGTTTCAGAAGCTCTCGGATCTCTTCGAGAAACAAGGATACAAACGCTCCAATGCTGATCATTCCTTGTTTGTACAGAAAACCGCGAGAGGTATCATTGTCATTATGGTTTATGTTGATGACATCTTGATTACAGGAGATGATCAGCAGGGCATAAGGCAGGCGAAAGAAATGCTGGGTAGTGAATTTGTCACTAAGGATCTTGGGGTCCTTAGATACTTTCTGGGGCTTGAATTTGCTAGAAATTCATATGGGCTAGTCATGTCACAAAGGAAATATGTTACAGATCTGTTGAGTGAAACAGGTATGCTTGAGTGTCGACCTGCTACGACACCAATGGATCCCAGCATGAAGCTTTATGAAGATAACACAGAGGAGGTGGACAGGAGAAGATATAGAGAACCGGTAGGCAAACTGTTGTATGTCACGATCACTAGACCAGATATATTATTTGCAGTGAGCCGTGTGAGCCAGTTCATGGAGCAACCACGCCAGGTACATATGGATGTAATACATATGATTCTTAGATATCTCAAATCTTCTCCAGGTGCAGGTCTGCTATTCAAGAAAGGAAAGGGGATCTCTATCTCAGCATGTGCAGACGCAGACTACGCAGGATGTCCCAAGGATAGGAAGTCCACCTCAGGATATGCTGTCTATGTTGGAGATGCCCTAGTCTCATGGAGAAGTAAGAAACAAACGGTGGTAGCTAGATCTAGTGCTGAATCCGAATATAGGGCTATGGCCCAGGCTACTACAGAGATGATGTGGGTGAAAACTGTGCTTACAGACCTATGTTTAGATGTACCACTTCCTATGAACTTGGAATGTGATAATCAGGCTGCCTTGTTTATTGCAAACAACTCAGCATTCCATGAGCGGACCAAGCATATTGAGGTGGATTGTCACTTCATACGTGATATGATTCAGAAAGGTTTCATTGCTACATCCCATGTTATATCAGAGAATCAGACTGCAGACATATTCACCAAGGCATTGCTACGAGGTCCATTTCAGAAGTGTGCTTCCAAGCTGAGCATGATTGATATCTATGCTCCATCTTGAGGGGGAGTGTTAACGCATACAATAATAGTAGTATCTGTACTTTTCTCTATTTTGTTTTTCTTCATAGTATGCTTTATGTAATTTACCCATAGGCTACTCTCCTATATAAGAGAGCCTAGGGTTCATGGAATAAACAAGTCATTCGTTTTTCCCAACAGTTAGAGTTACCAAACTGCCTCAACAGGTTGGGAGTTCTTCTCCAATTGTTGATCAGAGATTTGACGAACTTGTGACCAGACTCAGGGAGATCATGCCTACTCCAAGACCATCCAGCTCTCCTTCAAGATCCTCAGAGGTAGCTGCGTCTGCTACTGTGTCTTCCTCAAGGATAGTATATGCCTTTACTAGTTGTTAAGAGCAGATTTGTCAGAATGGATTATGGACTCAGGTACATCACATCACCTCTGTGGTGATAGAAGTCAATTTAGTGTTTTTGGTCCAACACAGCCTGGACGATCTGTTGTGATAGCAGATGGATCACATTCTCCCATTACTGGACAAGGGGAAGGGCATGGAAGGACATATCGATATCGGTATCGATATCGGTACCATGTCGATATCGATATATCGCCGATATATCGGCGATATATCGACGCCATATTGCCGACATCGGGATTCAGCTCGCCTTTTTTGCCTGTCGATACCCGATATCGGACATATCGGCGATATATCGGTGACCTATCGATAATCGCCGATATATCGAGATACGGCCTTCCATGGGGAAGGGCAAATAACTTCTGCGATAACACTTCAGAATATTCTTTATGCTCCTATGTTTTCAATGAATTTATTATCTATTAGTCAAATCACCAAAGATTTGCATTGTCGTACCATTTTTGACCCATCTGCTCTTGTGTTTTAGGATATTATAACGGGCAAGGTGATTGGTATTGGCCATGAGTAAGGAGGTTTCTACAGACTAGTGCAATCTCCTTATGTTGGTGCTTCTTCTATTCGTATTGCGTCTGCATCTCCTTACATATGGCATCTTCATTTTGGTCATCTTTCTCTGCAGAAGCTGTGTCACGTTCTTCCACGGATTTCCCCTCTCTCTACTTTTCAATGCGAGGCCTGCCAGCTTGGGAAGCATCATCGCTCTACGTTCCAGAGTCGTCAGGGTCGAAGTAGTCATGGTCTGTTTGAGTTATTTCATTTCGATATTTGGGTTCCCAGTCGTGTCCCTGATCATCAGTGGTATAGATTTTATCTCTTTGTTGTTGATGAGTTTTCAAGGTTGTCCTGGGTTTTTCTTCTTAAAATCAAGTCTAGTGCTGGTCATGTTATTCAGTCCTTCATTATTGAACTAAAGAACATTTTTTCTGCAAAAATCAAGTATATACGTTCTGACAACGCTTTGGAGTTTTGTACCAATCAGCTTGTCACTTTTCTTGCATCTCATGGTATTGTCCATCAAACATCTTGTGCATATACGTCGCAACAGAATGGAGTGGTTGAAAGAAAGCACTGCCATCTTCTAGATGTTACAAGGACCCTTTTGATCCAAAGTTGTGCTCCTCATTCTTACTGGGGGGATGCGGTCCTAACTGCTTGTTACCTTGTTAATCGTATGCTCTCTTCCACTCTGGGAGAAAAGATCACGTTCTTGATTGTGTTTCCCGAGACAAATCTTTTTCTCTCACACCTCGAGTTTTTGGTTCCGTGGCATTTGTTCATCAGATGTCTTCTGGTCTTGACAAGCTCTCTCCTAAAGGGATCAGATGTGTATTTGTTGGGTACTCCAAGACCCAAAAGGAATATTGTTGCTTCGACCCTGCTCGACGAAGGTACTATATTAGTGCTGATGTAACCTTTTTTTAGTCTATTATGTACTTCTCTCCTACAGGTGACAACCTCATTTCTTCTGAAGATGGAGGAGAGGTAAATATGCCTTTACCTCCAATCTCTACTCCACTGCCACCACCTTCACCACCTATTGCGTCCGCTTAACCACCGCCACCACCTCCATTCTTTCCCCAGGTTTATCATCGTCAATCTCGTACTCACGTACCTCACCCATCATCCATCACGCCCGAGGTATGTTCCGAACATTTGAGTTCTTCTAATGGCACTGGTGATTTGCATATACATGTCGTGCAGGAAGTCCAAGATGTTGTACCTTCTGTGAGTACTGAAGATCTAGATGTGCCTACTGCTCTACGGAAGCAGAAGCGTGTATGCACTATGCATCTTCTTCCTTCTCATGTGTTTTTGGATCGTCTTTCCGAGGAATTTCAGAAATTCGTTCTGAGATTGTCAACGGTCGAAATACCACGATCATATCAAGAGGCACTGAAGATAAATGAGTGGCATCTGGCAATGGAAGAAGAAATGGTGGCTTTACAATCTCGAGGTACGTGGAGCATTGTGCATGCTCCTCAAGGTGCGTCTATTGTTGGCGGTAAATAGGTGTTTACTGTGAAACATCATGCAGATGGCACAGTTGACAGATATAAAGCCAGGTTGGTTGCTCGTGGGTTCACCCAAACGTATGGGGTGGACTATCAGGATATCTTCTCACTTGTTGCACGTCATTCCACTTTGCGAATTCTTATTGTCGTTGTGGTACATGACTGGTCGTTTTACCAGCTGGATGTGAAGAATGCTTTCTTGTATGGTGATCTGCAAGAAAAAGTTTACATGCAACAACCACCAGGGTTTGCTGCTAAGGGGGAGTCTACTATGGTTAGTCGACTTCACAAGGCCATATATGGCCTCAAGCAGAGTCCGAGGGCTTGGTTTCAGAAGTTCTCAAAGTTGATTGAACAAAATGATTTTGTCAGATCTACTGCAGATCATTCTCTTTGTTAAGAGAACTCGGGGAGGTATGGTTGTCGTTCTAGTCTATGTTGATGATATTGTTGTTACTGGTAGTGATGAACAGGGTATTCAGGCTACCAAGGAGTTCCTTGGACAACAGTTTGTGACCAAAGATCTAGGCAAGCTGCGTTATTTTCTTGGCTTGGAGTTTGCACGCAGTCAGCAGGGCATGATTATGATGCAAAGGAAGTATGTCACTAATCTTCTGGCTGAGATGGGTATGACAGGCTGCAGACCTGCCACTACACCAATGGATCCTAATGCTAGACTCTATGATGATGACTCTGAGGAGATAAACAAGAGACGGTATAGGGAATTGGTAGGAAAGCTGTTGTATGTTACTATTATCGGGCCTAACATATCATTTGTTGTGAGCAGAGTTAACCAGTTCATGAAGCAACCTAGGCAAGTTCATATGGATGCAGTTTGTATAATCTTAAGATATCTAAAATCTTCTCCAGGTGCAGGTCTACTTTTCAGAAGAGATACATCACTCCCAGTTACTGGATGTGCTGATGCAGATTATGTTGGATGTCCCAAGGACAGGAAGTCCACTTCAGGTTTCACCGCATTCGTTGGTAGCTCCTTGGTCTCATGGAAGAGTAAGAAACAAACAGTGGTTGCTCGATCCAGTGCTGAATCAGAATATAGGGCTATGGCCCAAGGAAGCATAGAAATGATGTGGGTCAAGTCTGTCCTAACTGACCTTGCAGTTGAGGTGCCTCTTCCAATGCATCTTGTTGGGAAACGTGAATGAGTTGATTCTATTCCATAGCCCTAGGCTCTCTTATATAGGAGAGTAGCCTATGGGTAAATTACATAAAGGGAATAACAAGAAAAAGAAATAACAAAGAGATACAATAACTCAATATGCGTCAACACTCCCCCTCAAGATGGAGCATAGATGTCAATCATGCTCAGCTTGGAAGCACACTTCTGAAATGGACCTCGTAACAATGCCTTGGTGAATATATCTGCAGTCTGGTTCTCTGAAGTAACATGAGATGTGGCAATGAACCCTTTCTGAATCATATCACATATGAAGTGACAATCCACCTCAATATGCTTGGTCCGCTCATGGAATGCAGGGTTGTTTGCAATGAACAAAGCAGCCTGATTATCACATTCCAAGTTCATAGGAAGTGGTACATCTAAACATAAATCTGTCATCACCGCTTTCACCCACATCATCTCTGTAGTAGCCTGGGCCATAGCCCTATATTCGGATTCAGCACTAGATCTAGCTACCACAGTTTGTTTCTTGCTCCTCCATGAGACTAGGGCATCTCCAACATAGACAGCATACCCTGAGGTGGACTTTCTATCCTTAGGACATCCTGCATAGTCTGCATCTGCGCACGCTGAGATAGAAATCCCTTTTCCTTTCTTGAATAGCAGACCTTTACCTGGAGAAGATTTGAGATATCTAAGTATCATATTTATTGCATCCATATGCACTTGGCGTGGCTGCTCCATAAACTGGCTCACACGGCTCACTGCAAATAATATATCTGGCCTAGTGACCGTGACATATAACAATTTGCCTACCAGTTATCTATATCTTCTCCTATCAACCTCCTCTGTGTCATCATCATACAGCTTCATGCTAGGGTCCATTGGTGTCGTAGCAGGTCGACACCCTAGCATACCTGTCTCACTCAATAGATCTGTAACATACTTCCTCTGTGACATGACTAATCCATACGGATTTCTGGCAAACTCCAGCCCCAGAAAATATCTAAGGACTCCCAGGTCCTTGGTGACAAACTCGGTCCCCAGCCTTTCCTTTACCTGCTTAATGCCCTGGTCATCATCACCTGTAATCAAGATATCGTCAACATAAACCATGATGACAACAATACCTCTTGCCGTCTTCTGTACAAACAAGGAATGATCAGCATTGGAGCGTTTATATCCTTGTTTCTCAAAGAGGTCTGACAGCTTCTGGAACCATGCTCTGGGGCTCTGCTTAAGGCCATAGATGGCCTTATGTAATCTGCAAACCTTGGAACACTCCCCCTCAACAGCAAAACCAGGTGGCCGTTGCATATAAACTTCCTCCTGCAAGTCTCCATACAGAAATGCATTCTTCACATCCAGTTGATAGAGCGGCCAGTCTTTAGTAACTGCAACTGATAAGAGGATCCGCGGAGTAGAATGACGAGCCACAGGGGAGAACGTGTCAAGGTAATCTACCCCATATGTCTGTGTGAATCCCCGTGCAACTAATCGTGCCCTGTACCTGTCAATGGAGCCATCGGCATTGTGTTTAAATGTAAACACCCATTTACAACTCACCGGGCTGACATCTGGAGGTATAGTAACCAAACTCCATGTTCCTCTAGACTGAAGTGCCGCCATCTCTTCCTCCATTGCTAGCCGCCATCTAGAATCCTGCAAAGCCTCATGGTGGGTCCGTGGAATGTCTGTAGCTGAAAGTGCCAATGCAAACGTCCTGAAATGTCCAGATAGCCTCTCAAAGGACACCGCGGCTGATATTGGATACTTGGCACAGCTTCGCTTTTGTTTGCGTAGAGCGATTGGAATATCCAGATTATTACCATGCTCCTGTAATGCATCCTGCTGAGAAATGTCATTAGATCCATCAACATTAATAATTTCATTACATACCATAGGCGAGCTAGTTGACTGGTCAGGACCATGAGCTGTATGCGGCCTGCGGGTGTAATGGAATGGTAAAGGGGATACTGTAGATGGTGGTGGTGGTGGCGGTGGTGGTGATGATGGTGGTGATGTTGGTGGTGCCATGAATACTATATCAGGAGATATAGATGGTGGCTGTATATTTTCGGATTCTGAAAAGTACATAATGGATTCAAAAAATGTAACATCTGCACTGATCATATACCGCCGACGCACAGGGTCAAAACACTTGTACCCCTTTTGAGTTCTGGAGTACCCCACAAAGACGCACTTGACAGCCCTAGGAGAGAGCTTGTCAGAACCAGGCGACAACTGGTGGACAAAGGCAACTGACCCAAACACACGAGGAGTAAGAATGAACAGATCCTTGTCAGGATAAATAAGTGAAAAAGGAACATGTTCATTCAAGACAGACGAGGGCATACGATTTATAAGATAGCATGCAGTGAGGACGGCATCACTCCAGTAGGAGTACGGAACATGACTCTGAATAAGAAGTGACCTTGTGACATCAAGTAGGTGACGATGTTTCCTTTCTGCAACCCCATTTTGTTGAGACGTATGAGCGCAGGATGTTTGGTGTATAATTCCTTTAGAGGAGTAGTAGTTGGCTAGATTGTTGGTGCACAACTCTAAGGCATTGTCACTTCTCATAATTTTGACAGTTGTGGAAAATACATTCTGAATCTCATTTAGAAAGTGAATAATAATATTTCCTGCTTCAGACTTATTTTTCATTAGAAAAACCCATGATGCTCTAGAAAAATCATCCACAAATACAATATAAAACCTGTGCCCCTGATGATCGGGAACACGACTCGGACCCCAGACGTCGACATGAAACAACTCAAACTTGGAGTTACTACTCCGACCTTGACTACTGGGAAAAGATGACCTGTGATGTTTTCCCAACTGACACGCCTCACACTGGATAGGTGTGTAAGGAAGACTATAAGGTAGGACTAGACGCAACTTCTGAAGCGGTAAATGACCAAAACGCAGATGCCACAGGAGAGGTGATACTTGTTCTGCGGGAGAAGCTGTGATTCCGGCAAATGGGGTCTGGTTCAGACGATAAAGGCCTCCTTGCTCATAGCCATGACCAATCACGTTGCCCGTACGGATGTCCTGAAAAATCAATGAAGATGAATCAAAAATAGCTCGACAATGAAGATCCTTCGTAATCTGACTAATTGACAACAGATTCATAGAAAAATGTGGTGCATGCAAAACATTCTTGAGCTGCATGGAAGATGTCAGTCTAATCTCCCCCTGACCCGTGATAGGAGAATGCGTGCCATTGGCAATAACTACTGTCCGTCCTGGAGGAATCTGAGTGTATCCTGTAAGTAGGCTCTGGTCGCCACATAGATGATGTGTAGCGCCAGAGTCCATGATCCATGGCAGTGTATCAGATCTACTACTGTGGAGTGCAAGTGTACTACCTGAAGTACTCGTAGAGGCAGAAGCAGAAGCAGCAGCATCAGTATGACTCTCTGTCGACGGTGTTGGGCCAGATGGTGGGATAATGCCCCTGAGACGGGCAACCAGTTCATCAAATCGTTGATCCAGTGTAGCTGCAGACGGGGGCTTTATCTGTTCAGCGGCTCGTGCGGATGCAGGAAATCCATGCTTTGAGTAGCATGTGTCTTCAGTATGGCCGACTCTGTGACAATATGAGCATGTTGGCCTAGTGCGGCCACCCCTTCCACGGGGAGTACGTCCACGGCCCTGGTAATGAGAACCACGGCCTCTGTTGGCCGCCATGGCTGAGGGATTCTGACTAGCAGCTGCTGAAGGTACAGTGATCCTACTCAATCTGTGAAAAGCCTCCTCCATGGGAGGAATAGTCGAGTCCGCCAAAATCTGTGAACGTGCGGCCTCATACTCTGGATCGAGTGCAGCGAGAAACACACCCACCATCGTTGCATTCATGTATGTCTTCTGCTGCTCTGGCGTGGCGGTAAGAGGCATGAAGCTATAAAGCTTCTCAAACATTCCTCTCAAAGATGTATAGAGAGAATGTAACGGGCGGTCATTCTGCTTTATCGTGAATATATCATGTTGTAGTTGCAGGATCTTCGTCTCATTCTTCGCCTGAGAATATGTCGCTGCCAGGATATCCCACATGTCTTTGGCTGTGGGTTGATGTAGAATGTCATTGGCGATTTCAATAGCCAATGTGCCAGATAGCCACACCTTTGCATATGCGTCGTCTGCCTCCCATGAGGCATGAACTCCAGTCTTCTCTGCAGGCTCGGGCTCTGTGAGAATATGCTTCTTGCCCGTGGACTTCATCATACTCATGAACTGCATTGCCCACAGTTCATAGTTCGTACCATCCATCTTGACGATGGGCGCTGGACCACGAAATGCGCCCATAGATGGGATATCTGCCTTGCTTTCTGACATACTGGAGACTGAAGACTGGAGCGAATGACAATAGATAATATTTGTCTACAATGACATAGACGGGATTAGTTGCATGTGTAGACCTCAAGCAACTATCCCCATGGATCTTCGCGCGCTACAATCCGCACGCGCACAGAATTTACACGCAATATGTAACCCTCACGCGCTGGAGATGATGCGCGCGCTTGGAGATGGCGCGCGCTGCTTCTTCCTGTTGCGCGGTATCTGGTGCCCTAGTGCAGCAGATGCCGCAGATGTAGATGGCGCAGCAGCAGATGCCGCAGATGGCGCAGCAGATGCCGCAGATGATGCTGCAGTGCACAGCACAGGATGTCGCTCAGCGCGGGATGCGCTGTGAGCGGGAGGCGCGGGATGCGCTACTGCTTCCTGTGCGCCAGATGCGCGAGAGGCTTAGGCACCGGATGCGCACGATGCGCTGGAGGCGCCCTAGACCACCGCAGATCGACGGAGAAGAAGAGCCTGGCGGCGCCGAGAGAGAGGGAGAGAAGAGAGAGCCGGCGGGTGGGGATGGGGTAGGTTTAGGGTTTCGAGAACTCCGGCCTAGGACCGTCGCTCTGATACCATGTTGGGAAACGTGAATGAGTTGATTCTATTCCATAGCCCTAGGCTCTCTTATATAGGAGAGTAGCCTATGGGTAAATTACATAAAGGGAATAACAAGAAAAAGAAATAACAAAGAGATACAATAACTCAATATGCGTCAACACATCTCAAATGTGATAATCAAGCAGCTCTGTTTATAGCTAATAATCCAGCCTTCCATGAGAGAACGAAGCACATCGAAGTTGATTGTCACTATACTCGTGACTTGATCCAAAAAGGGTTTATTTCCACCTCCCATGTTGCTTCAGGAGAACAGATTGCAGACATGTTTACCAAGGCTCTTGCAAAGGGTCCTTTCCAGCATTGTTGTTCCAAGCTGAGCATGATAGACATATATGCTCCAGCTTGAGGGGGAGTGTTTAGAGGTTTCTTAGTTATCATTGTCAGTATTTGTATTTCTTATGTTTTCCCGTACTCTTTATGTAATTTCTTCCTAGAGCCTTTCTCTTATATAAGAGGGTTCTAGGGCTAAGAGACAGATAACTTTTCTTTCTACACCATTCAACAATATACTCCATCAGCCCACAGCCAAGGCGATGTGGGATATTCTCGCTGCTACTTATTTATAGGCAAAGACCTAGACAAAGATTCTACAACTTCAGCATGATATCTTTATTATCAAGCATAATGGACGGCCCCTTCATTCGTTATATACATCATTGTATGAAATGTTCGAGAAGCTCTATAGCTCCATGCCTCTCACATCTACTCCTGAGCAGCAGAAGACCTATAGGAATGCCACCATGGTTAGTTTATTCCGAGCAGCCCTTGATCCTGAGTATGAGGTAGCTCGTTTCCATATTTTGGCAAACGTCACTATTCCTCCCATGGAGGAAGCCTTCTGCAGGCTCAGTCGGATCATTGTCCCATCTATTGCTACAAGTCAGACATCTTCAGTGATAGCTGCCTCCCAAGGTCCAGGAGGCTCTTCTCATTTTTTGTGGACGCGGACCTCATGGTAGACGAGATCGTATTCGTCAGCCCTGTCTTTTTGCCATCATCATGGACACACAGAGGATACATGTTATTCCAAGCATGGATTTCCTGCTTTTGCTTGAGTGGCTGAATAGATTGAGCCCTCGGTTGCTTCCTCTTTAGATCAAGGATTTCATGACCTTGTAGCATGATTGAGGGACATTATACCTCCTGCCATTCCCGTTACGTCTTCATCGGTATTCGGGAGTCATTCAGATGCGGATGCTTCAGCCTTTTCCAGTACCTCAGGTCGTACTTATGCACTTACTAGATGTAGTGGATATGTTGTTATAGAATGGATTATGGACTTCGGTGCCACAAATCACTTGTGTGGAGACAGAGGTCAACTTACAGCATACAGACAGACAGGTTCCTCCAGGACGAACTGTGGTTATTGCAGATGGGATTCATTCCCCAATCCCTGGATAAGGGGAGATTAGCTTGACGCCCTCTATGCATCTATAGAATGTGTTGCATGCACCTGACTTCTCTATGAACTTGTTATCTATTGGTCAGATTACGAAGGATCTACATTATCGAGCTATTTTTGACCCATCTTCTCTTGTATTTCAGGGCATCCTTACGGGCAAGGTAATTGGGTGTGGCCGTGTGTAGGGCTATCTCTATCACTTTGTTGGAACTCCTTATGCCAGAATTTCCTCTCTTTCTGCTAGACCTGTCTCACCCTTTACGTGGCACCTGCTCTTTGGTCATCTCCGGCTCCAGAAAATCTGGTGTGTTCTGCCTCAGATCTCTCCTCACTTGTCCTTTCAAAGTGAGGTATGTCAGTTAGGAAAGCATCATCGGTCTGCCTTCCCCAGTCGTCAGAGTTAGAGCATTAGCTCTATTTTTGAGCTGTTTCATATGGATATTTGGGGTCCCAGTCGTGTTCCTGATCTCGAGGGACAGTTTTATCTTGTTGTAGATGATTTCTCTTGTCTGCCCTGGGTCTTTTTATTAAAGAATAAATCCGAAGTCGGGGATGTTATCAAAACTTTTCTAACTGAAGTGAAAAATGTGTTTTCATCTTCTATGAAATTTGTGAGAACTGATAATGCCTTGGAATTATATACTCATACTCTTTCCAATTATTTTTCAACCCGAAGTATTATTCATCAAACATCATATGGCTATACTTCCCAACAAGATGGTGTTTCAGAGAGGAAGCATCATCATTTGCTTGATGTTAGGAGGACTCTTCTTATTCGGAGTCGTGCCCCGCATTCTTTTTGAGGCGATGATGTTCTTACGCGTGCTATTTTATTAATTGCATGCCATTGTCAATCTTGGGTAAGAAAATTCCCTTCTCTCTTGCTTTTCTTGAAAAGGAGTTGTTCTCACTTACTCGTGTGTTTGGCTCGGTCGCTTTTGTCCACCAGTTGTCTCCGGGGATTGACAAGCTCTCTCCTAGAGCTTTCAAGTGTGTTTTTGTCGGGTACTCCAGGACACAAAAAGGGTACAGAAGTTATGATCCAATGCGCAGGAAGTATTATGTTAGTGCCGATGTCACCTTTTTCGAGTTCGTGATGTACTTTTCTCATACAGGTGATCGGTTGACTTCCTCAAACTCTTATGATGAAATATACATGCCATCGCCACCATCATTACCTCCTTCACCTCCACCATCATTACCTACTTGACCACTGTCACCAGCACCACCGCCACCTCCACCAACTCCTATTGTCTCAATCCCACCATTGTCGCATCGCTTCTGCTCATGGTCACCACGCATCATCTAGCATGCATAAGGTATGTTCTGAATACACAGTTTCTAAAGATGGGTCTGATGGTCTACTTGAGCAGGGTTCTTTACAGGGGACAGACGTGGAGGTTGTTGATCCGGACTTACCTATTGTGCTTTGGAAGCAGAAGCGTAGCTGTGTGTCATATCCTTTCGCATTCATGGTCTCCTTTGATCGCTTGACTGGGAAGTTAGGAAATTTGCAGTCGCATTGTCTGTCGTCATTCCATGAAATTATCAGGAGGCTTTAAAGGACTGTCAGTGGCGATTAGCTATGGAAGAAGAAATGGCTGCCCTTCGATCAAGAGGTACTTGGAGCCTTGTCCCAGCTCCCACTGGGGCGTTTATAGTAAGTTGCAAATGGGTATTTACAGTGAAGAAAAATGCAGATGGTAGCATTGATAGGTACAAGGCTCGACTAGTTGCCTGTGGGATTACTCAAACATGTGGGGTGGATTATCTTGACACGTTCTCTCCAGTTGCTCGTCATTCTACCTTATGGATTCTTTTATCTGTTATTGTGGTTCGAGGTTGGCCCATGTTTCAGTTGGATGTCAAGAACACCTTTCTGTATGGTGATCTTCATGAGGAAGTCTACATGCAACAGCCACCGGGGTTTTTGTTGTTGAGGGGGAATGTTCACAGGTGTGTAGACTTCATAAGGCAATCTATGGCCTTAAGCAGAGCTCGAGATCTTGGTTCCAGAAGCTCTCAGATTTGTTTGAGAAACAGGGGTTTAAACGGTCGAATGCAGATCATTCTCTCTTTATACAGAGGACCTCCAGAGGTATGGCTAATATTATGGTGTATGTTGATGATATACTCATTACAGGAGATGATATGCAGGGAATAAAGAGGGCGAAAGAATTTCTTGGTCGTGAATTTGTTACCAAGGATGTAGGATCTCTTAGATACTTTCTGGGATTGGAGTTTGCCAGAAATCAACAAGGGCTTGTGATGATTCAGAGAAAATACTTGTTAAGTGACACGGGTATGCTTGGATGTCGACCTACGACACACCCATGGATCCAAGAATGAAGCCTTATGATGATAATACTGATGAGGTTGACAGGAGAAGATACAGGGAACTGGTGGGAAAGCTTCTTTATGTTACCATTACCAGACATGATATTTCATTTGCAATCAGTTGGGTGAGCCAATTCATGGAACAACCTCATCAGGTACATATGGATGCTATACAGATGATACTAAGGTATCTTAAATCGTCTCCAAGTGCAGGGTTGCTACTTAAAAGGGGTGGCACTATTACTATCTCAGCATGTGCAGATGCATACTATGCAGGGTGCCCCAAGGACAGGAAGTCCATATCATGATTTGCTATATTTGTTGGAGATTCGTTCATCTCGTGGAAAAGTAAGAAGCAAACTGTTGTTGCTAGATCTAGAGTTGAATCTGTATGTAGGGCTATGGCACAAGCATGTACAGACTTGATGTGGGTTCGAGCAGTCCTAACAGATCTTGTATAGATGTTCCTCTTCCCATGTCGCTGGAATGCAACAATCAGGATGCCATATTCATTGCTAATAATCATGCATTCTACGAGAGGACAAAGCACATTTAGGTTGATTGCCATTATATTCGTGACATGATCCAGAAGGACGTCATTCTACATTTCATGTCAACCCAAGGGATCATACGGCAGACATTTTCACCAAGGCCCTACTTAGAGGGCCCTTCCCGAAATGTTCATCCAAGCTGAGCATGATAGATATCTATGCTCTGTCTTGTGGGGGTGTAAAGATATATTTCTTATTTATGTATCGTTTATATATTTTTCTTTTCTTCTGTCTCTTTATGTAATTTGCCCATAGGCCTCTCCCTATATAATTTTTTTCCCAGCACATACGCATACCGCTTTCCTGAACCTTTAAAAAATGCAGGAGCCCGGACCGTAGAGAAAAAAGAGCCCAAGGGGGCCTCCTATTGTTCAGACCTGGAAAAAAAGAGAGAGACATGTTTAAAAAAACAAAGAGGTATTTTTTCGAAAAAAATGCAACAAAAAGGGAGAGAGAAAAGTTGTAAAAAATTGTGACAGCTTATTTGAAAAAAGGGGGTGATGGCTAAAAAATGAAATAACCGTAAAAATTGCAAAAAAAAAGCCATTAAAGAGAGAGAGAGAGAGAATGAACGGCTTATTTCATGTTTTTTCCTCCCCATTTTTTCTCGTCTTTTCTCAACTTGGTTGGTGTTGATTTTCCGACCTGTATAGGAGAAAGGGGGAGTATTGTGCAGTCACAAATCAGGTTCCAGATTCACATTCTCCAGACTCCATATTCCAAGCCATTCAGATTTCAGACTCTACAGTTGTTCAGACTCGACGTTCAGATTTTGAGTCTTCAGTTTCAGACACGCACATGTATGCGGTCTTTTCAAAATGTGCACTTGTTTGCCATCATTGTTCAGTGGTACCCATCATTCTTGTTGTGTTTCGGTCTTGATTTTCATGTGATCTATAGGGACTCCATAGTAGAGATATCATTCCCTATGTAATGTGGGCTAGGATTCTCATGTGGTTTCATAGGGACACTAGACCAGCAATCCCATTCTTTGAGCTAGATGGGAGAAACCCAGTTCTCCGACGAGGAAACTTTCAGGCTCCATTCTCCAGTGTTCGTGAACTCCTGTATGAGATCCTTTCAAGTTTCCTGTGAGAGAGAACCAGCTTTGAGGTCCCTATGAGAGAGACCCATCTTCAGAGATCTGCATATGGATAATTAGCGATGTTCTTCGGGCCTTTCACAGATGGTGCAGTTGTCCACATATTGTGGCGGGCCAAAGTTCTCCAAGTGGAGACTCGTTTCCAATTGCAGTGACTCTAACAGGAGTAGTACAGAGCACATGCTCTTCGACGAGATCCAGTTTAACTCATACTCTAGCCCGTTCGTCCTCTTCACCTACATGACATGAGAAGCAACGTCCTCGACAGCAGTCGACTGTTGTGCACGTTGACTTGATATTGTCCGTAATGTCTTGTAGCATGAGTTTATTATAGCTTTCTGCTTGTCCAAGCTGAGCATTGCTTACTCCATCTTGAGGAGGGGTGTTGGAGTATATGTGTTGTGTGCCACTTGAATTGTCGATGGATAAGTGGATCACTCCAGGATTCATAGACCACATCCAAGTCTTTAGTCACACATCTACCCGTTGTGAGACTCAGTGAGAGGTATATAAGAAGCCCCTCACCCTATGTATCTAGTGAGAAATGCAATAGAAGCATCAGCCCTTTGTGGCGTGCTCTCGTGGTTTCATCACGCTCCTTAGGGAGTAGGGTTCCACGTTAAAATCGTGTTGTTCTTAATTTCTTTATTCTTTTTCTAATACGCTTCTGCATTCCTATTTTCTAACAGAAATTAAGTTGTGGATCTAGTGATAACTATTTGTCTCTTGCTTTTACACAAGATCGATGAGCCCCCAATAAATAGTGCAATACCATAGGTTGGCTTCCTATATTTTAGGCATCATGTGTAGTCAACCTCGGCATATGTTGTGATCTTAAAAGATGTCCCTTTGCTTAAGGTTAACCATGTCCCTATCGAAGACTTCATATGCCTTAGGATCATGGAGATT
Organism: Ottelia alismoides; assembly: GCA_037367405.1. Taxonomy (NCBI): domain Eukaryota; kingdom Viridiplantae; phylum Streptophyta; class Magnoliopsida; order Alismatales; family Hydrocharitaceae; genus Ottelia; species Ottelia alismoides. The sequence goes on from JAZKJV010000699.1 coordinate 333,961, forward strand.
GGAGATAACATCCACATGAGCTTGATGTGGCCATCTCGTTGCAATGGAGATGTTTGCCTTGGTGCTCGTTACGTGTAGGATCTTTCCAACGAGCTCCATGTATCTCCTCTTATCCAGCTCGTTTGTATCATATAGCTTTATGTTGTGATCCATAAGAGTAGTGGCTGGTTTTTAGTCTGCCATCCCATTCTCTAGAAAGAGATCAGTGACGTACCTCCTTTGAGCCATCAAAAGTCCTTTTTGATTCCTGAAAAATTCAAGCTCAAGAAAATATCCAAGTTGTTTCTCAAAACAAAAAGAAAATATTGCATTTCTTCAAGATTCGTGGTGGCAAACTATTATACAAGGAATACCTTACCCTCTTTGATCTGTGTAAATCATTTCCTATAATTTTAATGCCATCAACATACACCAGAATAACAACAATAACTCGTTATCTTCTGTGAATAAAAAGCAAGTGATGTGCATTTGATCTCTTAAAGCCATGTTGTTCTGTCGGATCCGATAGCTATTTAAGGCTGCAAATAGCCTTATGAAGCATGCATATCTTCTGATACTCCTTGTCAGCATTGAACCTAGGTGGATGCTACATATAGACTTCCTCTTTCAGATTGTCGTATATAAAGACATTCTTGACATCGAATTCATGTAGCGTCTAGTCTCGTACCACAAAAATAGAAAGGAGGATTCATAGGGTGGAGTGGTGTGCCACAGGAGAGAAAATGGACTAATAATCCGCCCCATATGTTTGAGTGAATCCTCATGCCACAAGTTTGGCGTTGTAGTGGTTAACACTGCAATCTACTCTCAACTTTACTGTAACGTCCCATTTGCAGCCAACCACAGAAGCCTATGGTGGGATAGCAACCATGCTCCATGTACGTCGTGACAAGAAAGCAACCATTTCTTCCTCCAAAGTAAGACACCACTGATTGTCCTGCATAGCCTCCTGATATGTGCATAGGATCGTTGTTGGAAATGCGAGCCCACGGCGAGCCATTATGCAATAAATGTTATTGCACATATCATTCCCTGATCTGAAATGAAGAATGAATAATTTGTATAATAGGTCCCTTAGTACAATTAGGGTTATGTACCATGGCCATCTTGATGATCATACAGCTGTTGATTCAACTATTGAATCATAGAGGCTGGTGCTTGGATGAATATCTAAAGAGTTAGATTGAGGACTCATCAAGCACCGTCAAATGATTATTAAGAGATGATCTCCAGCCTGAGTAGGAGATGGCAATCCTATCTCTGAAGGTTGATATCTGACTGACCTCTTGATGCAGGTCCTCTGCATAGGAATAGAGATTCGGAGGTGTCAGATTAGTTAGGTCAAAGAGTTGACTTAACGAGATCGAGATAACCAAAGTCCTATATCGTATGCTGTCATGATATAGGCACGCATCCTCTGACCGGAGACAGATGTGTTACTATATGTCTGAATGTGTACATTTGGCAGACCAATAGGTTGATGACCTAATCAAGATCTATACACCGGCGCGTTGGTGTGCACATAAGGGCATATGAGTAATACGATCTCTCAAAGGGATCATACAGGTTCAGTTACTGAACCGGAAGACATGAGCTCACTCACGAGATATTGGGATTAATCAAATTCCATGCGCATGGTCGTCTCGCTTTGGAAGCTTGACTGAATTTGTAGGTTTGATATATACTTTTAGTATATGATCAAGACCTAGGTATGATATACACTTTTGGAAAGTGTATGATCGATACCAACTCCCAATGATCGAATGAGAAACTTACTGATAAAACCATGAAGTAGACAGTATAAAGTTGATCCGATACTTCGGGTTTAGTCTGAGTCTTCCAGTATGCAGGATGTACAGGTATTGGGAATACCTGAGGGTGATTTGATCATAAACGATTGTATAACCATGACGCTTCCATTCCTAGGGAGTGATGAAACGGGTCTGGATTTTAGTGACTCCTCTCAGTAGAGAAGTGATCTGATCTTGGTCCAAGTGTTGGACATTGATCTGAATGTGATTCAGATACAATGAGAAGATTAGATTTACGGTCTTGATTTAATCAAGCATCTACGGGAGGCCCGCGATCTGGATTTGAGATATGATCTCAATATCCATGTCACTATACGTGGAACAATACAATCGCCCTGTCCTTATCTCCAAGTATCTGCGGAGAGATTGCATTATTCTTGAAGGGTTCAAGAATAATTCCATAAGATCTAAGCAATGAAGAAATAATGATTAAATGTGATTTAATCATCTTGATGTGTGAAGAAATTATCCAATTTAATTAAATGTGATTTAATTAATGTGGATAAGAATAATGTGGATAGAAATATCCAATTATTCATAATATATTATAAATGTGATTTATAATGTATTAGAGAGAGCTAATTATAATTTATATGTGTTGATAATTATTATGTGTATTGGATACACATTGTGTAATTAATTAACAATATGAATTATATGTTGTTTTGGGTTGTGGATATGATTCACAATTTTTTCCATGGCAAGAATGCAATATTCTCAAAGATAATTGTGAATTAATTTTGAAGAATAAAACCCAACAAAATTTGTTGCAAATTAATAGGAGAGAAATCCAAGGAGATATGCAATCTCATGGAAATCCATGAGATTGCCCTCCATTGGGAAACAAGTGGGCGGCACCCAATTCCTATATGGAATGGGTGGCCGTCCCCTCTTGATTGCACATGGAGATTTGATCTCCATGTGTATTCTCTCCTTATTTGTTGGGTTGATTTAGGAATAAATTATATTTGATTTTATCAAATATATTTTGACCTAAATTTGTTGCTTTTGACAACAACAATCTTGGCCATTGGATTGACACAAATCAATCTCACCCATTGATTTTATGTGTCCCATGGATTGAGATCCATGGATCCCAAAACCCTATAAATAGAGAGGCATACTATGCTCTCTAATGACTAGCAATATTGGAGCTCTCTCTCCCTCATTTCTTCATACACGCCAGCCCTCTCTCCCTCTCTTGTTGGTGGCCGTCCACCATACCCTAGAGAAGGGAATCGTCGTCGCCATCGCCACCGCGCTGCCGCTTCGACGTTCTTCGGTTTCTCCGTCTTCTTGGTGTGCTACGCCCACGAAGGAGACGTTTGATCTCGTGCGACGAGATCAGGAGCAACCACGCTTGGATCATCTTCTTGGATTGCGAGGACAACGCGGTTCATCCTCGCGCTCGCAAGCGGTCTCGCCGACGATCGGACTTGAGACAGGAGGTCTCTTCTCTTAGAGACTCGATCAACCACGCTTCAAGAGGTATTGCATTATACTTGTTGTGGTTATAGATGAAACGATCTGAGAATGGTTCTCGGATCATGTGGTTTCATCGAATAAAATTTTTTAAATTCCGTTGCATCGAACAACTAGTACGACTAGTCGTTCTTCGTCGTATCCGATACGACGATCACGCTTCCGTGATGCGCTTGAGGATAATTCCATATCCTTCAATCGTAATAGTGTATACTACAAACTTTCCGAAACTCGCTGATAGACGCTCCAGTGAACATGTCCTAAGAGATAGTGTATGGTGCATGTACACATTCTCTTCTGAAGTGCAATAGCTAGTCAAAATCCTCTGAATGATTCGCATGATGTGCCGCAATCTCCTAAGGAGTTGTTACCCCAATCTCCTAAGGAGTTGTACTCCCATCTTGTATATAATCCTGATGTACAGAAGCATCAACAGTGCCATCAACGAAAACTAAGTGTTCCGAATTTACCTAGGCACATGAGCAAGGGGTCTAGTAGCTGGCATGCAAATGTACACACGAGGTGGAGTCTGAACCCGGTTCACCAGAGGTGCAGTAGGAGCTGGAGATGATGGAGGAGGTAGAATGTGAACGTCCTCATCAAACTCAGAAGATGTCATCATGTCACATGTGGGGGGGAAATACTAATAGATTCAAGAATCGGCATTGACATAGTACTTCTATTTGATAGGATCAAAGTACCAACAAAGGTGCATTTGATAGATTTGTAATTCTGTTGTCTCCATCGCCACTCAATAATGTAATTCATATTATCTGTTTCGTTTGTCTTTATCCTGTAATTTGCCCAACAGGTTTCTCTCCTATATAAGAGAACCCTAGGGTCTCTCAACAATGCAATTCATTCTTTCGTTTCTACACATAGTAAGGACAAAAAAAAGGATGACATAAAAATCTAAACAATAAACAAATAGCTAAATAACTCACATTCTTATAGACACGACAAACTACGGGAAAGTGATAAAAATGTAACTTAACCAATAACTGTATATATTTATCCATTTTTCAAAAATTACATCCTATCAAGGAAAGGATTACCTGGCAATAAATTTCATGAAAACCTCGAAATAACATATTGGTTATTGGAGAATTGTGGGAAAAGTTTATTTTACGATGTTTCTCAAATAAAAAACAGTGTAGGAAATCCGAGAGTAGAAAATAAGAGATAGTAATTCATATTTTTAACCCCAGTCAGCCGAGGCAGCGCCTCGATTTTGGCTCATGTCTCAATTACTGCTTCGATCCATTGAGGCTTACACTTCGACAAGATATCGGAGGCTATGAGGCTATTTTCCTCGAAAAACACCTCAATGCCTCAATGAAGTAATTTGAGGCTATAGCCTCGAGGTTATTTTCCGCCAAAAATGCCTTGAAGTTTACATCTCAGCACTTTGAGGTGCATTTTTTGAAAACTATGTGCTACGTATACTTTGGCCATCTCAACTTGCTTTATTTTTTGTGATTTTAGGTGGTGCCATGGGAGTCCTGTGCACAGATACGGCCTTTATGCACTTCAGTGGATAGTTGAAGTGGATGGAAAACTTACTCCTGATCTTGAGACTTTCGTAGAAGTGGTCAAGGTATAATGTGTAAATGTTTCTGTTTTTAAATGCGTAGTTCAAGTGAGACGAATTTCTTATCTTCCTGAACTTCTATGATAGACACCCGATGGAAAGTGATTTTAACGCCAACTTTGGTTTCCATATGCAATAGGAGTATGTATTACAGTCGATCTCAATTTTACTTAACAGAACAATGTCAACAGTCTCATGTTAATGTAATTATTTCTTAATAACAATATTCACCCGTTTGTTGGTCACGTGCATGTTTCATCTGGGATCTAAGTTCCTCACCCACCCAAGTCTCAAGCGGCTGCCTTGGTTTTATTTTTGCATTTAAAGAGCGAACCTTTTTTTTTTACTTTTTGAAACTCAGCGTGACAACTGATGGGAATAATGCATACCAAATCGGAATCGGAAGCCTTTGTCTTGATAGATATTATTTCGCTGTCCGAAGCTTCGTATCTATAGCTGCAGTTCACGCTGATTTTTTTTCGTAACAGCCAAATGCTTGATCTTTTATCGATTTACCTGCAAGTCATCCCAGTTTTTCTTGGTGCTTTTCAGGGGCTGGAGCACGGTGAATTTGTCAGAGTGAGAACCGTACATCTAAATGGGAAGCCTCGTGTTTTGACATTGAAGCAGGATCTCCACTATTGGCCCACCTGGGAACTTAAGTTCGATCCAGAGACTGCGACGTGGCGCCGAAGAACAATAAAGGCTTTGAATTGCTGACCCGCGGTATTATTTATTCCTTTTGGAATTGATAGGAGGCGACAACTAAGGTACTGGGGCCAGGGAGATGAAGAGCCCTACTAGCCTGGCTTCGTCGGAAATGCCTTGCAATATCAGAAGCATATAGATTAATTGGTCTGTAATGCTCAGTTTTGTGCGTACAGCTCCTCTTTTACCGTTCATATTGGTTGGTGTAATTTGGTGATTGTATATTTCTACCTCCATTTCGTCATTGAATCCCAAAAGAGAAACTAATAAGCTATTGTATAAGTTTCCATTAGAAATACAATATCATAGTGATGTCGATCACTTCAAGATCTGCTCTTTTCCTTTTTTTTATTAATTGGCAAAAATTATCTTAATATTAAATTTCTAGTGTGTGGCAAAACTTGGTATTGTAATATCAGATCTTATTGTCGGTCAAATTTTTTTTCAATTGTGCAACCCGAGTCATATAATTAAAGGGTAAATTTAACTTCCATCATTTGGAAGATGGAAGGTTTGCAATTGTTCAGTGGATCTAAATTGCCATTGCAATAGGAGACCCTTCGAAAATTGAAAAATCTTACAAGAGTTGAATTTGGTCGACTGTTTGTGTTAATCATAAAAGTTAGTGCGGCACAGCGTGGCTGGAGATTTTCATTGCGTGTGGATGACAATGCTCAGTGTCGGTAGATCTGTGTCAATTATCTGTCTATCCTTTGGCCGTTCTTCGGTATCTAATAGCCTTAACTTCTGCTCACTTGTTGGATCTGTGTTAATTTTTTATGAAAGCCGGTTTGAAATATTTGATCTTAAGTGCATTTTCTTTTAGAATATTCTTCTTCAACTATGATTGGATCCCTCCAAAAAAATTTGATCTTTGAATTTCATATATTGTGGAGACCCTCCCCTCCATGGGGAGGTTGATATAGGGTGATAGATCTACTTACCTGCCCGATCTCTTACGTGCAAATAGATGAGGAAGATGGATCTCGAAATATATGGTTTGCCCTTGGAGTGACATGTTAGTTCACCAAATCTTAATGTAGTGTCACACCCTCTCCAAGTCTGACGGGATCTAGTGCCTCCTAACTCCTTTTGTAATTTCTTCCTCTTATTAGGAATGGTCATGCACCTACCATTGGCGTACTGGTTAGAGAGGCCATCTTGAAATCCTCCAAAAATATATTCATATGCGTTAGAAAGACTTGGTTATAGGAGGACCACTTACATGACGGTAAATGAAAACCACCTCATTCATATTCATCGAATAAATCAAGCCAGGTTGCCCTAAAGACTCCACATGCTAAAAGAGCCATCACCTTTCCCCTCTTTTAGGGCTTGTTTGGTTGTCAGGTTACCCTAGGGTAACATGGCATACCCCCCTATTTTTTGTTATAATAGTTTTTAACCATGTTCAAATAAAAAATTAACATGAAAATATATTATAATCGTTAAAAAGTTAATATAACACATAATTAATATCACATTTATCATTCAAACCTCTCCAACCATCCAAACAGTTACTATTCACAGGAGGATAACCCAACCCAATCTAGCTATCAAACAGGTTCGTGGTCTCGTTTTTTTTTCAAATTAGTTTTTTATAGGGATTTTTATCTTGAGAACCCTGTAAATATTGACAATTACTTCACCAGCCTTTGAAACAACCTAATTTCCACCTCGACCTTGTTAACTTGCTAACCCTTACCTCACGAACTCCGCGGTTAACTCTCACCCATTTACCCACTAAATGTAATCGAATTCTATTAAAATGATGTTCATATTGACCTCTTTGTTTAAAAATTTTACAAACAATGTCATTCTCCTTCGTATATCCAATTCCTCTCCCCCTCTTCCCCTTGCTCCACCTGCAATCGTAGCAGCTCTTCCACCTACAGTAGCAGTTGCTCCTCCATCCCCTCTCTCCCTCTACACCACTTGCAGCTACAGTTGTAGCTGCTCCTCCACCTTCAGTTACAGGTGCTCCTCCGTCCTGCCCAAACCTCGACCTCCTCTCCCCATCCTCGTCCCCACTCTGTTCTTTATTTTTTCTGTTGTCGTCCGGCCTCCTCTCCCCAAGCCCCTCTCCCTCTCCTCGACATCTGCCTCTTCCTCCTCTGGTTGACCTTCCACCTCCATGCCCAAGTCCTGCATCTTGCAAGTGAGCATGCAGCCCCTCCCACAACAAGAGTTGTCCCCTCCACTGCCTCCCCTCCTCCTGTTGTTCCTCTTGCCTCGTCACCCTCCTCCCCTTGCTCCTCCACCCCCGCCACCCTCCTCCCCTATCTACACTCATAGCACGAGCTACCCCCTCCACCGCCTCCCCCTCCTCCCCTTGTTACTCTGTCACCCTCTGCCCCGCCTCCACCTGTAGAAGAGTTGTCGTCTCCCCGACCTCCGCCTCCTCACGATCCGTTGTGAGGGTACCCTCCTCCTCCCTGACCTTCGCCTCTTCCACCAGGTCTGCCACCCTCTAGGTCTGTCGCGATGGCTCCCATTTGATTTGATAGGAGAAGAGGATGAAGAAGGGGTAGGAGAAGGAAGGAGAGAGGGAGATTGAGGATCTACCATCTAATTTTCTTTTCTTAGATTAACTCAAGTCTAACCTAATGATGAACATGAAATTCACCTCTTTAATTATCTTAAATTGTAGTATATGAGGCAAAAAATATTTCAATAAAAACCACAATCTTTTGAATGTTGTGAAAAGATTATACTTGGCAAGTCTACTAACGTCGAACACAGGGACACGAGCTACTTTAATATATTTATCGAATTTTGTTCAGTTAGAAGCATGTGTGAATAAATCCTCATTCTCAGATCTTCATGCAGATGCAGAATATTAAAATGCAAAATAATGCAATTATGTGGTTCATGTATTTTTAGTTGATTTTTCGATGCAAATTTAAGGTATGCAATGCATAGTGTATGAATAGATGCAAAAGATATGCATGCTAAATACTAATTACAAAGATGCCCTACAAATTACGAGCATAGATTAAGGTTTGAAATCAGAGTCTATTTGAGCATAAAGGGTATGAACAAACATCTATTAAACGACAAGGCATTTGAGCAAGAGACACTATATATCAATAAAAACTCATCATATTTAAATTAGTGTCTAATCAGAAAATTAAACATGACATTAGATAGATGAGGAAATAAGGAACAAAACAACACTAAAATCATTTAATTTGACCTACGATGCTCTAGTTATGAATAAAATAGTGCAAGGGCATAAGTATAATAAAAAAGCGAAGAAATAAAGGATAAATATCACAAATTGGTCCTTGGAGGGTTATTCTCCCACTTTGCAAGCATCTTCTTGATTCTTATACTCTAGTATTCCATAAACCAGGTTCTTCGAAGATGCCTAGTGTTGCGTCTAGCTCTCCAAAATGTTGGGTCTAGGCCCTTCCTGGGTCTACTACACAATTCTTTCTGGCTCCTTGATCTCTCTCTTTGCTATGTACAATCCTATGGGAAAGACCTCTTGTGAGGAGCTCGTCAAGCCTTCTACAGCCGACTATTAATAACTAAGCTCCACCAACGACAGCTCTATATAGTTCAATGGCTCGTCACTTGATTTTCTGTAATGATCTTCTTTCAACCTATTTGCAATAAACAAAAACCAGCAGGGGCCCATTATAATTTCTCAACTATACGTAGGGGCATATCCGTAATTCATGAAATTTGTAAGGGCCTCCATGTAAATACCCCAGGCACGCACGTGAGGCACACGCCTGGAGGACCAAAATGTAATATCAAATACTTAAGAGTGCGTTTGGTTGGTGGGTTTTCTGAGGGTTATCTGGGGGTGGGTAACCCGTTTTTGTTTTAGTGTGTTTGGTTGGTGGGTTAAGGGTTGGGAGGGTTTGTGTGATGTGATTGTATTAGAATTTGAAAAAGTTGATAGTTATTATGATATAATTGTATTGAAATTTGAAAAAGTGGATGGTTTTTGTGATGTGATTGTATTGAAGTTTGGAATATTGAGTACAAGTTGAGTATTTTATGATTTTTAGATGATATGATGGTATAATATATAATTTTTTTGATGGGAAGGTGGTGGGTCCCACTAGTGGGTTAAAAATGGGGGTTTTGGGGGGTTACCCACCCAAAGTGGGGGGTAACCCCCAATCCGAACGGGGTCTAAGGGTCATTAGTGCAAATTACCCAACCCCCACGTGCAGTACACGTGAAGGGGCCAGGCTCGGGAGGTGTCGCAGGCTTGGAGCTGACGTGGCGGCTTTGGAATGCTTCGAATAGGCGGCTCGGCAGACCCGAGCCTACAGATTTGGAGATGTAACGTGGCTCCTCCTCGGTCGTTGGATGGTCGCCGCAGGGCACCATCCAAAAGAGCATGTGCTTCTCTTCTCGGGGGAGAGGTGGTGTGTTTGGAGCTCCAGTGAGCTCGCCAAACCTCCGTCAGACTCGCCCGTGCTTGTCAAAGGTCCTTGAACCATGGTGATGACTTGGCGAAGGTGGGCGGAGGTAGGAGAAGCCTCCAGGGTAGTTATAGGAGGCTGTCAGTGGAGCATCGTCGGAGACGAGGCTGAGATCAGTGAGAGGATGTGAACTCCGTTCATTGAAGATTCCTACAAGGTTAATGTATATACGAAGCAATGTGTGTGGCGTGCATCAGTGAGTGAGGTGAGATGGTGGTCGTGAAGGCGACAGGAGCGGTGGCCAAGGCTTTCTTCTTCGGCAAAGCAAGGGAGAAAGTGGGTCGAAGCGGGGGAGGTTGTGGAGAAAGGGGAAGGGTGAGTGGAGGCATCGGCATGGATGAGGATGAGTTGGCGAAGGTTGTTAGATGGCCAGTGGCCGATGAGAATGGCGGAGTACGGCAAGAAAATTAGGAGAAAGAAAATTGAAATTCAGGAGGAAGAAGTCACCTGCTCGGAGCATGTGATGGGCAGAGCGATGAATTGGGCTGAGGCTCCTTAGGCGCTTCTGGTCATCGCCCAGCGAGGCCAGCCGTGTCCTCGGAGCTCAGCGGCGGCGAATGCGGCCCTAATATGGTCGTGCTGACCATGGGTCAACACCTGATCTGAGGGCCATGATGGCCCCTCGTCCTCCTCCACTGGTCACAAGGAGGAGGCGAGGAGCTAGGTCCTAGTCCTTGGAATGGTGGACGACTGTGACGGAGGGTGGAGGAGTCGATTTTATAGGGTGAGGTCGATGGCGGTTTCAGGTCATGGAGGCGTTAATGATGGAGTGAGGTTATGAAGGAGGGCTTTGATGGGTGCGCGAGGAAGAGGGAGGTAACGGCTATGAGGAGGCGTCGTTGGAATGGGAGGAGCGTGGCTGAAGAGCCTTCCAAAATAGGGAAGGGGGCGAGGGGGTAGCAGCTAGGCTGGAGGTAGGGTACAAATCCCTAGCCATTGGATCTCATGATCCAATGGCCCAGGTGTCGGCGCGGTTGGAGGGTTGCGATCAGATCAAGGATCTGATCGAATGGCTTAGGAATATGTACTAAAGAGTGGTTATGTTGGAGAGAATGTTTTGATCCATGGGTGAGGGGAGAAGGGATGATGTGGAGCGAGATTGATCGTAGGATGATGGGAGATCGGGTGGTTGTAAGTGGGGCGCTAGGGAGCGGCTTGGATCAGATCCATCAGATATGATATACGGGTGAGGGAAGAGCGGAAATGGGTGGCCGGATTTTATCTGATGGGCGATTTGATGGTTTAGGATGAAGGGAGACGTGGCGAGCGGTGAACCTTAGGATAGGAGGTGATCGGGTGGTTGTGATTGGAGAGGAGGCTGGCGACTAAGATCAGATCTCGTCAGAGATCTGGAGGCTAAAAATGGGGAGAAGATGGAGGGGTCTTGGAAGAGACTGGACGGTGGAGATTGCGGCCGGGTGGCGGAAGATGAGGCAGCCACGTGGGTGGCCCAGAGGGCGCCACGTGGTTGCACCGGAAAAATCAAAAATGCCAGAAATAAAGAACAATATAAAAGAATTAGTTAGAGGTAAAATTAGAAAAAAGTAAAAACCTGAAAGTTGTAGATCTTGATGAGATCTACAAGTTTCATGTTGGACAAAAAGTCGAAAGAGGTCATTTATACAAAAAATATTTTTGGTGGGTATTTTTAGAGGGTTAAAAACACTGATTTGGGCTTTGACATTTTTGTAATTTTTTTAGTTCTTTTAAAGGTTAGGAAATTATAGACAATTAATTACCCTGATTTTAAGAGTTTTTTTAATATGAAAATAATTACAAACTAAACAATAGTTATTAAATAGAATAATTGCAGGTAAATTATACACAATATAATACAAGATAATAATTGGGGATTATTGGTGATTTTGTTGAGTTCTTTAAGCTTGGGGATTAAAAAATAGAATTCAGCATGATGAATACGAGATTCATCACCTAAGTAGTTGACTCCAATAAAGTTAAAGTTAACGGTCGGGTTTGTGGGGTATGATGGATCAAGTTTACAGGGTCCAGGGGAATTAGGTTGTTTCAAAGGTCATTGAGGTAATTGACAAAGTTTATAAGATTCTTGGGGTAAAAATCCCTTTTTTGTAATCGTATTTTAATAAATAACTACTATTAATTTAATAAGACTAAATTAGTTGTAACCCAATTGAGTAGGCAAACTGTTAATATTTTATAGTTTGACATGCGGGTGGAGCATCATTGAGGGTGACTGCGGGTGGAGGAGCAGTTGCAGCTGTGGCTACATGTGGTGCAGAGGGAGAGATGGGTTGTAGGAGGAGCTGCGACTGTCGGTGGAGGAGGCCAGTTTGAAATGTCTGAGTTGGAGGCCCATGGCGCTTCAAGAGGTTTGTTGACCGACTGGAAGAAAGATGAGTTTGAGCCTCTAACGGGGCCGAGGTCCTTATTTTGTTTGTCTGTGGGGATGAGAAGGCATGCGGATGGTCTTTGCATCCTTGTCACCAACGTTTACGATCCTACAGGAACTGAGAGGGGCTCCTTGGTTGCAGAGTTGGAGCAGTTGGGTTCTGCAAGTGAGGTTGGGATCTGGATCATTGGAGGCGACTTGAATATGACAATACTCCTTGATCATCGGTCGTAGCGGAGTGGTGACAGGAATCCTAGTTCGAAGGACTTTCAAAGAGTGGCCCACTCATTGCGCTTGTCGATTATTGATACAACTGGGTGTGCTTTTACTTGGTGGAATGTGAGATCACGATCCAGATTGGACAGATTTCTCATGACGCCTGAAGGTGTAGAGATGTTCCCCCTTTCTCGTGCGTAGGCGTCGTCGCGGGCTCACTCTAACCACACGCCAATACTTTGGTCTGTCGGCGAGGAGAGGAGATGCATGTTCTTTTTTCGCTTCAAGTGGAGCTATCTCTTGGAGGAGGGGTTTAGGGAGGAGATTGTTGAGCGGTGAAGAAGCTGGACACCTGTAAGCTCAGCCATCTCTTGGTTGGGGTCAAAGTTTTTGTTGTTGAGGTTGTTCCTAACTAAGTTCGGGAGAGAGATGAAGGCAATGCGGAGAGCTAGGGGGATGGCTCAAGCTGGGGTAGTTCGGTTGGATGGTCTTGATGATGAGAGAGGACTGGATCAAGCGGAGGTAGCAGAGAGGTTGGGCCTACTTTAAGAGTTGATTATGGAGGACAGAAAGGAAGAAGTAGAGTGGAGAAAAAGATCTAGGAAAAAGTGTATGAAAGAAGGTGATGTAAATACAAGCTTTTTCAATATGATGGCTTCTGGGAGGAGAAGAAATTATTTGCATGAGGTTGAGATTGGAGGGGTAAGAGTATCAGGGGAGGCATAGATTGGTAGTATGTTGCGATGCCACTTCGTTGAGGCATCACGAAGAAGAAGGGGGGACAGTTGGGGGTGGATAGGAAGGGGGTGGAGACCTTGTCTAGTGAGCAAGCAAAGGAGTTAGTGGCTCATTTTTTTGAGGAGGAGGTGAAGAGAGCGGTCTAGGGGTTGAATGTGGATGGTGTTATGGGTCCTGATGGTTTCCCGATGTTGTTCTACCGCGAGTTCTGGGAGTTATTGAAGGGGGAGGTTTTAAAGGTGCCTAACAAGTTCAGCGAAGGGAACATAGGTTTAGAGAAGGTCAATCGGGGTCTGATATCCCTCCTTCCCAAGAAGGAGACTCCGATGAGGGTTGAGGATTTTAGGCCTATTGTGCTTTCCAATGCTCTCTTTATAGTGGATAAGATTCTGGCAAATCGGCTCAAGGTGGTGTTGGGCTTAGTGGTGTTGCAGGGTCAGTCGGCATTCATTCTGAGGCATCAGATGGTGGATGGCTTGGTAATGGCATCGGAGATTTTCCTTGAATGGAAGTGGTTGAAGAAGTGGTTCTATGGAAGATCAATTACGCCAAAGCATATGATTTTTTTGGTTGGAAGATCTTGTGGGCGTCCCTACGGCGGAGAGGGTTCCCAGAGGTTTGAGATGAGTGGATGAAGAGATGTGTCACTACTTCCTCCACTCGATCCTGGTGAATGGCAAGCCAAAGGGGGAATTCTTTCAGCCTCACCGGGGTGTCCGATAGGGTTGCCCGTTGGCCCCTATGCTTTTTGTCCTAGTGGTGGATGCTTTGGTAGTTCTCTTTAGGAGTGCGGTGGAGGGAGGGTGATGTGAAGGCTTTCGGTTGGAGGACATCTCTATCCCTCTGATTCAATATGTGGATGATACGGTCTTATTCCTTGGAGGCTCGGAGGAACAAAATTGCAATGTGCCTCAACTGGAGGATATCTTCAGCAGTCTTTCTGGACTTGAGATTAACAGCCATAAGTTGGTAGTCATCACTTTTTATATGGAAGATGTGGAACGTGCCAGAATTGCACAGGTGGCCGATTGCTTCTTGGGGGGTCTTCCTATCTCCTACTTGAGGTTGTCGTTGGTGGCTGGGAAGCTGAAGAAGTCAGATTGGGCCATTGTTGTGTAGATAATAGAGCATAGATTGGCTGGGTTGAAGGTGGTCACGCTGTCTAGGGGGAGAAGTTGATTCTTCTGAAGCATGTGCTCTCGGCCATCCCTACCTTCTTCTATTCAACGTGACGGATGCCAGTAGGGGTTAGAAAGAAGACTGAGTCCTTGAGGAGACGGTTCTTTTGGTTGAACGAGAAGTAGCAGAGATTCGGCTTGCATATGTGAGTTGGGACGAAGTGACGAATGGGCGTAACAACGGAGGTCTTGAGATTCGTGATATTGAGTGCATGAACAAGGCATTGCTAGCTAAATGGATATTCAGATTTGGGGTTCTTCGACCTCACTGGTGGACAAGGTAGTGAGAAAAATATGTGGTGCAGGGGTGAGTTGGTGGCGGGGAGGGTGAGGTTTGAATCACCGCTCTGGGTCGGAATCCATGTGGCATTGCCTTTGCTAACGCCTAGACTCCAGCCAAAGGTGGGGGATGATCACTTATTAGATTATGACGTGACGACTGGACGGGGGAGGGAGCACTTGACGGAAAATTCCTGAGATTATTTGCGTTGGCGTCGTCAAAGGAGATCCTTCTCTAGCAGGTGGTGGGGTCGGCTATTTGGTCGATGGTATCTGTGTCTGATCTTTTGAAGTAGTGCCTCGAGGAGTTTGTCATGATGCACACAGAGATCCCATCGTCGGGTGACGTCACGCTAGACGTTGGTCATTTTAAATGAGAGGGTGGGAGATTCTCAGTTAAGAAAGCTTATGATGAAATGAGGAGAATGGCAGAGGTGCAGGATGTGGAGCTATGTCAGGACATGAAGGTGGTTTGGGCAGTGAAGAATCGCGAATCGCCCAAGTTAATTTGGTTAAATTAGCATTAATTTCATTTCAGTCGGGCAAACTCACGATAGATCAAAATGACCACTAATTTAATTATTTGTGTCGATTAAAGCAAGCGATCGATTTATATTTTTTTACTTGAGAAGTCCAAGTTGATCTCATGGAGGAAAATGTCTCCTTAGGTTGATTTATAGTCAATCCAGAAATTAGGTTTTCAAAGGATTATTTTTTGGTAATTTTAAATGCAATGAATGAGCCCCATAAAATTTTGGCCAATTTTAGGGACTAAAATATAATTTTTAGTTAAACGAAGTACAAAACTTATAAAACTTGGCCGAGATGTGAATAATGATGAGATAGATGCATTGTATTTTTTTGGAATTTCTATATGCAAAATGAAAAATAACGAATTTACGAATGTAAACTGTGTAATTTTCAATAATCAATTATTATGAATATTAAATCTACTTATTTTCAGAGAATAAATTTATCTAAGATATATCACTAGGTAATATATCTAAGAAAAATCCTAAAACCTAAAAATGTTGAATTTAACACCTATCAAAATTAATGAATGAAATATGCAAAATGATTTTTATAGAGAAAAGCATGCATGCAAATGCAATACCTTTTTGGGAACAATGTAACTAACAATTAATTCTACTATCCATGGTTAATTAATTATGAAATTCTAAGCACAGAATGGGGAAAATATGCAATTTTTTGTAAGAATATTAATTATTAAATAACCATAGAGAATAAAAATATCACAAGCATGCCATAATACCAGGAATTAATTGAGAAACACAATGCAAGTTTTTTAATAATGAAATGATGTAATATTAATGTTCAAATAACAGAAGAAAGAGAAAGGGCTGTTTGCAAATTGAAATAAACAAATTACACAAAAATAATACAAAATAGGGATAAAAAATCCATTACCGAGACCATGCGGTCTTTGCGTAAAATTTCCACATGCCTCATTGAAGGCGGGTGGTTCAGTACTAAGGGGTTCCTTCTGGGGCTTCTTCGCAATATGTCCCCCACACGCACATGTAGATTACGTAGGGGTGTCTTGGAAATCAGCGAATCTAGAGGGTTTTCTTCCACAACTTGCCCTCCCCTCACGCATGCTGAGCACATAAGGGAACCTTGTTCTTTATGCCTGGCGAGAGGTGGCGAAGCAGTAGAAAGTCACGGGGCTCCCCAGGTGGTGATGGCAGAGGAGCGTCGATGAAGAAGAGGCTCTGAAGGTAGAGGGAGGCAGAACGACTGGCAAAGTAGAGGAAGGTGGTCGATGTCATGTCAAGATGGAGTTGGAGTGTTGGTTGTGTGATGGAGAACGGGCAGAGGTGATGGGTATGAAGGTGGAGTGGTAAGTGCGAGAGAGAGCATATGATGAATAGATGAACAAAGAGAAGATGAATGTGGAAGGGAAGGAGGAGGGGTACCTGGAGGTACGTGGCTCGACAGCGAACCAGAGTGAAAGAGAGCGTGCGGAGGGGAGTGACGTGGCGAAGTTGAAATCTTCGGATCTCGCCAAGGCGGAAGGGTGTGGTGGCGATGTCACCGCCACGCTTGGAGCTCCTTAGATTGCTGTAAAATTGTGATATGGTCAATAAGGGCAACCTCGCGAGGCGGTTCTGGTGAGTCTCCACTACGGATGATGGCAGATGCTTAATGGTCACTGGAGTTGAGCGGTAGGGGCACGGGAGGGCTGTGAGTCAGAGGCGGTTGAGCGCGTCATGGTGGGCTGGAGTAAAGAGGAAATAGAGGATTTGGGCAAAAACATAGGAAATAAGAAAGCGGAAGAAGAGGATATGGGGTTTGGGTTTTGCCTAGAGTGGAGCGGTGGTGGTCGGCTTCCAGATCATGGCTTCGATCGAGGATGGCAGAGGCCTCGAGAAGCTATTTCTGATCTCGTCAAAGGAGGTATATGCCATCAATGAGGCCGTTGTCACCAGCCTTCTAGTGACTCTCTGATGTTGGCTTTCAAGCAATGGATATGGAAGATATCACTCCTGGTGGACGGCGATGGGTTTTTATATGGAGATGGATGGTGTGGGTTTCAACGGAGATGAGGGAGGTGGTTGTGGAGAGGAGGTAGTGGTAGAGGAAGTTGCGAGGGTGGGTGAAGGGTTGACTGGGAGAGGGTACAAGATAGAGCAAGGAGAGAGAAAAGAAAGAGAGAGGCGCAGGTGGAGAGGCACGTGCTAGACATGTGTGTAGGGGGGAGAGAGAGAGAGAGTAAGTGGGGACGCTCCGTGGCAGCTCCAGGGGGTGATGTGTCGCTCAAAAAAATCAAAATTAATGATAATAAAAAATAAAAAAGAAATATAAGTAGACCTCAGATCGAAACATTTTCTTCACAAAAGTTGCTCGTCTCAATGAGGTCTACCAAGAGCAAAAGAGATTATCTGTTCAAAATGATGATTTTGCGGTACTCTATGTATATAAAATACCTTGATTTTTAGATTTTTATAATTTTTGTGATTTTTGATTGAGATGAAAATCGGAAAAAATGATAAAATAAAGTACACATATTTATATATTAATCTATTTTTTGTATTTTTAATAATTAAGAAAATAGGAAAATAAAATAAAATAGAAAACAAGAGATATTTGTACAGACTCTCAAGGGCACTCAGACTCGGTCAGTGTCTTTGAGTTCAGCCTTATTTTATATTTGGATTTTTGTGAATTTTATTAAAACTTCATCAAAGAATATAAATGAAAAAGCAATAAAATCAAAAGGGTGAAGTATATGAATAAAATATCAGGTCAAAAATCGCTAAAATACACAATGCGCAAAAAAGGCCCAAAACCCAACTTTCACATATGAGCTTTGATTTTTATGGAATTGGTCTTATTTTGAAGGTCTTTGCATGTATATTACTTTAAAAGTGAGTAGACCAAATCGAACACCGTATGAGGAAGACACATGTGTTTTAGTCTGACTACTCTGAAATTATGTTCTTGTCTCATAGGCTAATTATTTAAGTTAGCCATTTTTTGTATTTTCCTCTAATCTTCTTAGTAATATGTACACAATGAAGTTGATTTCGTGACAACTAGAGTTCGAATGATTTAATTAAAAAAGCATGAATTTAGGTGAAAATGTGAAGATGATTATGAATGTAATTATGAGTGCTAAAATGCATGTATTAATTCTAAGTACATGAACGGTAAAAATGTAGAATAAATGATGGAATACAACCAATTATCTGGGAACGAAGCTCTATTTTCAACCCCCTATGCTTAAACCTTGCTCGTCCCGAGCAATTAAAATGAAATGCAAAAGTGAAATGATTTTGGGTTCCATGCCAAGCTCATGAACAAAATTTGAAAATGGAGCTAGACCCAACCTTTGGATTAATAATGCGGCAGAACTTATGTGAGAATTAGGGTTTTAAAATCAACATCCCTCGAGTTCTATCTATGATTGTAATAGTTCTGGCTCAGAAATCATCTTAGATCAATCATTCTCACAAATCATATACCATGAACATTGAACAACTATCTCGTATATGTGAAAGATTTTAGCTCTTTCCATCAAGAGTGCCAGACTATTATGCAAAACTTTCCCCCAATAACTCGTCCTCAGGGGATCAGGTATTTCCTTCTTTAGATGTCCACACTACCAGAAAAGAGACCCACACAATCTTCCAACACCCCGTTTGAGTTGAGCTAAGTTCATAGTGTGAGAGATAAGATTAATTCCCTATTCAGAATTCATACCCAAATCAGGAGACCGGGTTAGGCACTAAGAGTCAAAGCCTGCACATTGTCATGCAGAACTCGAAGAAGTAAATCAAAGATATGAACATTCTAAAATCATCTTTCTTAGTGAAGTTCATCTGGAAGTTAGGTAGATTAACACTTCTATTCATAACTCAGTTCAGAACCCACGAACTTGCCACTTTGCATGTGCTATATATGCACATGAAATGCAAATGCTATTTATATAATGTGCAAGATGATTTTCTTGTCATCATTTTTTTATTTTGGTAGAATGCAAGGATGGTATGAAAGAGTAAAGATTTTGTTTTTATTTGAACTTTTACCATCCCATAATTATTGCATAATATATACAAAAATACGTGAGAGTACGAGCTATGAGTAAAGTATATATGTAATATATATACGCTCACCTATACTTAGCGTGTGATATGTCCTCATAATACAAGAAGTTCCCCCCTATACTTAGGCTCTGGTCAGCCTAAGTATAGGATGAAAATGGGTATGAGGACCAATGGAATCTAGATGATATACAAAGCGAGTGAGGAGTGGGGAATAGAAAATGCAGATGGCATCAGTCCCCCCTATACTTAGGCAGGAATGCTCTCCCCACTGAGAAGCTAGCTGATGACCTTTCCCACCCTTTCACGTGCATTGCAGAACATGCCCTTCACCCTCTTCTGCCTCGGATCCTTGCTTGGTTTGTATTGCATGGATCCACTCTGCGTCAAGAAGGGCTCAATTCCCTTCCCCGTGTGTTTTTGGTGGGTGGTGGTACTGGTGCATCTCCAGAACCACTTCCACGTGCACCATAGAAGTTGTCTCGTGCACCATCGAGTTCTCTCCTCTCGAACTCACTCCTCATTGATTATTTTGTTGCCCTCCTATATGCCCTCCTCTCCGTTGTAGTCTGAATGTCAGTGGAGTAGACAAAGTCATCGTCGTTTGAATTTGAGAGGACGTTGATTTCTTTCTCAAATATGCGCTCATTAAATTAGTCATCCCTCCTTACCCTCTCTGTTTCCCTATCCTTTTCACGTCCAAGATGGCCTTCAAATTGTTCCTCACATATTTGGGATAGTGCATGCACTTGACAACATTTTTGTTGTTGTCAACGAGATGTTGCTTCATTCTTGTGATCCCCCTCCTCCCAACTTCTTCCCCCCAGAATTTGCATTGTGGTTTCCACTTTGTTGCCATCAGGAGCGGAGGCATACCACCAACCAATGTCTCCACTAAAACCCTCCCTCTGATCCTTAGAACCGTCAGATCCTGATATGGAATGTCGCATTATGGTGATCACTGAAACCTGGTAGAAAATTGAAGAACAATCATTCATGAGACATACGATACGAACAATTAAGAATTCATTAATTGTTTTATGTTTTAATTTTTAGAATTAATATATTTTATTTTTCTAATACTTAATATTCAGGAAGTCGTAAATTTTGATATTTGAAATTGAACGTATACTCTTAATATCCATATGTTCAAAAAAACCTTATATCTATACATTAGGTTCTTAGATCTAACAATTAGGGGACTGTTTTCGAGAAAAAATCACCTAAGAGACACAAAACATGTAAAATAACTCATAGATCTAATATTCGATTTTCGGAATTACTCAATTTTAAAAATTCCATTTACGAAAAAAATCTGAAACATGTTTTCTATGTCCAAAACCTAAGATCCGAGTTTATCCGTAAAGAGATCGTCATGATTTCAATTAAAACAAAAAACCCAACTTTCTCTTCCATAGATCTCACAAATATATTCCAAAGTACGCTTTACTACATGTTATACACGAGAGCCGAGTAAATACATTCATAACGCATCACTATTGTGCATTAAAACACAAAATCCTAATTTTGGTCTCCAAAAAATCAAGCTATATATTCAAAATCTCTTAAAAAATCACTCCAAGAGAGAACAACATCTTAGGAACAAAAACCCATGAAAAAATGAAGAAATTGATGAAGATTTGATCAATTTTGGCTTTCCTTGAAGAAAAAGGTGACCCAAGAACTTGGAGAACCTTAAAGAACCTTGGAGAACCAAAGCAGTCGAGTGAATGTCGAAATGGGCAAATTTCGACCGGCATTTCGATCCATATCAACAAAATGTGGATTTTTTAATATAAGATTCACTTTTTTGGATGTGATGGCGAGATAACACGAAATATCATTGATATTTCGCGAGAATTCGGTCAAAATCCGAGAAGTCGACATATATATGGGTTTCGATATGCTAAGTCCATTGAAATCAAATTTTCGGTGAAATTTCGTGAGATTCAGCACCTTGTTTCAGAGAACATGTATGATTACTTTGAGAGATCATACATCTCATATGTTCTCATATTAGGGATTCAAACGAAAGAATACATACACAGATATAGGTATTATCATATTTTTATCTGTTTTTGAATATGAATATGGATGCAGAATGGATATTGACAGATATTAAAACTATCTTACCCTATCCTTAAAAAAGGATACCGATGTAAAACGGATATTGATCGCATATGAGTATGCTAGAAATACTCAATAGAATCGACTTAAATATATACGAATTGGACGAAAAACATACGATATAAATTTGCTAAATGTGTTTATATCATAGAAGTTATACAAATATAGTAAAAGAAGGTATAGAATTATGTTATACACCGTTAAAAATTAAATATATGACTATATTTATATTCAAAAACAGATATACATATACGAATATAGATGTTTGCGGATATCAAAACAATATCCATATCTGTATCCATTTTAAAACGGATACGAATACGGATGTCAAAATCTGTATAAAACGGATACGGTGACGGATCAGATACTGATATATCCGTAACCGTTTGCATCCCTAGGTCATATGTACACTAATTCATCCATATACAAACCTTGGCTAGGTCGTCAACCTACAGTCTGTTAGACGTAAATACTCGTGCAATTAGGGCTGTTTCTGGTCAGAGGATGCATGCATGTTTTGTGACAGTGTACAACAAAAGGTTTTGAGTTATATCGATCTTGTCAAATCAACATTTTTTGACTTAATAACCCGAACAACATATCTCTTTGCTAAGAAAAAAATAAAATACAACATGCAACTTTTTTTTGACCTAAAGTTTGAGCTACTACTACAACTAACCATTCTTACTAGTGGTTAAGTGTTCATCATGCATATAAAAAAGTAGCCTGTGTTTCTTTTCTGGAGTAACCCGAACATCGTTTCTCTTTGCCTTTTATTGTCTTATTTTACAAATAACTAATTTGCTTATGCAATTTGATTATCGAAATCTAAATAATTCATGTGAATTTTGCCATACAACTCTTGGTTAAGATCGGTTTGATCATCTCAAAGCGGAGGGATTGAAAGATCAAAAAGAGGATGATCTCCCCCTCCTAAATCCGTCCGATTAGGATGAAAAGCAAATGATACTATGGATATGTCATTTTATGCCTTTTCTATCCCTCTTTTTTTATACTTTTTATATTAAGTTTGTTATGACATTTCATATTAATAAAAAAATACTGTAAAGAAACCGTGAAAAATGACATTGTTTTCATTCACCTTTTTCACCAACGCAAACTGGAAAAAACTATTTCCTCGTATTCCTTTCCAAACACCACAACACGTTACATTCATCATTTCCTTCCTCTTTTCCCTTCTCCCCTTCCATTTCCATCCTAAACTGGCCATCTAAAAATGGGTTTGGAAACATATTTTCTACTATGTGCCTATTCCCTCACTTCTTTAGATGATCTCAGTCCACCTTCTCTCTCCGGATGTCGTAGATAGATGGTGGTGCTTGCAATTCCAATCTATTCTTTATCATCCCCTCTTCCAATATTGATCATCTATGTGGGTTCTGATCCTCTGTTCTAACGCAAATTACAATAGAGGTGTCGTAATCTTATTTTTTACGATCTCGATTCCAAAATTCAACCTTATGGATTGAATATTAAAGCAATGCTTTACGTATCCTCCAAATTTCGCTCAAGGATGATTTGATTATTTGTCTTAATGGTGAAAAATCCATCATCATCTAAGTATATGGAATTCCACTTTAAAAAGACCTAACTATTTAACCGTTAAGATAATATAGGGTAAATTACAATTTGAGTCTCCATCTATGGGTCTATCCCATAATGGGTTCCGATCTTTAAATTGTAACGACTCGGGTCCAGGGCCATTAATGTAAGGAACTTTTTGCGCCTAATGATGAGTATGCCCTTGTTTAAAAGTTGGAACCAAAGCCCCATTCCCTTCCCAACAAGGGCATATTCGTCATGAACCCCAAAATTTCTATTTCCTAAATGGTCATGGGACCCTAATCGTTATAATTTAAAGATCGGGACCCACTCTGAGATCGGACCCACAGAAGACTCAAATTACAATTTATCCTATAATATATATGGATGAATTTACAGGGTTGGATTTTATAATGGAAATCAGAAAAAAAAAGAGTATGGATATATATCCACCCTCTCTGCATCAGCATCCGACAGGGACAGCATCTGTAGCCCTCGACTCAAAATTCGCACTCACTTCATCCTTTCATCTCATTCCCCGGAGCGATCGGCTTACCTTGCTAATGTATTCCCAAATCACGACACCATCAAGGGAGCAGAACCTCATCTCCCTCCATCTACGATACGCACGGCGCGCATACCTCTGAGGAAGGGGCACAAGCTCAGTGAAAAATGACTTCCGGCAGCAGAGGCGGAGGGGGGACGCGGCGCGCGCTTTCCTCAGGTGGGAGTAACATCCGAGCGGCGGGGAGCCAGACGGCGGCGGACTCCGTCAGCAAAGCCGTAGCTCAGTACACCATGGACGCTCGTCTTCACGCCGTCTTCGAGCAATCGGGGGAGTCCGGTAAATCCTTTGACTACTCCCAGTCCATCAAGACGACCACCCCGTCCCAACACATCCCCGAGCAGCAAATCACCGCCTACCTCTCCAAGATACAGCGGGGCGGCCACATCCAGCCGTTCGGCTGCACCATTGCCATAGACGAATCCACCTTCTGCGTCATTGCCTATAGCGAGAACGCCACCGATATGCTCGACCTCACCCCCCAATCTGTTCCCATCCTCGACCGCAAGCACCAAAGCCTCACCGTCGGCACCGACGTCAGAACCCTCTTCACACCCTCCAGTTCCGTCTTGCTGGAACGCGCTGCCGGCGCTCGCGAGATCACCCTCTTGAACCCCATATGGATACACTCCAGGAACTCCGGCAAGCCATTCTATGCCATCCTCCACAGGGTTGACGTGGGCATTGTCATCGACTTGGAACCTGCACGCTCCGAGGACCCTGCACTATCCATTGCTGGTGCAGTGCAATCTCAGAAGCTTGCCGTTCGTGCCATCTCTCGGCTGCAGGCGCTGCCTGGGGGAGACATCAAGCTTCTATGCGACACAGTTGTCGACCATGTGCGCGAGCTTACCGGGTATGACAGGGTCATGGTGTACAAGTTTCATGATGATGAACATGGTGAGGTGGTCGCAGAGAACAAACGGGATGATCTGGAACCCTACATAGGTCTTCATTATCCTGCAACAGATATACCACAAGCCTCAAGATTCTTGTTCAAACAGAATAGAGTTCGGATGATAGCTGATTGTCGTGCCACTCCTGTCCGGGTAATCCAAGATGAGAATCTGATGCAGCAACTCTGCCTCGTTGGATCTACATTACGGGCACCCCATGGTTGCCATGCACAATACATGGCTAATATGGGTTCAATTGCATCTCTTGCGATGGCTGTCATCATCAATGGTGGTGAAGAGGAGGGCCCAAGGAACAACATGAAGTTATGGGGTCTTGTTGTTTGCCACCACACTTCTCCACGATGCATCCCTTTCCCACTGCGATATGCTTGTGAGTTCTTGATGCAGGCATTTGGACTCCAGTTGAATATGGAACTTCAGCTGGCTGCTCAATTGTCCGAGAAGCACATTTTACGAACTCAAACGCTCCTTTGCGACATGCTACTGCGGGACTCACCTACTGGCATCATAACTCAAAGTCCTAGCATAATGGATCTTGTCAAGTGTGATGGTGCGGCACTCTATTACCAAGGGAATTACTGGCCACTTGGTGTCACTCCTACAGCGGTTCAGATCAAAGATATTATAGAATGGTTGCTGGCATCACATGGAGATTCCACTGGTTTGAGCACAGACAGCTTAGCTGATGCTGGTTACCCAGGCGCCGTATCGCTAGGTGATGCAGTTTGTGGAATGGCTGTGGCTTACATATCTTCAAAAGACTTCCTTTTTTGGTTTAGATCGCACACGGCTAAAGAGATTAAATGGGGTGGAGCAAAGCATCATCCAGAGGACAAAGATGATGGACAGAGAATGCATCCACGATCTTCCTTCAAGGCCTTCCTGGAAGTGGTAAAGAGCAGAAGTCTTCCATGGGATAATGCTGAGATGGATGCCATACACTCATTACAACTTATTTTGAGAGATTCTTTTAAGGATGCAGTTGAAGGTACCAGCAATTCTAAGGCAGTGGTTGTGGTTGATGGTCAGTTGGGTGACTTAGAAATGCAAGGGATAGATGAGCTCAGTTCGGTTGCGAGAGAAATGGTTAGGTTGATAGAGACTGCAACTGCACCCATATTTGCAGTAGATTGTGATGGTTGTATAAATGGTTGGAATGCAAAGGCTGCCGAGTTGACTGGTCTATCTGTCGAAGAAGCCATGGGTAAATCACTGGTTAAGGACCTTGTGTTCGAGGAATCTGCAGATCTTGTTGACAATCTTCTCTTTCGTGCGTTACAGGGTAAATACTTCCTTAACATCCCTTTTTTTGCCCTGATGTTATTGGCGACTCTTTTTCTGTCAAAGCTACCCCTTTTAAAAAAAGGCGTATTTTGTGCGAAACCCTGCTTTATTATCCTTTTCTGAAAAAATCATGGTTGAATCTTACAATTTTAGCGAGCCATATTATACCCCAACACTTGTAATAATATGCAAACCCTCTTTTTTAAAACAAAGTTGCTTAATAAAGTAATTTTCTTGCAGGTGAAGAAGATAAAAATGTGGAGATAAAGCTCAAGACATTTGGAATGCAGCAACCAAAAAATGCAATATATATTGTCGTAAACGCATGTGCCAGTAAAGATTATGCCAACACCATTGTTGGTGTTTGTTTTGTAGGACAAGACGTTACTGTCCAGAAAGTGGTCATGGACAAGTTTATCAACATTCAAGGTGATTATAAAGCAATTATACATAGTCCAAACCCTTTAATTCCCCCTATATTTGCTTCAGATGAGAACACCTGTTGCTCTGAGTGGAATACAGCCATGGAAAAGCTTACCGGTTGGACAAGAACGGAAATAATAGGAAAGTTGCTGGTTGGTGAGGTTTTTGGTAGTTGTTGCAGACTTAAAGGTCCAGATGCCTTGACTAAGTTCATGATTGTCCTGCACAATGCTATTGGAGGGGAGGAGACAGACAAGTTTCCGTTTGCATTTTTTGACAAGAATGGCAAATTTGCCCAGGCTCTCTTGACAGCAAACATGAGAACCAACATAAAAGGTGAAGTTACTGGAGCATTTTGTTTCTTGCAGCTTGCTAGTCCAGAACTGCAGCAAGCTCTTGAAATCCAGAAACAACAGGAAAAGAAGTGCTATGCTCGAATGAAAGAATTAGCTTATATTTGCCAAGAGATAAAAAATCCCTTGGATGGTATAAGATTTGCCAATTCAATCCTAGCAACAACTGATTTATCTGACGATCAGAAGCAGTTTCTTGAGACCAGTGCTTCTTGTGAGAGACAGATGTTAACGATTATAAAGGACGTCGACTTGGAAAGCATAGACAACGGGTTAGCATTATCTTTATACTTAAACATTGTCAATACACACTCTTGTAATTACATCTACTGTGTTTATAAGTTGACATATTACTTTGCACTTTTAAAGTAAGTACTTTCTAGTTTCTATATTAGAAGGTGGCTAACATAGTTTCCCAGAGGGCGTTTTAATCATTATAAAAGAAAAAAAGGGGGAAAATAAGTGCCAACTGCATCGGATACTCCTTCCAATACCCTCTCCTTACACGATTGGGTAAAACCCCTTTCTCCCATACACAATGGGGGTAAAACCCTTCTTCCTCGCACACAATGGGGTAAAATTTCCTTTGCAACCTCCATTGCCACCACCTCCTCGATGATCCACTCACTTGGAGTTTTGAAAGGGAGGTTTGCAATTGATCCCTCCCTCCGAGAATACATATATAGTTATCCTTCTTGGATTGGAAAAGGCATGTGAGCAAGATAGTGATCTCTACCTTCATCGAGAGCATTTGGTGTGATGAATGACTTCAGAGTTTGGGAAAGAGTTGTTGTCCTCAAAACTGGGTAGGTAAGACTTGAGAGCCATAGAGGAGGTCTCTTACCGAGAGGAAGATGATAGATCAGATTCGCAGTTGCATTAGGTGCAAGCAAAAGAATACCACATATCATTCTGGTTGCTTAGAATAGTTCTGATCAAAATGTGAAATGGAACGTTGGGTAATAGCATTCTTTTGGACTAGACGTCACACTTCACATTGAGAAGAGTACTTGCAATTTGAGTCACTCTGGGATTGTGAGTCAGACCATGGGAATCTACAACTACTGGAGCCATCACCTGAGGGTATACCATTTTTTCTCTTAAAGGTTGTAGTCAATTGAACAATGGTAAGATAGTAATAATTGAAGAATGTTCATAATATAAAAAGTGTTTAGATTTTGTTTATATTCTTTTTGTAATTTATATTTTTTCCTAATTACATGAATAGCTATTTTGCAATTTTGGTCATCTAATTGGGTAAGCACCCTTCGCTTAACCGAGTTCGGGTTAGGGAAGACTCCTGGGTTCGCCTTGCTCGAATTTCACAATCCCACGAGAATACTCAAGATCCGTTTTTCTGCAGCTCGAGAAATGAAACCCATTTTTATGGTTCAGGCGTCGAATGGTACTACGGATCTCTTTCTTCTTGAAGATGTGACCCCTTTGGTGGAACCCAGAAACTACGATCCGATTGTGACGATACCGTCCTCGCAGCATCTCTTGGTTGGGAACCGCTTAGAGGATGGAAGCTTCGTGGTTGAGAAGGAGCCCGAAAGCCCTGCGCAGACCGACAAGCCTCCTGCCTCATCCTCTCCCGCCGCCTTTGGGGCCTCTGTCCTTAAGGCCTTCGCTTTTGAGAAGGAGCCCAATAGCTATCAACAGACCGAGCAACCTCCCTCATCCAGTTGTTTGGCCACTTGGACCTCTCCATTTTGGATGAAGCGGCTTGTGAGAAGGAGTTCGGAAGCAAGCAACATGCCGAGAAGCCTCCTCCATCGCCAATCTCAACTACTCCAGAGTTCTCTTTGGGTGAAGATGATGCTTTATAAGAGGAGCCTGGAAGCTCAGTGTATATTAAGAAGCCTCCTTTTCTAATTATTCTAGACAGCGAACCCCCAGGAGTGTCGTCAGAGATATGGGAGCCTTTTTGGCTTCGAGAACTGTTCAGTGCAGTGGACTCTCTTGAGATCAAAAGTGTACAGGAGTAGCATCCGCTTTAGGATAATGACATCGCACAAGGATGCTTGAGCTTGATACATCATGAGGAACCTTACGAGTTTTTATTTATTTATTTTCGTTCAATTATGTTACATGATAACTTTTTAGGTTAAGTAGTTGAGTATGATTTCAAATTTTATTTAAATACGTAAGGTGTCCATTATATAAAGGCCTTGTCGCAATTTTTCTTGTTTTTTTGGAGTCTTAATTTTGCGTTTATTTGGTGGGAGTCGTGGGCCTATACTCATGAGCAGAGATGATGAATAAAAATATTAATTTCCCCCCGCTTATCTCCCTCCCTCTCTGTCCCCTTTCATTCTTCCTCTCCTGAAACCTCCGACACCCTAATCCTTGGCCTTCCCCACCTTCGTTGATGCCGCCTCCCCTTCTCCCTCTCTTCATTGACACCACTGCTGCCAACCCACCCTCCTTATCGCATCGCCACCACCCTCCTCTCCTCCTCCCGCACCTCCAGCCCCTCCTCTCCCCTTCTCCGATGTCACCACCCCACTCCTCTTCCCGCACTGCTGCCATATTGCTTACCCCGCGCTGCCACCATGTCAACACCAGCCCTCCCACGTCTCCCTCAACTCCATCTCCAACCTAGCGCTGCTTCCGAACCCGCCATTGCTGCCCTCATCTTCCTACGACCACTTGTTTCTTCCCACATCGCCGCCAATAGCCTGTACTGTGCTCTCGCTTCCCCTTCACGCTGCTCGCAATCAGATCGGAGGTGCTGTATTTTTCCCCCACTGCTGTCTGTGGTACATGTAAACCAAATGTATATTTTTGTGTATTCCATTGACTGTGGCCTGTTATACAACATTTTGGGTTTGGTGGAGTTTACATTTCCATCTAGCATCCAATAATTTTCCTTAATCAATTTTGCATACCTTCCATTTAAATTTTCTGCAATAGTATTTCCTAGCGTTGCTTAATCATTTTTCTAGCACTATTGAATTGGTACTGGATTTGGCCAGGGGCATATGTTTGCACCGTTTGCACGTAGGTTGCATCAATTTGGTATCAGAGTATCTCGGTCTGTTTTGTTTCGTCACCTTGCTGCTTGCATAGCCTATATAAACATGGGAGACAATGACGGAATCGGAGTCACAAGTCGTGATAGGAACCAGAGACAGATCACGCGTAGTCGCACATGTCGATATTCTAGTTTCTCCACATCCGATGGACACGTTAGTGATTGACAAGACCAAGATATTGAAGAAGAAGAAATGGAAGAAGAAACTCCTTTCACTCGACAAACCCAAGAAACCCAAACCCTCGGATATCAAACCTAAGGAAATCCACTGCAATGTAGTCAGGCTCCACTCTGATATGCCACTACACATGATGACGAATGGGATCGAGGTATCCGCCTTGATGCTCTGAAATTTGAAGGACGTGATCTTGATGCTTTTGTCGACTGGCTGCAAAAGGTTGAGCATTTCTTCATGTGGAAGGGTATGCCCAACAAAAAGAAGGTTCCGTAACTTCAGTTTATCACTATCAAACTTAAGGGACATGCCTTATTATGGCAGGATCATTTGCAATCAGATCGCAAATGAAAAAAGAAAAGGCAAGATCTGCAACTGGAGCAAGATGAAAGCCGAACTGAAAACAAAGTTCGTGCCTGAAGATTACAAACGAGATATATACACACGATTGCAGTCTTGGAGACAAGTTGCCATGAGTATGAGGGAGTACACTGAGGCCCCGTTCGGGTCGCGAGGTAAACTCCCTCCCCTTAACCCACTTCCCCTCTCTCTTGCGTGGGCCCCACTTTATTCCTTTTTAAAATAATTAAATAAATCAATTTTACATCATCACTCCTATCAAAAAATAATATATTATACCATCATATCATATAAAAATTATAAACTACTCCACTTTTACTCACTTTTTCAAACTTCAATACAATCACATCACAATAACTACTCACTTTTTCAAACTTCAATACAATCATATCACAACAAACCCACTTCTAACCCACCCCCAGTTAACCCTCTATCCAAACACCAAAACTTAAAAACGGGTTACCCTCTACCAATTTAACCCGCCTTAACCTGCTAACCAAACGTACCTTGATGGATTCCCGTCTCTCATGCATCGCAACCTATTATTGGAGACTCCAGCCCAAGAAGTCATCCGCTACATGCAGAGACTTCATCAGGCTATCCAAGATGAACTCTACGTCCACAAGACGTATAAGTGAGCTGAGCCAACCAAAGCCTATAAAAGCACACAAAAAGAGGACTTCTTTCCCATTGAACATCATCCCCAAGAATAGTATCCCTATGACGACCTTAAAGCCAAGGACTTCTCCATCGATTGTTATCGATAAATCCCAAACCAAACCCCCAACTGTTATCGTCGCTCGCCAATCTATTGGAAATCCTGGACCAAGCATTTTGGGAAATCAACATGTTGTGGGACCTGATACTTGTTTAAAGTGCTATCAGAAGGGACACCGAGCGACTGAGTGCCCAAACCCTAGGGTGGTTGCTGCTCCTCTATGCATCACTAAGGACCTCGAAGATTCGGCTCCAGATGAACAAGAATCATTTGAAGATGATCAAGTTGCATTAGCTGTCGTCACATTTGGAGCAGATGGTTACAAACTTCTTGGAGTTGATGGAAATGTATCCGGACCTTTTCAATGATTGAACATGATGGCTTTCTTGCTCCCGACAATGCACCGACAAGCATTTTACTCGCCCCCACCATCGATAATGCTGACAACTGGCTGCGATATAACATATTCAGAACCATGTGCACCTCTGGAGGATATCATTGTTCGTTGATTATTGACGAAGGTAGCATGGAGAACTTTGTGTCTCAAGAAATAGTCGGTAAATTGGAATTCCCAACTCAGCCACTCGAGAAACCTTATGGCTTGGTTTCGTGGTGAGTCTCAATTTCTGATCCATCATCAATGCCTCGTTAGCTTCTCGATTGGCCCATCTTATAAGGACGAGGTCTGGTACCATGTGGCTCTTATGGACGCCCGTCATGTGCTACTAGGGAGACCCTGGCAGTTTGATAGGGATATCGAGGGAAAATTGAACACGTACTAATTTCTTGTAAACAAGGTACGCGTGACCCTCAGACTGCAATGCGAGGTCCTTAGTCCTCGACAAGTGGCTTTTCTTCGATCTACGGTCACTCAGTCTGCTAAAACTATTTTGCCGTCAAAGCCTTCAACCTCTGCTCCCTTATTGTTAATGGAAGCTGTAATGTTCCAACAGGAAGTTCAGGAGAGCTCCACTATTTACGCGTTGGTAGGACGTGAAGTGGATAAACAAGTGGCGGCATTAATTGAAGTCCCACGTGAGGTACAACCCATTATTCAAGAGTTTGAGGACATCATGCTTGAAGACTTACTTGAAGGTTTACCCCCATTGCATGACATCCAACACCACATTGATCTAGTCCCTGGAGCGAGTTTACCACATTTACCACACTATCGGATGAGAGCCCGAGCGAGCACGAAGAGATGAACAAACAAGTCATCGATTTTCTACGACATGATTATGTTCGTGAAAGCATGAGCCCTGTGGCTGTTCCTTCTCTACTTACTCCCAAAAAGATGGCACATGGAAGATGTGTGTGGATAGCCATGCTATCAACAAGATAATTGTCAAGTATTGCTTTCTGATTCCATGCCTTGATGATATGCTCGACATGCTATCATGTGCCAAATTGTTTTCCAAGATGGACTTTCGGAGCAGGTATCGTCAGATTCGCATCCGACCTAGAGATGAGTGGAAGACATCTTTCAAGACCAAGGAAGGTCTTTATTTATGGACAGTCATGCCCTTGGGCATGTCTAATACCCCAATCACTTTCATGTGGATGTCGTGAAAGTAACAAAACAATTCATCAAAAATCATGCGACAATTTAGTTTAGTACACAACTTATGAAAGATAGCAAGCTTAATGGAAAATCAGGGTGCGGTGAACTCCTGTAAGATGGAGTTTGGAAGAAAGCTTCACTGTCTCAATAGAGGTAACATTTTTTTGAGGCTCAAAGAAAGGGGGAAACACTCGTTGGTGCTTGCCCCATTTATGTATTAACTAAAAACTGGAAAGGCGAGATATACTTACAATGGGTAGAAGGGAGAGAAAGACGCAGAAGGAAATTAGTATACAAGAGAGGAATTCGGCAAACAGCTGCCTAGACGCAATTAAGTACACCAGTCGGATATAAGTCTATTAGCCGAAATGATAACGTTCTCCCTATAGAAGCGCATGCCCGAGAAGATAGCTTCATTCCTCGCACGCCAGATGGACCAAAGCCGCGCAATGGGACCCAGAACATCAGCTCTGTCCCTCGTCCTGTTCGACCAAAGGATATCGCAAAAGTCCTCAATATTGTCTGCACGAGCCCAAGCAACGTCATCCCAGACCCCCGCAACCAAAATACATCGAAAGAACAGGTGATCGACAGATTCATCGACATCACCGCATAGCTGGCAATTGGCGTTAGTCTGGGGAAAAAACTTGGCGCATCGATCCCGGGTCAACAAACGCCGATGACGAAGTAACCATAAGAAGAAGGCGATACGCTCCGGTAAGCGTAATCCCCAGAAAAAATCACAATCGCGCACAAGGGGGGCAGACAAGGAAGGCGTGGGAGCGAGCAAAGCCCTGTATGCCTTGCGAGTGGAAAAAGCCCCATCCTTCCAACGCCAATCGTCCCGCTGCAGAGAGGGGGTGGTCGCAGTGCTAAGCGCCTCCATCATCGAGGCTAATTCAACCACACGCTGATCAAATAAGATCCCAGAGAATGTCGGGCACCAAAAGCCGTTAGACCAACAATCCGCAACAGTTGCGAGCCTATTCAATGCAAGCGCATACAACCTCGGAAATCGCAGCTGTAAGGGGCCTCCCCCCAACCAGTCGTCCTGCCAAAACTTGAAAGCTTCCCTCGTCCCAAGCACCGGGGTGAAGAGCGCAAGATTCCTCGTCACCATAGCAGAGACACAACGCCAGAAATGAGAGGAATGGAGTTGCAAAACCTCCCGCTGAAGGCCAAACCAGTCTCTTCCCAATAGCGCCCGAAGGACGTTGCAAAAAAAAAGAATCATCCTTGCCCCAAATTTTACTCACCCATTTAAGAAGAGGGCGTCATTGACGCGGTCCAAACTTCGGACACCAAGGCCACCGGACCGCTTGGGCATGGTCACCACCTCCCAAGCGACCAAATGCATCCCGCGAGCGCCGCCCGAGCGACCCCATAAGAAGCGCCGCATACACTTCTCCAGGCGAAGGCGAATCCCCACAGGCATTCTACGCACCGATAGGAAATAAACCGGAATAACAGAAAGGACGGATTTTAGAAGGATAAGACGACCACACCGAGAAAGCAAGGTGGCCCTCCAGCCCGCAAGGCGTGCCTCCGTTCGCTCCGTGATAGCCCGCCAATTCGCAGCACGGGCCCGCCCAACCGAAAGAGGAACACCAAGATAAGGGAGAGGAAGCTCCCCAGGCGTAGAGCCAAGCAGTCGGCCACATGCCTCCGCCTCCGAAGGCGACATGCCAATCGGCACCACGATGCTTTTGGAGGTGTTAATCGACATCCTAGAAAGCTCACAGAAAATATCAAGAGTATAAGCCATACCCGCCACCTCATCCTGACCCCCTTCAATGAAGCAAAGTGTATCGTCCACGAACTGGATTAAAGGCACACAAAACTCCCCCTTGCGGAACCCATTAGTAAGTCCCGCACCAATGACGCGGTCAACCATACACGTCAACACATCAGAGGCAAGGAAGAAAAGAAGGGGCGCCAAGGGGCAGCCCTGACGCACCCCCCTGCGAGGCTGAAAAGAACCACCAGCCGGCCGGCCATTAATTAAGACAGAGAGCGAGACCGTGGTAACACATCTGCGCATCCAAGCAATCCAAAGATTAGGGAAACCCTGCCTACGCAAGGCGGACCAGAGGAAGCGCCAGTCAATGGAGTCATAGGCCTTGGCAAAATCAATTTTCCACAGGACCCCCTTTCTTTTCTCCTTCTTCCACAGCCACCATTTTCGACGCGACGACAATGCAGTCCGCGATATGCCTTCCCTTAATGAACGCCCCTTGAACTTGGGAGATAATCCCATCCAAGATCCGAGATAGGCGATTTGCCAAGGTTTTGGCCACAATGAGATAAATACCATTTGATACGACAATAGGCCTATAGTCGTCAAATCGCAGCGCCGGATTTTTTTTTGGAATAAGCACAATATTTGCCCGGTTGATGCAGTCGAAACCGAGGTTACCAGCACAAAACTCCGAGACGACGTCGAAGACGTCCCCCGATACCGTCTCCCAGAAGTCCCGATAGAAGGCGACAGAAAAACCGTCCGGCCCCGGGGACGAGTCGATATTTAGACCCCATACAGCAGATTTAATCTCGTCCAAGGAAAAAGGACGAATAAGGGACGCGGAATCCTCGTCCGAAATAGAGGGAGCATCAATCCCAAGCCAACGCCACCGCCGAGTAGGGATGGCAGAAGAAATACGTCTGAAGTGATCAATGATGGCGCTCCCCATCTCCCTATCCCCCGTGAAGATCACGCCATTGATAGAGAGGGACCACATAAAATTACAACGCCTCCGATTGCTAGCCACCCTCTGAAGGAATGCCGTGTTCGCATCGCCTTCTTTAATCCATTTTTCCCGCGAGCGTTGGCGCCACTCAACAGATCTCTTCTTATTCTCCTCCTGCACCCTAGCAATGGCATAAGAGCGATCCCGAAGCTCGACAACAGAAAGTTCACGCTCGTTCTCCGCGGCATCTAAATGCATGATAATGTCCTCCGCCTCGGCGCGAGCAGCACGCCGCGTCTGTCTGGTAGAGATTCTGGACTCAGCGAGGACCCTCCGTAGTGAAGCAAGTTTCTGATTAAGTTTAGCAGCCGCTGAGCCAGAGACAGGGACCTGGTTCCAATGATTCTGAACGATATTTTTGAAATTTGGTTCCAAAAGCCAATATTTTTCATAGCGGAATACCCCCCGAATGTTAATGCCATCACCAGAGTCCCAAATAATTGGAGAATGATCCGAGAAGGATCGGGGGCGAGAGCCAACAGAGCAAAGAGGGAAGGAGTCCATAGCCAAGCCGTTAGCCTAGAAACGATCAATCCGAGAGCGAGAGGAACTATTTCTCCAAGTATAAGAGATATCGTTCGGGACAAGGTTAACCAGCGCCAAATCATCAAGTGCGTCCAAAAAATCTTGCGAGCCAGGGTCGCGGCCACCCCTGCCGCGAGGCCGATCGGAAGAGTGAATGGTGACATTGAAGTCACCCCTCAGAATCCAAGGAATACCCGGGTAAAAATTTGCAGCCTCACGCATGTCATCCCATAACTCCCGACGTACAATATGGCATGTAGGCGCGTATATGCATGAGAATACCATCATAGCAGAAGAGTCGACTCTTTCCAACGCAACCGAAATCATGTGACGATCCGCAAGCATGGAGCTAAAGGAAAAAGAACGAGATCGCCGTGTCACAAGTAAACGCCCAGCAAATCCAACCGCATCAATCGCACGGAATTCATCAAAGGGACCGGCACCAAAGGAACGCCACGTATAGTCGTTAATAACAACCAATTTTGTTTCTTGGATAAAAGCAACGTCACAATACCATTCTGAGAGACGCGAGCCCAGGGATCGACGTTTGACAAGATCCCCGAGACCACGGACATTCCATGAAAGAAGCTTCATTAAGAGAACCAGCAATTCGCCCCCAAAAAGCGCGGATGAGGCAAGGATCCACCACTCAGCAACCGCCAGAGTTCGCCACATCATCAACCTCCGGGCCTCCCTCGCGACCTCCAATGTCGCGAACACCCGCCGCCTCAGCCACTGCCTCCCGCATAGTAGCGCAAGATTGAAGCACTCGAGCCGCATGGATAGAAGGAGTGCGCCTGCTGTACATAGACCCGAAGCGTCTGAAAGAAGAGTCCAACCCTGCACCTGAGTGGAGAGATCCCGTAGGTCGAGGGGAGAAGGCCTCAATAATGATAGGGGGAGTTCGCACCGGAGTCGTAGAGACGACAGGAGGGTTATCAACCAGGCGTAGAGCCTCAACTTGAATCACAAAGGAGTCGGGCCTAGATGTCTGAACATTGTTATTAATGGGCCTCGGCCACGATCCGAATTGCCCCGTAGCCTCTCCCCGCGAGATGGGAAAGTCCGCCAAGCGACCCGAATAGGCAAACCGTATAGCTGGGGCGGATCCGAACCGAGGGAAAGGAGAGGGCGTATCGACCTCGGGAACCTCCACGACAGGAAGTTCAGAAGATACAGGCGAAAGATGCGGAACCTGAAAGGGTGTCTCGAAGGATCCCAAAACGTCATGCGAGCATGGCAACTCCTCGGAATAAACCACAGAGCGCTCCACGTGGCACCACGGAGATGAAGCGTCACGCTTCACGTGAGGGAGCGAAATCGAAGCGTCAGCCTCCCGCCCCGACTCGACGACGACCGGCGAAGCATGGAAAGTCGGGGCGTCGGCCAACTCCGGCGAAGAGGGGGGAATAACAGATAGCTCGGGCTTGAACCGCCAACGACCAATCTTGAGAGACCCAAAGAACGTCCGGCCAATCGCCTCGCTGAGGAAGCCCGAACTGCATTCGAAGAGGACCATAATAGACTTCCAGTTGGCCTTCGGAGTGAGGCCATCGTCGATGATGGAAAGAACAGACCCCCATCGGTGAAACGCCTTGTTGAGCACATGAAGAGTTCTAGAAAGGAATGGAACGCCTGTAATAGAGGCCATGCAAACCTCGGTTGAAGAAGAAGCACCATCAGCCACCCGTGCGGCCCGCCAAAACACGTCCTCATTAGAGCCCTTAGAAAGCAAACAATCCCGAAGCTGAAGGGAAAGACCGCGCACGCAGCAGTGAGACTGATCCAAAACACAGAAGTCCCCAAGGAACAAAGGTCCCAGAGTGTCTTGCACAAGCGTCTTCACCACCTCCCATTCGACGTCGGGGCGACATGCGACCCCAATAAGCACCGAGCGAGAAGAGCCGAAGCCCTCCTCCAAATCAAGCGAAGACGGGCCCAACACATGCACGCCCTGAGCAGGAGAGATAATCGTCGTCGCTGCACCCCCATGCGCAGAAGAAGAAGCACCAAACACAGAGCCGCCCTCCGCGGACTCCCCAGGGTGATTAGAGGCCCCCAAGTTATCAATAGAGACCATAGGCGGCGGTTGAGTACGAGGAGCAACCACCTGAGCGTATGAGCGTCCCGGGACCGCCCGCCACGCGGATTAACCAGGACGAGGGCCATGCGCCCGAACGCACGGAGAACGATGAGTGAAGCATCCCTGACTGCGTCGAGCGACGTTGACGAACCCATTTGCAAGAGGCACGACGGTGTCCCGTATCCCCGCATGCAAAACAACGTGGAGGAAGGGGACAACGAGAGGCGAGATGTCCCCTCTCCCCACACCGGAAGCAGCGCCCGCCTGCCTTCTTGTGAGAAACCACCTTCCATTCTCCCACCGCAGCATCCACCTGAGCCTCTGCACCCTCGTCGAGGAAGACGACTCCCTTCCCTTTCGCAACCGAAACCACTTGCTTCGAACCATCAGTGAAACCCCCTCCACTCTGCGACGCGCCCCGGAGACTCTCGTCAGAGACCCTCGCCTCAGACTCCCTTGCACTTCCAACGATCGCCCTTGACGTCGCACCGCTCGCATCGCTCCCGCTCCCCTTCGAAGTCGCCATCCAACTCAATAGAGGTAACATGGGAATGAGCCTCGTTGGCCACCCTAATCGACTTCAAAAAGGAAGAAGGTTGGGAGGAGGTAAATAAACTACATTCTCTTGTTAGATGAGTGGATGCTCCGGAGTCAATGATCCAAGCAGGAGAAGCCATGGTTGCATTGGAAATGGTACTTGAGGGAATGGCCATGTGCCATAGGAGTAGCCTTACTAGTTATGGCATTAGATCGTTGTAACATCTGCATCAAGCACGAATATTCAGAGGCGAAAAGTTGGACAATTTGTCTATTGGAGTCTTGATCAGGTACCTCTATCATTGTGGTATCATAATAAGATGCAATGTGAGCTTATGTCATCATCCCAAACCTCGCCAGATACTTTTCAGATGGATCGTTTGTTTTTTAGCAGTGAATGTAGGGAATGCGACCACGACCACCTCTGTCGCTGAAGCGACATTCCTGTCCATAAAACGCCAGAAATGCAGAGTTGTCCGCAAGATGTGGAGATTGAGTGCGCACATTGAAAGTTCCAATTTGTTGTAGGCGTCCAAAGATGACTTTGATGGGCAGAAGCGTGTCAGATGTGAGGGACTTTTAGAGAATGACGAGAGATTACCATGAGTTGTCTTATTCAAGATGTATAGGGGTTCTTATATACATTGAAAGCCTAAAGCACTCAAATGAGAAATTACATAAAAGGATCCCGAGGGGTTACAACTCAGTAAAATGCTTTAACACTCCCCCTCAAGTTGGAGCATATCTATCGATCTTGCCTAACTTGGAGATTTTCCATGAGAGGTGTTTCTTTGGTAGCGCCTTCATGAATACATATGCAAACTTGCAATTGGTGGAGATATTCCCTCCTCGTACCAACATCACGAACAAAGTGCTAGTCACTCTCAATGTACTTGGTTCGCTCTTAGAATCAGTGCAATGCATGCAGTGGGCTTGTTGTTATAGTTAAAGGGACAAGAGTGGTAATACAAACACCAAGTTCCAGTAGAAAAAAAGACGAGCCAAGTAATCTCACAAGTGGCCTAAGCCATCGCCATGTACTCTTCCTTTGCACTAAATCTATAGATTATGGTCTGCTTCTTGATCCGCCAAGTGACAAGGTTTCCATCAACCGTCATAGCATATCTTGTAGTGAATCAATGATTTTCAGATGAATATTGGGGCGATCACCTACGAGTGACTCCCCCTTTTTTTGAGGCTTAAAAAAATGATTTTCAGATGAACCGTCATAGTCTGCATCACTATAAGCAGAGACATCAATGTGACCATTTACCCCATATAAAAGGCATCTGCTTGGGAATTCCTTCAGGTAGCGAAGGATCAGAAGAACATCCTGCCAATGACTGTAAATCAATCTCTTCATGTGTTGGTTGGCTTTGCTCACATCATATGATATATCATGCCTAGTAATGGTAAGGTAAATCAGTTTGCCAACTATGCTTCTGTATCGTGCAGTGTCTTCAAATGTAGGATTAATAGAAATATAGTGCTTTTTCGGATCTATAGGGATGCCACAAGACTTACCTCCAAGTAGTCCAACCTCAGTAAGAATATTCGAGCAATACTTCCTTTGTGAGAGATGTAATCCCTCTATAGTGCATATCACCTCTATGCCAAGAAAGTAGCGGAGTTGACCAAGGTTCTTCATGACGAAGACCTTCTGAATGAAAGTCTTGGTCTCTGAAAGGCTTTCTTTATGATCACCTGTGACAACCATATCATCAATATAAAATGCAAGTATGATAGTATTAGTAGGCCATCACCTGACAAAAATAGAGTAATCAGATGTTCTCCGGAAACCAAGAGTGTTGATCTTAGTAATGAGTCTATCAAACCATGACCGAGGACTCTGCTTTAGGCCATAGATGACCTTTCAAAGTCGGTACACACACTCCCCCTCCCCACTGGCTTCATAACCTAGAGGTGACATCATGTAAACCTCATCAAGATCTCTATATAGGAAAGCGTTCTTCACATTAAGCTGAAAGATAAACCATCCCTTGTTAACAACCACTGAAAGGATGATGGGTTCCGAAGGTCGCAAACTCTCTCTCAAGCGCATATGGGTTCCGAAGGTTCGCGGCCCTCGTCAGGGCGATCAGGTACGTGACACTCGTCATCCGGCCCGCCCTTCACACGGCGATGTCAGAGACGAAGATAACAACGATGGTTGGGTGCGGGTTTCCCGCACTAAACCCGGCAGGCGGTGTTTTCGTTGCGCCGCGCGGGGTCATTTGGCGTCTTCGTGCATGGCGCCTCCCCGTTGCTTCAGATGCGGCCGTGTTGGTCACCGCTCTTTTTCATGTCGTGAGGCGCTCGGGGAACCAAAGCGGTCGAAGCAGTCATCTCTCAAGGAGTCCCTTCCCCGACGGAAAGCTTCGTCGACCATTAGGGATGCTCGCACCTTCGCTCAGGTGGTTGTGGCGGGTGCTGC
The DNA here is from genome assembly GCA_037367405.1 of Ottelia alismoides. NCBI lineage: Eukaryota > Viridiplantae > Streptophyta > Magnoliopsida > Alismatales > Hydrocharitaceae > Ottelia > Ottelia alismoides. Next base: position 374,751 of record JAZKJV010000699.1, read on the forward strand.
CTCAGTTATGGCGAAGCCCACTCCTTCTGCGACGACCTTCGGATTTGGTGATTCTGGCGCTCCATCGGGGCTTGTTCATGGTCAAGCGCCGATAGCCTCGAATCGCCCGGCGGTTACAGCTCCGAAGGCGAAGCCTGCGAATCTCGGCGTGGCGATCGGTATGGTTCATCGAGGGGGGCTCGATCGAGAGATGATCAAAGCAGAAACTCTCCTTTCACTAGGCGAGGACTTCTCAGGGGACTTCTTCTTTCTGGACGAAGCCCGATGCTGTGTTCGAGGACTTTCCCCGGAGCAACGGGAAGCCCTTATCTCGAGCTCGGATTTCTCGGCGGTCAAATGGCGTCGTCCCCGGGTGGCCGACGGTGCGGCTCTTTCCTCCGAGATATGCGTTGTGGAGGTCCGCGGGGTTCCATTCCTGTCCCGATCGGCACACTGCCTTTCAAAGGTCATTCGAAGCTGGGGGCAAGTTTTGGCTATATTGGACGATGGCCTCTCCCCAGGATCGGATTGGTCATGTACTAGGATCCTGGTCGAATGCTCCTCTAATCTCTCGCGTTCCATGTCCGGTAAGACGTTTTCGGAGATTCTGGATTTGGGGAGATGGTCCTTCAAGCTGGAATTCTTTTTTCCCCCGCCGGTGGTTTCATCGGTCACCTCTGCGGCCGGGAACGATGCCCCCAGTTCCGGCGACGGTTCGCCTGCACAGGATCACGTGGCTCCACCCGAGCATGTTCCCGAAGCGTCGCCGAATCATTGCGACCCTTCGTCTTCGACGCCTGCGGTCCGCAACCCGAGTACTTCTGGCATGGAGCCCCCCCTCGTGTCAGGGGGTCTTTTCGATGTCGATTATCTGACGACGGATCTATCTGACACCCCCTCTCCACCGTGGCACGGCTTTTCCCCGCGGTTCGATGTGGCGACTCCTCTTCCCAACTCCGGATCAGCGCCTCATAATCGGGTATGTTCATGGGCCGTGCATGACCCATCCTTGGGAAGGGACACTATTTCTTCTTTCGAAGATATCCCATGCCCAACTCCCATTTCTGCGATGCCCTTCTGTCGATCGCGGGGATTCGAAGATTGGAGTCCTTCTCCCTCTACATCGCCGCTCCCATTATCGGCAAATGCCTCGGGCTCCCCGGTGGACACACCCGTTTTCGGTAATCCAGATATCTCTCAACTTTATGGGATGCAGTCTACCTCTTTTTCGATTTCCAGGTGCGAGGGTTACTCTCCAATCGCCTCGCCGATTTTCACATCTCGACGCTCAGCTTCCTGGGACTCTTGGAATGCCTCCGACGCCTCCCCGAATCGATTTGGCATGGTATATGCTCGGCGCCTGGACCTTACTGTCGAAGGAACTTCTATGACGCCGATCCTGCTATCTACGGAGGCAGTGGCGGTAGCAGCTGGACTTCGCCGCGTGATCCACCGACGTGCCTGACCTGGCCTCTTCCCTGATCACTTTTTGGGATAATTTTTGTTGCATTTAATGAAGATTTTGTCCTGGAACGTTCGTGGTTTGGGTGACCCTTTGCGTCGCAGGGCTCTGGGTTCGCGATTGGTTGATTGGGCTTGTGATATCGCATTCATACAGGAATCTAAAATTTCGGGAGCTGACGACGCCCTCTGGAGATCATTGGGAGCTGGGCGTTTGGATGCATTTTGCGCTTTAGATGCAACCGGATCTGCTGGCGGTGCTATTGTGGCGTGGAAATCTTCAAGTTACTCATTATCTTACTCTCGAATGGGAAGACACTCTATTTCTGTTGTCCTCGTGCATGAGGCATCCAACGCATCTATGGCTTTCTCATGTATTTATGCGCCTCTCTGCCACCTTACTCGCCGAGAATTATGGGAGGATTTGCGGGGCGACGCGGTAGCTTTCGGAAATATCCCATGGATCTTGGGAGGGGATTTCAATGTAACAATGCTTTCATTAGATCGCCCCCGCGGGCGGGGGGGGAGGGATCCAGGTTCTCTCGAATTTCGGGACTTCATCAATGACTTGGCCCTGGATGATCTGGTAGCCTCGGACATTATTTATACGTGGCGCAATAGCTCTTCCCGTTCACGGTTGGATCGGTTTTTTGCAAACTCTACCTGGATGGACACATTCCCTCTATGTTCGGTTTCGTCTCGTCCACGCTCCTTTTCGGATCACAACCCTATTATTTGGGATTCGGGCGATTCGTCCCGACCGTATGGCATTTTTCGATACGAGAAAAGTTGGCTCTTGGAACCTAATTTCAAGGATATAGTGCGTAACCACTGGTCTCAAACCTCATTTTCGGGTAACGCAGCTAATCGTTTTGCTCTCAAACTTTCATCTCTGCGGCGAGTCCTGGCTTCCTTCAAAACGTCTTCACGTCTGGCGCGGCGATCGACCCGCAACGAGGCCGAGGCCACTATTATTAGATTGGATCGGTTGGAGAGCAACAGGGAGCTATCACAGAATGAACGATGCGAAAGATCGGTAGCAGCTCAGATAGTTTCGGAGGAAGACAGGAAATCTGCAATTGAGTGGAAACAACGATCTCGTCTGCGATGGCTCAAGGAGGGGGACGCGAACACTACCTTCTTCCATCGGATAGCTAGTGCGCGTAAACGATATAATCGCATCTCTTCCATTGAGATTGGGGAAGCGATATTTCAAAACGAACAAGACATGGGTGCAGCGATGGTGAATTATTTTAAGAACTTTTTCACTCGCCTTCCTTCTTCTTCTTGGCAATGGACGGCTCCCGGTGCCTCTACCATCTCGGTCTCTGACGCTGACAGGTTAACTCGCCCCTTATCGTTGGAGGAACTGAAGAGCGCTGTTTGGGACCTGAACGCGGACGCTTCTCCCGGCCCAGACGGATTCCCTATTTCCTTCTATAGGGACTTCTGGGACGTCATTGCCAACGATGTTCTGGAAGTGGCACTCGAGTTCTGCGAAGGAAACCTGGGTTTCAACAGACTTAATCGGGCGTCTATGATCCTCATCCCAAAATCTCAGGGTGCTCGCCGCATTGAGGACTTCCGCCCTATTGCCGTCTCCAACGGTATCTACTTGGTCATTGCGAAGGCTTTGGCCCGTCGCTTAGCTCCCCTCCTGGCTTCTCTCATTTCTCCATGCCAAGCGGCCTTTGTTCAAGGGAGACAAATTTCGGACTGCTTCGCTCTTGCCTCCGCCATCATTGACGGTTGGCACAGAAATGGAACAAAGGGGGTTCTTTGGAAAATCGATTTTGCTAGGGCTTATGACTCCCTAGACTGGAGATTCTTATGGTCGGTCCTGAGGTCTCGGGGATTCCCTCAGCTATGGATTTCATGGATTCGTCGATGTGTTACCACGGTGTCTTTCTCCCTATACCTCAACGGTAGGCCATCAGGGAGCTTGTTTCAGCCACAAAGGGGGGTCCGCCAGGGGTGCCCTCTCGCCCCTCTTCTATTTGTGCTAGCAGTGGACGTGCTTCCTCGAATGATTCAAGGCGTAGTCGAAGCCGGATATACTAAAGGATGCACATTCGGCGACCAGCATATCCCCTTGATCCAATACGCGGACGACACCTTATGCTTTATTGAGGGGGATCAAACGCACTATTCCGGTATGGCTACCACTGTCCATTTATTCTGCGAGCTATCGGGACTCCGCATTAACGAGTCCAAATCCAAATATGTGCCCTTTGCTCTCTCACCTCGGGAGATAGGGGAGTGCTCCTCCACATTCGGGGCCTCTCTCGGGGTTCTTCCTCTGGAGTACCTGGGACTATCTCTATCTATGGGCAGGGCGAGGCTACGCGACTATCAGCGGGTGGTGGAGAAGGTCGAGTCGAGGCTGGCGGGTTGGCGATCGTCAATGCTCTCTCGGGGTGGCCGTTTGGTGCTCATTAAATCGGTCCTCTCGGCTATTCCTATATATTTTCTAGCATCCTGCGGCTTACCTAAAGGGATTCGGATGCGCTTGGACAAATGCTTGAGGGGTTTCCTTTGGGGCAAGAAAGGCTCGACCGGTAGGGGGATGCATCTGGTGGCTTGGATGGACGTTACTCGTCCTAAGCGCGACGGTGGACTGGGAGTTCGGCGCATTGAGGTCATGAGGGACGCTTTCCTCCTCAAATGGGTGTCGAGACTTCTAGGGTGCGAGAATGGATTCCTGGTCCAATGTCTCCGCAGGGCGGCGGGTAACGCATATCTCTCCGTATTTGACGGTCGATCACATAACCAATCTCCCATATTTTGGCGCGAGGCCTTCTCGGTTTTCAACCGCAATCGGTCCCTATTCCGTCCATCCCTTGGCAACGGCTCCTCTTTCAGATTCTGGACCATGGACTGGTCTGGTAAAGGCACTTTCATGAATCTGTTCCCAAGACTTTATGCGCTTGCCAGAGACAAAGATGCATCGGTGGCGGCTTATTGGTCCAACGGCTCGTGGTGCCCCATCCTGGTGGACGCTCTCTCCTCTCAGCGGCTGATGGAATTCTCCGCCTTGATGTCCTTGCTCGGGGAGGCCCCTACTCCATCGGGGGGGCATGATCACTTCTCCTGGAACGACGGTTCCTTCTCCTCGAGGAAGGCATATGCCGCTCTCCTTCCCAGCAGCGCTCCTCCGGATGACCTGTTCCTCAACCACTGCAAGCTTATTTGGGCACTCAAACTTCCGGAGAGGATTGGCATTTTCTTATGGATCTTGAGGCGGGGCCGACTTCCTACTCGCGATCGCCTTCAACCGATCTTCCCGAACATGCCCAGTTTGTGTGGGATGTGCTCCTCCGCGGTTGAGTCGGTAGATCACCTTTTCCTCCATTGTGATCTCGTGCGGCCACTTTGGGAGGACTCTACATGGCTGAATCGTTCGTCGATGGTTTCGTTTTGGGAGAGCCTTGCTGCATCTGAAAGTCATTCGCGGACGGAGAGGCTGGCTCCGGTAGCGAGAATTTGGTGTATATGGCTGGCCAGGAACAAACTCCTGTTTGCAGGACAGAGGTTTTATTTAGAAAATATTTGTATCGACGCGAACCGCCTGTGTGCGGATTGGTCAATCAGGTAATCTAGTTGTATATGCGGGGCGAATGGTTTCAGGCTGTGACCATTCTCCCCCACGTATTCCCTACCCTCCCCATCTGTAAGTACTTCCCCCTTTTTCTTTCAATAAATTGGGGCGAGCACCTACGGGTGTCTCCCCCTTTTGGAGTGTCAAAAAAAAAAAACAACCACTGAAAGGATAGTGTGAATAGAGCCCATCCTTGCTACTGGGGAGAAAGTCTCAAAATAGTCAACCCCATACGTCTATGATCCTTTCGCAACTAGCCGTGCTTTCAATTTGTCAATGGGATTGTTTGGTCGTGAAGACTCATCTGCAGGCCACTGGTCGAATTCCCCTTGATATGAGAGCATCCATTTCCTCATTCATTGCTTGTCGCTAATCACAATCCTGTAAAGCATTGTGATGCTCTCTGGGAACAGAAATAGTCATGAGAGCGTATGCATATCTCCTGTTAGAGCATGATAAACTAGCAATAGAAGTGAGATGAGACATAGGATGGAAAGTACATTGCCTCTTTGTTCTGTGGAGACTGTGTAAAGAAAATAGTTTGTTCAAAGAAAGTAACATCTACAGAAATATAATATCGATGCCCAACAAGGTTATAGCGCCTGTAACTCTTTTGGGTGATGGGATAGCCAAGGACACATTTTATTTCCCTAGCTGACAACTTATCAACAACATGGAAATTGTGGACAAATACTATACACCCAAAATTCTCAGAGGTAGCGAGAAGGGCTACTCATTGGATAGACTATAGAGTAACACGAAAGGAGTGGACACCTTTAGCATCGAAGATGTGACACTGTTGATATGATAGACGACAATAAGAACGACATCACCCTAATAGGTCTTTGGAGCCTTCATCTGAGTGAGAAGGGACCGAGTAATGTCAAGAAGATGTCTAAATTTTCGTTCCGCTACCCCATTTTGCTGAGAGGTATACAAACATGATGTTTAGTGGTTAGTTCCCCCGGAAGTAAAGAAAGTTGTCAAGTCATGTTGTGTGAATTCCAAAGCATTATTAGTGAAAATTTTTGTGTCTACTCACAGTACGTGCCGAACAAGGTACCCAATTATTGCAATGGACAAGAGAGAAAGGAACTTCACAAGAGGGCTTATCACGTGCAGGAAAGGATGCTCAATGGTGTTTTTCGAACTGACACGCCTCTCACTCATAGGGCATTAGCTTAGAAAGTTCAAGGAACATCACGAAGATATGCTTGGCAGAAGGACGTCCAAGGCGAAGATGCCGGAGTAAAGATCGTCGGAGATAGACTCAGTGCCAACAATATTGGAATCAGATTGAATGACAAGATAGTAGAGGCCATTCGTCTTATGTCTACCACTAAAAATCTACTTCCGCTGGATAACGACAGAACTCATCAAAAATAGCTCGATAATTAAGCTTTGTAGATAGCTTTTTTTGAAATAAAAAAGCGGAAAACACATAATGGTGTTCGCCCCAAATATATTAATAAAACGTAATAGTAGAATACTTATAGAAGCCAAGACTCAAGTAGAGATTTGGCATGAGAGATTACATTTTCAATAAAGAAACACTGCGGGTTAAAAATGGTATTGTTCCTAGCTAGCCACAAAGCCCGGACAACTGCTATAGGTAGAAGAAGTTTCGCCTTTGGTTTATTCTTTGCACCAAAAATGGAATCCCAGAAGCCCTTCAGATTTGGATAGTTCACCCAAGCAATCTGGAGCTCTAATCAGTTTCTTGAAATCTTTGTACAATGAAAGAAGAGGTGCTCTAGTCTCGGGGGACGTCTTTGCGGTGGTCTCCGAATTTTGTTCTGGCAACCTCGGCTTTGATCGTATCGACCGGGCTAACATTGTGCTTATTCCAAAGAAAACCCCTGCGCTTCGCTTTGACGACTTTCGGCCTATCGCTGTATCCAATGCTATCTATCTTATTGTGGCAAGAACCTTGGCCAACCGGTTATCTCGGATCTTGGATGGCCTCATCTCGCCTGTCCAAGGTGCGTTTATTAAGGGTAGACATATTGCGGATTGTATTCTCGTTGCATCGGAAATTGTGGCTGATTGGAAGAGGGAAAAAAAGAAGGGGATTTTTTGGAAGATTGACTTTGCTAAAGCGTATGACTCTATTGATTGGCGCTTCCTCTGGTCCGCTCTGCGTAGGCGGGGATTCCCGAATCTATGGATTTCTTGGATGCGCAGATGTATTTCCACGGTCTCACTCTCTGTGCTTATCAACGGCCGGCCGGTTGGCGGTTCCTTTCAGCCTCGCAGGGGGGTGCGGCAAGGTTGCCCCCTGGCGCCTCTCCTTTTCGTTCTTGCCTCGGATGTTTTGGCTCGTATGGTGCACGGCGTCATTGACGCTGGTCTCACGTCGGGTTTCCGTAAGGGGGGTCTTAGCGTACCTATAATCCAGTTCGCGGACGACACGATATGCTTCATCGAGGGGGGCCCGGACGCGGTGGCGGGGATGGCTCATACGCTCTCTATTTTTTGTGAGCTTTCGGGGATGTCGACTAACGCTGCTAAATGTATCGTGGTGCCCTTCGGTTTGTCGCCGTCGGAGGAGGAGGAGTGCAGCCGCTTACTTAGCTCCCGGATTGGGGAGCTTCCTCTCCCATACCTTGGTGTCCCCCTTTCGGTTGGGCGGAACCGTTCTAATGACCGACGTTCTATTCTGGAGCGGATGGAGACGCGTTTGGCGGGTTGGAGGGCTTCTTTGCTCTCCCGGGGTGGTCGCCTTGTCCTTCTTAAATCCGTCCTCTCTGCTGTACCGATCTACTTCTTATCAGTTCGTAAAATGCCCGTGGGTGTTCGCGCTCGCTTGGAGAAATGCATGCGGAGATTTTTATGGGGTCGCTCGGACGGAAGTGGCAGAGGTGTTCATCTGGTCGCTTGGGATGTGGTGAACTTGCCTAAGAGCTCCGGTGGTCTTGGCATCCGAAACTTGGATCGAGTCAACGAGGCATTACTTCTGAAATGGGTGAGTAAGATCTGGGGCAAGGATGATTCTTTTCTTTGTAATGTGCTGCGGGCGATTTTGGGCGATGATTGGAGTGGCTTTATGCGCGGGGTTTGCCCTGTCCGCTCTTCTCATTTTTGGCGCTGTGTGTTTGATACATTAAGATGTAACCGCTCCTTGTTCACCCCGGTGCTGGGGTGGGGTGCCATTCTCAAGTTTTGGCTGGACGACTGGTCGGGGGGAGGTCCCTTTCAGACGCGTTTTCCGAGGTTATTTGCTCTGGCGACAAACCGTCTGGCCTCTGTTGCGGACTATTGGATCAACGGTTGCTGGTGCCCATCATTCTCGGGTGTTCTTTCAGATCAACGCGCGAACGATTTAGCCTCGCTGCTGGAGGCTCTTTCCTCTTCGGCTTCTCCCGTTTCTATGCGGGACCATTGGGCTTGGAAGGATGGAGCCTTCTCCTCTCGTAAGGCGTTCTTCGCTCTGCCCTCTTCTCCCCCTACTCTGCCCGCTCCTCTGGTGCGCGACTGCGCATTCTTCTGGGGACTGCGCCTGCCCGCGCAGATCACTTTTTTCTTATGGGTCTTTCGTCATCGGCGTTTGATGACCCGGGACCGTTGCGCCACGTTTCTTCCTCCCTCCAACGTCCGGTGCCATCTCTGCAGCGAGAGGGATGAATCGACCGACCACCTCTTCTTTCAATGCCTGTCGGTCACGCGGGTATGGGACGACGTTTCTTGGGCTCGTGCGGACAATACTGAGGACTTCTGCGACATCTTGTGGTTCAACAGGATGAGGGCTCACTCTGATATGCTGGGTCCCATAGCGCGCCTTTGGTCCATCTGGCGTGCTCGTAATGAGGCTATTTTCTAGGGGATACATTTCTACAAGGAGAATGTGACGATTGCGGCCAACGGATTTATATCGGATTGGTGTAATTAGTGGGGTCACGGCTTTGCTAGCCGCGTGTTTACATTGTATTCTTATTCCCCCTTTTTCTCTTTTCTTTCCCTCTTACCCCCTGTAAGTATCTCTCTTCTTAACTTTACGTAATATATTTTTGGGGCGAACACCAACGAGTGTATCCCCCTCTTTTGAGTTTCAAAAAAGAAGAAGAAGAGGTGCTCTAGGGTCTCTCTCTATATTACAAGCAATGTTCATTAAATCGGCCACACGGACTGCATATGCGGCCACATATGCCCGTACGGCATGCAAACCGCACCGATTACATGAATCAGTGCAATAAGCACCCTCTCTGCATATGCGGCCCGCATATGCCCCGCATACTGCCCCAACAACTCCAACTTTTCAATCTTCTCATTCAGGTCCTTAATTCCGTAACTCAGTCGCTTCCTTCATTCAATGGTAAGAATATGACATGCATATCTATACAATTGCAATGCATTATACCATTATGTATATGCAATGTTTTATGTTTTTCTCATGTATTGATTTCACGAGTATATGCAATGTATTGTTGAACATTTTTTATATATGCTGATTGAGGTTTTGCTCATATAGTGCATGCATGTATATTGAAGTTTTGTTATTACGAATCATATAATGTGTGAAGTTTTCATGGTAAATATTTTTTTTGTAATTAAATATGAGGCAATTAAAAGCATATATACATACCCATTTAACATCAACCGTTTTTCTTAGATCTTTTGTAACTCCACTTAAATAAAGAAATTCAGTGGTAATGTTATTCATAGATATTTATTTATTTTTAAATTGAAAATTAGAAAACCGTGTAGAACCGCATATACCCCGTATATGCCCACGCATACCGCTTATTCAGTATTCGGTGACCAGTCCGAACGCATACGCATACCGCTTTCCTGAACCTTGATTACAAGGAGGGCACATGTCTGAGACTCCTATGAAATATCTCGCGCAATGATTTCTTGAGGATGCACTTTCTTCTCACAAACCACTTAAATGCTTATTCTGCTTGGGAGATTCAAGCTCCAAATCAAATTGCAATCTCGGAGCAAGTGCCCCTCCACAACTGGCAGTGATCTGGCCACTACTCTATATGTTGTCTTCACGGAAAAAGCATTATCCTTCCAAACCCAATGATTACGTCTCTCTGTCGGACCCTCCACACCATTCACGGTGTCCAAAAACAACAAGAACTCTTTCAGACATTGATCAATTAATTCTGTTAGAAACCAAGGCATCCAACTCCCTTCCATCCAACACTCAGCAACTCGCACTTTGCGTTGTGTTGCTAGAGCAAAAATACAGGGAAGCGATTAGCAAGCGTGCCAGCTTCCGTCCAATCGTCTATCCAAAAAGAAAAGGAATCCCCATTACTAAGAATTGGTCTGAAAAGATCCGTAGAACATGGCATTTCCAACTTAACTCCTTTCTAGATGGTCGAAGGGAACAAGGAAGGATTCATCAAAATGTACCCGCTGGTTGGGACATTGTAAATGCGACAAATAAGTCTAAGACTTAGGCTTTCATCTCTTCCCCGAAACCTACTCACCCACTTCAGAATAAGGGCGTCATTCATTTGATTCAAGACGGTATGCCCTAAGGCTACTTGAGGATTTAGCCCGAGTGATTGTATCCCAATCTACACAGTTGGATACCTGAACCCTCCTGGCCCAAATTTCTTAAGAAGAATTTCTTCATAATCGACTCAACCGGCTGACGAATACCCACAGAAAGAAGTCTCGCTGACGAGTACAAAACCAGAATAGCAGAGAGAACCCGCCTTCAAAAGGACCAAACATCCACCACGTGACTACATCGACGCCCTCCAACCCGACAACTTTCTCTCCAACTTCTCAATCAAGGGTAATCAATCAGCCATCTTGAGCCTACCACTCATGAAAGGTAGATCGAGATAATGAATAGGTAAAGTACCACTTGTCTTTCCGAGTTCCACACTGCATTCTTGGGCCTCTAGTTCTCCCATTCCGGAAGGAATAATTGTGGACTTATTGTGATTGAGATCAAGACCAGAAAGCTCCCCAAAAATCTCGTGCATTGTAGCTACATCCTTCTCAATCACAATAATGAAGGGTAACCAATCAAGGGTAATGAATCGGCCATCTTGAGCCTACCACTCGTGAAAGGTAGATCGAGATAATGAATAGGTAAAGTACCTCTTGTTTTTCTGAGTTCCACACTGCATTCTTGGGCCTCTTGTTCTCCCATTCCGGAAGGAATAATCGTGGACTTATTGTGATTGAGATCAAGCCCAGAAAGCTCCCCAAAAATCTCGAGCATTGTAGCTACCCCTTTAGCTTCCTTTCTACCTCCCGCAATGAAAAAGATAGTATCATCATCCTCATATTGGAGGAGAGGAATTTGGATATCTTCTATGTAGTATTATTTAGTGACCCCTCACTGTAGAACTTGATCCACCATACAAGGTATATCTGCTGTGATAATGAAAAGCATAGGTGCAATGCGACATCCCTGGCGTACTCCCCTGTGAGGCTGGTAGAGACCTCCCTTAGGATGGCCATTGACAAGCACATAATAGGATGTCGTCGTGACACATCGCTTTATCCAAGTTATCCAGACTTCCGAAAAACCCTGATTTGCCAGTGCTGACCAAAGAAAACGGCAATTTAATGTGCCATAAGCTTTGGATAAGTTCACTTTCCTCATCAGCCCCTGATCCTGCGCTTTTTCCAGTCTGTAATGATTTCTATAGCCATAGCTAGGCTGCCACCAATCTGTTTTCCAGAAATAAAAGCTGATTGCATGGGAGAGACAATATAATTTAAGACTTTGTTTAGTCTATTTGCCAGCACCTTGGTAATAATCAGATAAAGAGCTTTGGAGGACGCAATCGGGCAATAGTCCCCTATAGTTGAAAGCCACCTCTATTTTGGGTAGCAAGAAGATGAGGGCTCTGTTGATCCTCTCCAAACCAGCATTACCATTCGCAAACTCCATCACAACATCTACCACTTCTTTCCCAATCACAGATAAAAAAATATTTGAAAAAGAATACCAGAAACCCATCTAGTCCAGGTGTACCATCTGCATTCAGACTCCAACCAACCGCTTTCTTCTTTTCCTCTGTGAAGCTCAGCATCAAATTGTTTACGTGTTCTCGAGAAAGCTGGCTAGCGCCCAAACCTGTTTACCTTTATTGTCTGCCATTTGTCCGTCTAGAGAATTCCTGAAAGTGATCCGTAATTGCCGGCCCCATCTGTCGACCCCCTCTGCTCTTGTTCTATTCACTTCAATAGATCTCATCATATTGTGTCGACGCCTTCCACTCGCCACTTTATGGAAATATGCTGTGTTAACATCTCCCTCATTGAGCCAAGATTGCCGTGATCGGTGCCTCCATTTAGCTACCCCCTTTTTGTCATCGGAAACGATGACACTTTGTGCCGTCATTCTTTTTCTAAGCTCTTCTGCTGTAAGGTCTCTTTCTCATCTTCAAACCCATCCAGTCTACGTACCTCCTGCCATGGCCTTAAATTTCGGTAAATTTCCACCGAAATTCGGTCGAAATTCGGTTTCGTGGCGATACCGATATCGAAACCATGTATAATATCTGTTTCCAGGATTTCGGACGAAATTTCGGCCGAATTTCGGTCATTTCGGTCCATTTCGGTCCATTTCGGTGGAAATTGTTCACAGATTTCTTGGATTTTGGTGGAATTTCGGTTCATTTCGGTCCATTTCGACTGGAATTGTTCTAGGTCACCATATGTCATGCCTAGGCCACTTATTGATATTCATAGGTACTATTTGATCACTAAATGAAATTTATAGGTCACTATTTCAACCACCATTGCAATATAAGCCACTATTCCAACCACCATTGTAATAAATAAGGCCATTAAGGGTCCTATTTAAACCCAATAAATATAATGTATATGTTCTCATTCCATCTCACAACTTCACAAGTCACAATTCACAACCTAACTTAAGTCTTGGAGAGCCAAGTTTCCAAATTCCAAGTCTCGTATAACATACATTTTACGATCACAAGCTCTACTATGCATTTATTTTGGCATACATGTTAAAATATTCGTGTTTGTGTGTGTCTTGTTTTATTTTTAAATAAAAGTATTATTATTCTTTTGAGAATTGATAGAAAAAATGAATGCCAAAATTTAACCGTGTACTGAAATATGAAATTTCACTCTGGACGGTTATTGATGTGATGACCGAAATCATTATTTTAAGGTACTGAACATTATAACATCTTATTATAAGCAAAAAAACTTGTATTTATGCCTCTTTTATTGATTAAACAACATTACAAATCTTAAATTTTGGAAAAATGAGTTTTCAAGTCGTTTTCCCAATTTCCGGCCATTTCACCGAAATTCCACCGAAATTCCTTTTCTGGGCTTACCGAAACGAAACCGAAATCTGACATTTGAGGCCTTGCCTCCTGCTCTGCTTGAGCTCAGCGTGCTCTCCTTTCCTCTCCAACTTCCTTCTTGAATTGACAAAGCTTGGTATGAAGAGAAGTTAGCTTTTGTGTTAAGCGTGTGATCACAGAGCCTGAAACTACTACAGAAGCCCACTGGTTTGACACCAAATCTCTAAAATTCACTTCTTGTAGCCAAACTTGCTCGAATCTAAAGAAACCCCTGGTAACCGCCTCTTTCCAAGAGTACCATAGCATGGGGGTGTGGTCTGATCTTGTACGAGTCCTTGCCGAGGTTGTGGAAAGCGGGAACTCTTTCCTGCTGCTCTAGGGACACTAGAAATCGATCAAGACGAGAACGCGAACCAGAACTTCTCCAAGTAAACTTCGTATCAGAAATGTTGGAGTATTTGTATTATGCGTAACTTGAGTAGATGGGTAAATGGATCCCTACCACATCCAGTTGTTTAGTCCCACATCTACCAGTTGTGAGATGTGGAGACTCAGTGATGGCTATATAAGAAGTCCCTCACCCTCTGTATCTAGTGAGAAAGTTTAATGAACAATCAACCCTTTGAGGGTTTCTCCCGTGGTTTCATCCTGCTCCTAAGGGAGTAGGGTTCCACGTAAATCCCAATGTTCATAGTATTTTATTCTTTTTCTCTAATATTCGCTTCCGCATCATATTTTTCTAACATGGTATCAGAGCAGGCTCGATTCTCGAGGAGTTTATGTTTATGATTTATTCGAGATTCGATTTTCTACAATTTATTTGTGATATGTTCAAGGGTTTCTAGGGTTTCATGAAACCCTAATCAGTTCGATTCCTCATTGAGATGATGGCTTGCTTCAAGTTCATGCATGAATTATAACCCTAATCACGGTGGTATGCAAGAAGACACTCCAGATCCAGTCTGTTTAACGCATCTCCAACACAGAAGGGTTCTCTCCAGTCTAGGTAGCTCCTCCAGGCGGAACGGTTCCCATCGTAGGAACCCCGGTTGGTTCATATCTCGCGTCATTATCCTTCAAGCGCACCCCAGGTGCTTGCGCGGGGTCCAGATGGCAGCGCAACATCGGGGTGACACCCAACCCATCCAGGCAACACCTCTCCGCACAACCCTTTCTCCAGACTCTCGTTCAAGGAGACACGTCTTCCAGTCACAACATCTCCGTCTTCCTCTTCAGCAGCTAGAACCCCATCCGATGATGGATCTCCTAACGGCGAGCCACGAGGGTCGAGGTAAGGTTCTAGAGGATGCGGTGCCAGATCATGTGCTCCAGGAGGAGCCCTCCATCGATGTCGCACCTACTCTCCAGGAGGCGGCATGACATCCCAGCAGTCGCCCCTCTTCAACAGCTACATGCGGTGCTCGTTCTTCTTCAACTATAGTAGGCGGCGAACACACCTCATCCTCCTCAAACCTAAATGAAGCTTGTCCTTCAACTCCATCTCGTTCATAGGGGCCGCGACATCCTCCAGATCCAAGCAACGACGACGTCCAGAAGAAGGTCCCCATCGGGGGTAGTGGCTTTGGGAAAGAAGGGTTCCAAGTGGAACCATAAATAGTGCTTCAATAGGCCGTGTCTACTTTAAAAAAAGGAAAATAGGAGAGAGAGCATGCCCAACAAGCCTGTTTTGTTAAAAAAATGAGAAAAAGGGGAGAGGGAAGTGTGCCGTCACTAAAAAAAGAGAGGTCCATTTAAAAAAAAGAGAGAAAAAAAGAGGTGCGTACAAAAAAAATGTACGCGGGAAAAAGGAAAGAAAAACCGAAAAAGGGAAACCGATTTAAAAAATGTTTCAAAAAAATGATGAGAAGAAAAGTCGGAGAAAAAAAATTGAGGTCGACATTTATGATGTTTTCTCCCCATTTATTGTCTTCTCCCAACTTTGTCGATGTCATTGTTTCCCGACAAGTATGGGAGAAATGTGGAGTATTGTGTAGAGTTACAGACCATATTGTCAGATATTAAAGATTCAGATATCAGGGGCTAATCAGATTTTCAGACTCTATAGTTCTTCAGATTTCAGACTTAACATTCAGGTTCCGAGTCTTCAGTTTCAGACACGTACATGTATGCAACAGTGTTGTAAAAGTCACCTGACTGGCCAGACTAGTAGGTCAGACTAGTCTAGTCAGTGGGGTGGTCAACCGAGTACCGACTAATTCCGACTAGGTACACTAATCGACTAATTTTTGCTTGGAGATACCATGATTTTTTAATGTTTTGCTTTTTTATAAGCAAACTTATTATAATATGCTTAATATTTTATTTAAATTCAAGTACTTCTTTTATTCTATTATGGTAGTATAAAAATGTACAAAATATATGTAAATGTATGTATAAAAATGAGGTTTATATTTAAAATAATTATAAAATTCTAAGCCGATTAAAGTCTGACTAAATCCGATTAGTCGCCCGACTTCCGATTAATCCTTAGTCAGTGACCCAACCGAGCGAGTACCGACTACCGACTTTTGCAACCATGGTCCCCATCTTTTGTTTTCGACCAGGATTTTCATGTGTTCCACATGGACTTCAGAGTAGAGATCCCATTCCCTATGCCATGTAGGTTAGGGTTTTCATGTTGTTTCATAGGGACTTCAAAGTAGAGATCCCATTCTCTGAGCCAGATGGGAGAGACCCTGTTCTCTGACGAGGAAACTTTCGGACTCCATTCTCCAGTGTTTGTGAACTCCAGTACGAGATCATTTCGAGGTTCCTATGAGAGAGAACCCACTTTGAGGTCCCTATGAGAGAGACCCATCATCAGAGATCTATGTATGGATAATTAACGACATTTTTTATTCAGCCCTTTCAGAGATGGAGCAGTTGTCCACATGTTGTGGTGGGCCAGAGTTCTCTGTGTAGACTCATTTCCAATTGCAGTGACTCTGACATGCGCATTACATAGCACATGCTCTTCGATGAGGAGATTCAGTTTGACTCACACTCCAGCCCGTTCGTCCTCCTCACCTACACGACACGAGAAGCAACTCCTCGATAGCAGCCGATAATTGTGCACATTGAGTTGATATTGTCTGTAGTGTCATGTAGCATGAGTTGAGAGTTTGTCCAAGCTGAGCATTGCATGCCCTAGCTTGAGGGGGAGCGTTGGAGTATTTGTTATATGCGTCACTTGAGTAGATGGGTAAGGATCCATTTACCATATCCAGTTGCTTAATCCCACATCTACCTGGTGTGAGATGTGGAGACTTGGTAAGGGCTATATAAGAAGCCCCTCACCCTCTGTATTCTGTGAGAAAGTTTAATGAACAATCGACCCTTTGAGGCGTTTTCCTTTGGTTTCATCTCGCTTCTTAGGGAGTAGGGTTTCACGTAATCTCGGTGTTCGTAATATTTTATTCCTTTTCTCTGATATTCGCTTTCGCATCATATTTTTCTAACAAGAAGCATCAAACACTCCGAGTCCTAGATCAACAATCAGTTCAGCAAAATCGATTGAACCCGGGTCCTGCCCACCTCGCAACCTGAGACGGTCCGATGACAGCAGGGTGACGTTAAAATCCCCTCCAACAAGCCATGGTATGTCCGGGTACGAGTTCCTTGCATGTCGCAATCCAGCCCACATCTCAGCTCTTTGGGTCGGTAAGCGAGGATTGTAGACGCACGACACAACCAATCTTGTATCTGACTTCAGTTCTGAAATGAATGAGAAAAACGAACCCTTCCAACTCACAACCAGTCGGCCTGCACTGTTGATAGCATCATTCGTTCTATAGTCCGTCCAAGTATCTGCTCCCAATGACTTCCAGACCAAAGTCGGGCAAGATGATAGGTTTGTCTCTTGTAGCATCAACACATCACATTTCCAGTCTCTTAGAAGAGCCCCAATTGAACCCCTCTTCTCTGGTTAACCCAAACCTCTCTGACATTCCAGGTTAGTATCTTTATTTAAGTAACAAAGTTTGACCCATCGTTGGGACCACACCCACTGCAGTGGCCACCTATGCTTTTTCCATGGAACACGCTTCCTTAATACTCTTTGTTATAAAATATGAAGCGGAAGCAAAACATGGAACAAGAATAAACATCCACGAAGAATGCGGGATTTAACGTGGAACCCTACTCCGTGAGGAGCGGGATGAAACCACGGGAGAAGCCCTCCAATAGGGCGTGTTTGTCTATTGACTTTCTCAATGAGTACAGGAGGTCTGGGGCTCCTTATATAGCCTTCCCAGAGCCTCCAAGTCCCACTGCTGGTCCATGTGGGACTAAACACTGGATGGGGGTAAATGGATCTTCTACAGGATCCATTTACCCTGCTACAACTCAATAGGCGCACAACCACATACTCTAACACTCCCCCTCAAGCTGGAGCATGCAATGCTCAGCTTGGACAAACAGATAGAAACTCAACTCAACGCTACAAGACACTACGGACAATATCAACCCAACGCGCACATGCTGCAGTCGAGGACGTTGCTTCTCATGCCGTGCAGGTGAGGAGGACGAACGGGCTGGAGTGTGAGTCAACTGAAGACTCGGAATCTGAACATCGAGTCTGAAACTGCACCTGAAGTCTCCTCGTCGGAGAACTGGGGCTCTCCCATCTGGCTCAGAGAATGGTGCACTGCTCTGGTGTACCTATGATACCACATGAAAACCCTTGCCCTCAAGGGAATGGTCCTCTGCTCTGGAGTCCCTATGGCTCACATGAAAACTCCGGCCTGACAACAAGAAGAATGATGGGGACCTCGAAACAAACGATGGCAACTTATGCTCATCTGACAATGACCGCACACTTGTGCGTGTCTGAAACTGAAGACTCGGAAACATCTGACGTCGAGTCTGATCATCAACTGTAGAGTCTGAACAATCTGACCGGTATGGAAATCTGAATCTGCAACATGACCTGTGACTCTACACATATACTCCCCCTTTCTCCCATACTGGTCGGAAACTCAACATCGACAACGTTGGGAGAAGACAAGATAAATAGGGGGTAAACAACAAGAACATGAAATTTGCGGCTTTCCTTTTTCTTAAATGCGTGCGGCTCTTTTTTTTCTTTTGTTTTATTGCACGCGCCTTTTATTTTCGTAATTTTTTTTTAATAATTTTTTTGAACATAAGTCGTTTCTTCATTTTTTACGGCATTTTCATCATTTTTTTTATTTGCGTACGGCTTTTGAATTTGTATGCGCCCTTTTTTTTCAACAGCGTACGACTTTTTATTGTACGCGCCTTTTAAAAAAAAAACAAATCAGCCCCTGTTGGGCTCTAATACACAACCCCACTCATTTTTCTTTTTTTTTTTTAAATCTCAGTCAGCCCACTTGGACCGAAGGATTTCATCTCCCCCCCTTTTTTTTGTTTTTTTTAAATAAAAGATAAACCCCTGTTTAGGGTTCCTGGGGCCCCCCTCGTGGAAATCCCTTTAATGTGCGCCTAGGGTTCCAACTTGGGACCCTTATGTTTCAAATGCCCGCCGCCCCCTCTTTGGGGGTCTCTGTTCCCACCGCCGCTATTCACGGGCGGCTGCATCTGCCGCAGGAGAAGCTTCATCGTTGCGCGCCAAGAGAGATGGAGAGAACCTGTTGTGCGCTGAAGACTCGCGCGTTGTGGAGAGAAGGAGGGGCCGCCTATGCTTTGACTAGGGCTTCAGGACTTGGCGGCTGGATGGGTGCACTGCGCCAAGGGCTCCTGGGGTTCCGCCATGGAGGCTGCAGCGCGACTGGGAGAGGCTGAAGGTGCGGTTGCGAGTCGCCTGAGTCGACGCGAGAGAGGAGCTCGGCCTGATGCCGCCAGGAGGATTTGTCTTGCCAGGAAGCGTCGGCGTCGCCAGGAGGAAGGCGCCTTGGATCTGAAGGATGCCATCGGCTGGGATATGATTGTTTCTGAAGCCGCATCTGAAGAGGTGCACGCGACTGGAATGCGCATGATGCGAGGTCGGCGCGCAGGAGTTGCGCAAGGCCCCGCCTCTGGAGTTTGAAGAACGTCTGGAAACTAGGGCTTCGTGCACTCGCGCAGTGCTGGCACGAGGTCTGGGCTATGCCGCCTGGATGATCATACAACGCCTGGGCCTGCACCTTGAAGATGGGGATCAACCTGGTGGTGGGGCTTGCGTGCGCTTGGGAGTCGCAGTTGCAGCATGAAGGGTTGCCGCTTCCGATCATCACGAAGCAGAATCCGTCGTGAATGATGATGAACAATAATCATAAAAAAAATACAACCTTGCAACTCCGATCATGAACTTAGTATCGAAAGTCGAATAAAAATAACGAATATAAAAAATCCTCGAGAATCGTCCCGCTCTGATACCATGTTATAAAATATGAAGCGGAAGCAAAACATGGAACAAGAATAAACATCCACGAAGAATGCGGGATTTAACGTGGAACCCTACTCCGTGAGGAGCGGGATGAAACCACGGGAGAAGCCCTCCAATAGGGCGTGTTTGTCTATTGACTTTCTCAATGAGTACAGGAGGTCTGGGGCTCCTTATATAGCCTTCCCAGAGCCTCCAAGTCCCACTGCTGGTCCATGTGGGACTAAACACTGGATGGGGGTAAATGGATCTTCTCCAGGATCCATTTACCCTGCTACAACTCAATAGGCGCACAACCACATACTCTAACACTCTTAACCTTAAGTGAGTGTTTTCACGGACGATATCTTTTCAGCTTTCCCCTAATTCCTCTCTCATCCCCCAAAGAAGATGAGACAATTTCTGGAAGAGTCATAGCTTCCAAACATTATGTGGGTGGAAACCAACAGGGGGAAAAGATGTTCCAAACTCAGATTTGTTACGATCTTGATCGAAGCCCCCACAAACCCCATTATTAGCCGAGATCGTCACATGCATCTCAACCTCAAGATTAGGTTCTGGACATTCAATTCCTTTTCTTCTGTCCGCAACAACCCCATGATTGGATTCAAAGGAATTTCACCCTCCAACTCCGTTTCTCACGCATAAGAAAACACCATGACCTCCTGGGTTGAACCTTTTGAGGCATTCAACTCTCTAACCTCCAGGGGAAGAGACTCTTCCGAGTCCAAGTCACGCACAAACGGAGCTCCGAAATGGCTGATCGGATCCTCGTTCGAGGTCTGATGGCCATATGCAGTTTCTGGACTTGGAATTGGGTCTTCAAGATTCTCATTCAGCAGAGGTTTAACCAATCAGGAGCTATTATCGAGTTTGCAGCTTGACCCATGACCTGTGGCCAAAAGCACGTAACAGATGCCAACTACGCTCTTGATCCGACTAAAGTTCTGATCGGAGTTTATAGGTCCTTTAACACCACGTGCCGCCCTCCGCACTCCTAAATGCATCACCTTGACGAAAACCCTAAGCTTCAAAAGGATAGGGGGCTGAGGGATTGATTCTTCCCCGAGAAAATCTCGTCGATTTACATGTACGTACCAAATTAGGGCCTCGTTTGAGTTAACAATCTTCCCAGGATCCTTGATTTTTCTAATATGAAACAAATTGGTTGTGATTTCTACCGTCGAGGCATACTTAGCTAGTAATGCTCCTGGCTTTGCATTTTCACCTTCCTCCAGGTTGAAAAGCTTCTTCAGCGAGCTTGTGGTGGATGTCACGATGACAAAGGTAGAGGTGGTGGAGGATGGACCCGTTGTGTTAGGAATTTGAAGCTTGCTCGACCAAGAAATAATGAGCAAAAACTTTCCACAGGAACAACCCTTGAGCGTTCTAAACTTGTGAAAACGACCTGAGGATCAGAACCTGGAGACCTTCCATCCACCAGGATATTCATCAACACTCTTTTGTCTCTGAAGATTGGCCTCAACGCCTCCACAGAGCGCGACAGGAAAGGGGCTCCGAAGATGCAAACAACTCTACCCGACGACACGATGTCTTCTCCAACTATAAACCTTGGTAATTGCCATGACGCGTCTTCGAACAAATCTGAGCTTAGTTGTTCTTACCTCTACGGGAGACAGTCCTCTCACGCAACACACCTTCTTTCAGCGCCTCCATATCTCCATTGAACGAGGGGCCTACACATATATGAACCTGAGTAGGAATTGAGTCCAACACAAGCGGTGCGACATTGTAGTTTCCTACAAGCATACAATCTATTGGCGAGCTAGGAGGTGATCCCCTAACCACCGAAGCGAAGGAGACAATCGATCGTACCAACTGAGTCTTCCCCGAACCAACTCTGTCAACATTCACATTCTGAATAGGACGGTTTTGATGCGGCTCTAAGGTCCCGAAGCAAGAAGCTCTTCTATCCATAGGAATGCTTTCACCGGGAAGCGTTGTACATAGCTTCTGAACGTATAATAAACTAAGAGGAAATGCAGGGGCACAATGGACTCTAATTAGTCAGAGCTTGGAGGAGAACTCTACAATACCAACAACAATGACAATGGAATGGGTCATGTTAGCATCTCGAAATCGTCTTCATAGTAGTAAAGGGTTGAGAGAAGGTAAGTAGACTACCTTCTCCCGTCAAATGCGTGGATGCTTCTGAGTCAATAATCCATGCAGGGCCAGAAATAGAAACAGAGTTGGCTACTGTACTTGAAGTTATAGCCAAACTAGCACTGGGTGCAATTGTAGTACTGTCACTGATGGAGGTGCTAGAGTTTTGTAGAAGCTGTCTCAGGTGGGAGTATTCTGAAGCGGTAAAAGGTGCTTGTGTTCCATCAGAATGCTGATCAGGCATGCCCTCTGTAGTAGCATAAGATGTCTCATAGGAGGTTATCTCAGATGCACTGTTGGTGTTTGACTGATGAGCCGAGAGATGGAGTAAATGATAAGCTGGAGATTTGGAGACATCTTAGAAACTAAAAGATTTTGTATAAGCAGAGTTAAAACTGAATATATAGAGTGCACATTTGTTGGAAACGACGGTGAAGGACAAGAGGTGAAGATTGGAAATGCTAGAATTCAGAAAAAAGATTCTTTTAGATATTTGGGATCTATTTTGCAACCAGATGGGGAAATTGGTGGAGATGTTAGCCATAAAATAAATGCAGGTTGGCTAAAGTGGAGAGGAGCATCTATTGTTCTTTATGATAAGAAAATCCCTTTCAAAGTTAAAGAAAAGTATTACAAAGCAGTCATGAGACCTGCTATGCTCTATGGATCAGAATGTTGGCCTGTGAACCATAGACATGTGCAGAGAATGACAATAGAATAATTGAAAATGCTAAGATGGCTGTGTGGTCATACACAAAAAGATTGATTCAGAATGATGCGATCAGAAGGAAAGTCGGTGTAGCTTCGATAGATGATAAGATTAGAGAAAACCGCTTAAGATGGTTTGACCATTTGTAAAGGAGGTCGGTTGATGCACCAATCAGGAGTTGCGAGATTTGGGATGCTGAGCCGATTAAGAGAGGGCGATGAAGGCCCAAGGAGTCTTGGAATGAGACTATCCGATGGGACTCAGTTGTTTAGATTCAAGCTTGAGAATGGCGTAAAATAGATATGAATAGAGGCAAAAAATCCATGTAGTCGACCCTACTTAATTGTGGGAAAAGGCTTTGTTGGTGTTGTACTACTCTAGGTAATTCTCAACTCACCGGAATTGCGGAGGGACGTAACGAAACCATGCTGGATATTGTCAGATCAATGATGAGTAAAGCGAATAAATCTCTTAGTTTCTGGTGACATGTAGTAGATTCTACAGCTTATGTACTTAATAAAATTCCAACTAAATCTGTACCTAAACCCTCCTTTTATATTTGGTATGGTACCAAGCACGATACTTAAAATTTAGGGGTTGTTTGGTCTGTGCTAAGAATGTGGATGCAAGCAAGTTGGAATCTTGTACTAGAGAATGCTACTTTATTGGATACGTAAAGAATGGTATTGGATACCAACTTTATGATCCCAAGTCTCGAAAAATATTTGTTTCTAGAGAGCCAAATTTCCATAAGAGGAATTCCTTAGTAATCATGATTGTAATGAAGTCAAAGAACTAATTGACTTTAGTGAGACTGATGAAAATCCCACACAAAAAGTTGAAGAGATAATAGAAAATGACATGCTCATACCTTTTAGAAAGAATACTAGGGTGGCGAGACCACATGAAAAGTATTAATTCCATATATCATAAAAGTCTAATTATTATCCGGTTTCATATGATGAAACAGTAACAGATCATGACATGGATAGGTGGATGTTAGCAATGATGTCTGAATAGACTCCGTGCACAAGAATGGTATATGGACTGTAGAGGATCTACCTAAAGGGGTCAAACCCATTGGGTGTAATTCGATCTTCAAGAGATTGAAAGCATGATTCGTAATCAATGTGGAGAGAGAGATGAGAGAATGCAATGAGTTGTTTATTCAAGGGTCTGTAGGGTTGACTTGACGAGGTTGATATAAATTAAGACTTGAATCAATTCGTAATTGACATGATCATGCTTACATTTATTGACGTGAGACAATTATATATTGATATGTGCACATATATGCATTAGACAGAGCTTTAGATTAAAGACCTAGCCAAGGATCAACACCGACGCGTTGTTGTGCGTATGAGGAAGTATGAGGTGTATGATTGCTCAAAGGGGTCATATAAGTTCACACTTGATGAACCAAGAAACATAGCTCACTCATGAGATATTTGAGTTTAAATAGAATTTTATGCATGATCATCTTATTTATGAAATAAGACATGAATTCAAAATATTAATATATGCTTTTAGAAAGTATGTAATTAATATTGTCGTTCAATTATTTATTGAGAAATCTACTGATATAACTTGGAAGGAGACGATCAAACTAGGGTTTGATATAGGATGATGGAGTATGGGGAATACTCTTAGTTGATGCGTTCATAATAGATCATATATCATGATACTTCCATTTTGAAGGAGTGATAAAATCAGATGGCTTTTAGTGACTCCATTTTATGGCTTAATGATGTGAGAATTAATTAGATTAAATCTCACATCATTGGATCCAATGCCCATTTCCAATGTCCAATTCTAGATCCAAATGTTGGAATTAGAAATCGAAATTGAAATGAACTCACTTCCATAGCTCATTTTTAAGCTCCAAATGGTTTGGATAATTATTAGAAATGGAAATGGAAGTTGATCTCATCGTTATGATCCATTTTTTAGCTCAACTAGAGTGTGATGTGTTTCACTATAATGGTTTAAACCCTGAAAATTGATGGACATCCAAATTTAAAGTCACTATACATAGATAGTATGATCTCCTCGACATTATTTCCATGTATTCACTACAACTTCTGACAAATCTAAATTGGATTAAGACTCGTACATTATGATATCAATATTTTGACAATATATGTTATTATCGTGGATATAATTATCCAAGGATTATGTGAATATGATTCGCATTTTCGATTAGTAATTAATATGAATAATGATTTATATTAGTTAATATTTATATAAATATTATTCATACATTATGTCAAGGTATATGTGAATATGATTCACATTGGAAATTTAATTATAAATTAGACAACATTTTATAGTAGATTTGTGAATTAGATTCATAAATTAAGAGGTTGTTCTCATAAATAACCTAATTATAATATTTGTACTTTAATTTATTAAAGGATAATTGAATTATAATATCATGGTATTTATTGGAATAAATTTAATAGGATATTTCAAGGTAGACGTCTACCATGGAGTACATGGTAGTCTCTCTCCATAAATTTCACCATAAAAGTCCTATTTGTTATAGTCTCTCTCTTGATTTTGTATTCTTTATCTTAGAGATTATGTTAGCTAAGTTGTTAACCAACCTCTTGTAAGATTAGGAGTATTACCTTACAATTAAGAGAAGAGAGAGGCTTTACCTCTCTTTTATATACAGTTTTTCCTTCGATTCCAAGAGAGACGCATATCCTTGAATGTTGGGAAAAGAGAGAGTACAAGATTCCCTAGTTGGCTATCCCCTTCTCTCCAAGACCCCTTGGATGTATACATCAAGGTTCGTGGGAGAGGACACGAGTCATCGTCACACCCGCAAGAGAAACTACCACGGAGATTTGTGGTCTCTCTTACTTTATAGACTCACACTTCAGAGGTAACTCTAATACCCTCGTAGTTATGTAAAATGGTTTGGAAAATATTTTCGATATCATCTGGTTTCACAACAATTTCTTTGTTATGCATTGTATCAATGTTCATACGATGAACACCTTTTTATGCAAATTTGATATGCTATTTTCCGCATTTCCGTGATGTACGAGTTATGAACTCCCTTCATGAATTTAACAATTCTACATCTGAGATATTCTACATGTGGTTGCTACGTTGGGATTCATATTTATTATTAATATCTATAATTTGATGAATGGAAAACCATTTCCTACGACGCGAGCCCGCAAGTCTACACCAATGGTGAAATTGCATTAAAAATCCTTTACTTGCTTTACCTATGGTGTGCTGAATGATGGGGATGGCATATGAGCATGGGGTATAGTAGGTAATCGATAAATGTAGTAACGAGGCAAAGTCTGAGCCATATGAGGAGGTGGATGAGTCATAAGAAAAGGAACCACAAGAGGAGCCACAAGAGGTGGAGGTGGTGGTGTCTATGAAGGAGGAGGTGGAATGTAAACCTCTTTACTAGACTCAGATGGGCTTATCATGTTACATGTAGGAGAAAAGTACATGACAAACTCAAAGAATGTGACATTAACACTAATATAATACTTCTATTTGACATGATCAAAGCATCGGTTCCCTTTCCGAGCCTGGGAGTAGCTCACAAAAACTCACGAAACAACACTAGGAGGACCTTGTCATGAGACTCATGACCTAGAGTTAGGTGATGAATACAAGTGATAGAGCCAAAGACCCGAGGTGTTAGAGAGAAAAGATCCATATCGAGAAATGCAATCGAACAAAGAACCTTTTCTCCTAACACAGAGGACGACATAAGGCGTGCTGTGTGATGGGGACAACATAAGAATATGAGGTATAGTAGGCGACTGACAAATGTAGTAACGAGGGAAATTCTGAGCCATAGGAGGAGGAGGTAGAGGAGCCACACTAGGAGGAGGTGATGGTGACAGAGTAGGAGGTGGAATGTAAACCTCTTGACTAGACTTAAACAAGGTTATCCTGTCGCATGTAGGAGAAAAGTACATGATAGACTCAAAAAAATATGACGTCAAAGCATCGATACCCTTTCCAGATCCAAAGATATGCCACAAAAACTCAATAGACATCTCTTGGTGAGAGCTTGTCACGACCTGAAGGTTAGGTGACGAACAAAAGCCACGGAGCCAAAGATGCGGGATGTTAGAGAGAAAATATCTTTATCGAGAAGTACAATCCAATAAAGAATCTTTTCTCCTAACAC
Source organism: Ottelia alismoides (assembly GCA_037367405.1). Lineage (NCBI taxonomy): Eukaryota > Viridiplantae > Streptophyta > Magnoliopsida > Alismatales > Hydrocharitaceae > Ottelia > Ottelia alismoides. The sequence goes on from JAZKJV010000699.1 coordinate 401,403, forward strand.
GGAGGATGGCATATAGTTGACCATGTAGCAAGCAATAAGGACAATATCCTCTCGGAAAGATTGGAGAGCATGATTCCGGATAAGAAGAGTCCTAGTAACATCAAAAAGATGACAATGTTTGCGCTCAACGATACCGTTTTGCTGAGAAGTGTAATCACATGAGATTTGATAAATAATGCCAAGGGACCTGAAAAATTGAGAGAACTGAATGGTGCAAAATTCCAAAGCATTGTTAGAAGAATATACTTAACAATAGCAGAAAAGTATTTTTATTTCATTAATCAAATTTTGAATGATGACCTAGCCTTGGACTTTTTTTAGAATAAAATCCAAGAAAGTTTAGAAAATAATCGGCAACAACCAGATAGATGCAGTGCCTCTGGTGGTCAGGAACACGACTGGGACCCAAAATAAAAATGAACTAAAATAAAAGTGTTACCATGACGTTGACGATCAAAAAAACTGGAATTGTAATGCTCCCCAAGCTTGTAAGCCTCACATTGAAAGTAGATAGAGAGGGAATTTGTGAGAGGACTCTACATAGCTTCTATAGAGGAAGTTGATCAAATCGAAGATGCTGCGTGTACGAGAGACTGATCCGATGGGAATGGATGATGTTTTTCTTAAGGAGACTGAACCAGTCTGTAGTGACCTCCTTGCTCACTGCCATAAATCCTCCCTGTGAGTACATCCTGGAACTTTAGAGAAGAGGGGTCAAATATGGCGTGGCAATTCAGATCCTTGGTAATCTGACTAATAGGTAACGAGTTCATAAAGAAATCAGATGCATGGAGCACATTATGTAGACACAAATGATGTCAAACGAATCTCCCCCTATCTTGTAATAGGGGAATGTGTTCCTTCTATAGTGACAACAAATATGCTTGGATGTACTAATCTGTATGAAATGAACTAGGCTCAATCTCTGCAGAGAAGATGAAATGCTTCAGAGTCCTTAATCCACTTTGAAATGTCTGCCCTGTGACAACTAGTAAGGGCATCAACTATACCTGAGATACTGGTAGAGGTAATAATGCAAGGACCTGAATGAGCACTTCTAGTACCTGCGGTAGGAGTCATAATCTCCCTTAAACAAGAGACGAAGTCGTCGAATTTCTGATCAACAAAGGTGACAGTAGGCTCAACCTGCTCGACAACTCGTGCATATGCGGGGTAACTGTGCTTTTGATAGCAAGTATCCTCTGAGTGACCAGGAAAGTGGTAGTATGTGCGTTGCTGGCATGGACGTCTATCGACGTTTCTTTAGCAGGTAGACATCCCTTGTCATCACGACATGTGCAAGTGCGGACTGTGCAGGATGCCTCAAGGACAAGAAATCTACCTCCGACTTTGTAGTGTTTGTAGGGACCTCTTTGGTGTGATGGAAAAGTAAGAATCAGATTGTGGTTATTGGATCTAGTTGAATTAGAGCACACAACCATGGCATAGGGGACCGTTGAGATGATGTGGGTTAGATTCGTTCTGATTGACCCATTTATCGACACGCTTTTTCCCAATCATCTACAATGTGACAATCGGACTGCTCTTTTCATTGACAACACTGCCCTTCCATGAGAGGACCAAGCACATTGAGGTAGATTGTCACTATAAATGGACATGATTTAAACGATCTTTATCTCTACTTCCTATGTCAGCTCAAGGGAACAGATACTAGATGTTCTCACGAAGGCTTTGGCTAGGGGGTCATTTCAGAGATGCTCCAAGCTCAACATGATAGACATCTATGCTCCGTCTTGAAGGGGAGTGTTGAGAGATATATTTATCTTTGTCTATTTTATATATTTTCTTTTCTTATTGTCTCCGTTATGTAATTTGCTTATCATGGTTTTTCCTTCGTATAAAGAACTTTGAGGCCTCATGAGAAAACAATTTATTATTCTCTTTCCACAATTTTAAAATACGAATATGAATGGAAATACGAATGTCGGTGGATATGAGAAATGCTTTACCATACTTAAAAAACAAATAAGAATATATACGAATACAAATCAAATGTGAATAATAACAGACATATTTTATAGGTTAACTAAAATATACATGTTTTGGATGATTTATACATAAAATAGATATACTAATTGTTAAAGATTGTAGTAGATTTCTTTCTTTATATTCTATTGTAACCCCACGAGAGCTTTTATGTCTGTTTGTCCTCGTTAGCTCTCTAGAATTTTGTCCTATATATGGACCCCTAGACCTCTTGAATAAACAACGGATCATCTTTTCTTATCATCTTTCCACATGGTATCAGAGCGGCGGTCCTAGACCGATGTTCTGTCCTAATCACCCCTCCGCCACCGCCAGCCCTCCAAGTTCCTCTGCAGCTGCACCCCGCCTCTGGTCTCCGCACCTCCTACGTTTGGCCCTCGCCGCCTCGGGTGATCCCCAGACCCTGCCAAGCCTCCGGTACACGCAAGGGGGCAAGGCTGAGTGCCGCCAAGTTACTCTGGGGCAGCCAGGAACCACCACCAGGCAGGCCAGGCCCGCCTCGTGCTGCTAGGCGCCTCCGCCAGGCCTCCCAGGGCCTCCTTGCGTCGTTAGGCGCTCCTTCCCGGCCCCTCCAAGGCCCCTTTGCGCAGCCTCGCGCCTCCCAACGCCGCCATGCACCCCCACTAATCAGGCCATGCCTTCCAGGGCCTCCGTGCGCCACCAGGCACCTCTGCCAGACCCCTCCCTCGCGCCGCAGATTCCACCAGGCCTGCCAAGTCCTCTTGTTCCTTCTTGTTCCTTGATGTGGGTTTAAACATTGGATGATATTGAGGCAAGATATACTCTCTAGGTCACTTTTTCTCGACCTAAGTCGCCACAATGATGTCTGTCGAGATCAAGCCCACGTACCCTACTTTTCTGCTGGTACATGGTACTTCTATCAAGTTGAAGGGCTCCGAAAATTATGTGTTATAGTCTCGGTCCTTCAAAGTGTTTGTTGATGGCCAGCGCAAGAGCTACGTTCTTACAAAGGTTCCATCTGCGGAAAGAGATAAGGACTATGAAACTTGGTTTGTTGATAATTGCCAGGTTATCATTTGGATGACGAACAATGTAGATCCAAACATTGTTGTGAATCTTCTTTACAAAAACACTGGTAAGGCAATGTGGGAAAACCTTGAGCGTACATATTCTCAGAAGATGACTAAGTCTCGTCTATCTGACATATACCCAAGGATCTGGTCTGCTACTCAGGGAGAATCAAGTCTCATCGAATACTACAGGCTTCTTACAAGCCTTTTTGAGGAACTCCTTATTTTTTAGCCTGCATGCTGCGATAAACAAGTATGAGAACGTGTTGAATGGCAGGTTTACAGATTTCTTTCGGGACTGAATCCAAAATATGAGCTTGTGAAAGATCAATTTCTCATGGCTGATACTCTACCTACTCTTGAGACCATTTTCGGATTCCTACAGGAGCTAGAGACTCCAATTCAGCACTCTATCACCCACACCTTTCAGAGACGATGGCCCACTATACCTCCTCAGGACACGGAGGACGTCAAGGAGGACGAGGACGTGACTCCGGGCGTGGACGTGGTCGTGAATCTGGACGTAGCCGTGACTCTAGACGCGGACGCGATCGTGGACGTGGTCGTGATTCTTCTAGTTCTCGGTATCCAACATGTGTACACTGTGGGCGCTGGAATCACCCTTCTGATCGCTGCTGGGCAACGTTTGGAATGCAACCTAATGCCAACAATGCCTATGATGAAGTATCGTATGATGCAACTGCAGACACATCTATTCAACAAATCAGTGGGACACAAACCCCATTCACTGCTTCTGAATATGCTCGCCTATGACTATTGCTGCAAGAATCTAATCCTTCTGACAATGATGCTTCTGCCCCTACTGCTATCCTGGCTACCACCTCAGGTACAATAGCAAACTCTGTCTCTGCCTCTACGCATGCATGGATTATTGACTCTGAAGCCTCTACCCATCTGACGGGAGACAGAAGTTTGCTAACCTCCTCCCAGCCATCTTCCTCTGTGAAGACTGTTCGGGTTGCTAATGGGGATCATTCCCCACTGACTGTTGTTGGTACTGTCAACTTCTGTTCCAAGTTACATCTGATTGATGTTCATTGTGCCCTTGCTTTTCCTCTCAGTCTTCTATATGTACAGAAGCTATGTCGTCAGCTTAACCGTTGTGTTATTTTTTATGAGGTTTGCTGTTATTTTCAGGACATCCGGACGAGGAAATTTTTTGGTGGGGGTCATGAGAGGAATGACTTCTATTACCTCGACATCCCTTATGATTCCAAATTTGTTGGTGCGGTCTCCATCTCTGAAGATCCTTTTCTATGGCACCTTCGTCTAAGCCACCCTTCTGCTAAAGCTCTCTCAATGATGTTCCTTGAACTCTCTACGCTGAAACCCGTTGAGTGTGAAGTATGTCAGTTCGGGAAACATCATCGAGCCTCCTTTCCTGCACGGACTAAGCCTCGCCGCTGTACTCCTTTTGCTCTTGTTCACTGTGATATCTAGGGACCCTGTCAGGTCCGAAGTCTGAGTGGTCATAAATATTTTGCGGTCTTTGTGGATGACTACAATAGATCATCTTGGGTTTTCTTGTTAAAGGAACGCTCAGAAATTAACCACATTGTGAAGAATTTCTTTTACTATGTCAAAAATATCTTCTCCACAGCAGTCAAAATCTTTCGTTCTGATACATTAGAATTTACACAAAATGATTTGACATCCTTCTTTGCTTCCCAGGGTGCTATCCATCAAACCTCTTGCCCATACACCTCCCAACAGAATGGGGTAGCCGAAAGAAAACTTCGACTTCTCCTCGATATTGCCCGCTCTCTTCTTACCCAAATGAAGGTTCCCAAAACCTATTGGGGAGATGCTATTCTCACTGTTGTCCACCTTATCAACAGAGTACCCTTTGTCTCCCTAAATGGTTCCACACCCTTTGCCTTATTGTTTCCAAATGACTCACCATTTCCTCTACCTCTGCGGATTTTTGGGTGCGCCGCCTTTGTTCACAACTTTCATACTGCAGACAAATCATCTTCACGTGCAATTAAATGCATTTTTCTGGGTTATTCCCAAACACAGAAAGGGTATAGATGTTATGATCCTTGTGGTAAAAGCTATTATATATCAGCTGATGTCACCTTTTTCGAACAAACTCGCTTCTTCAATCAAGATGTGTCCAACATACCATTAGAACTTCCCTCCATCAATTGTGTATAAAAGAAAACATGTGTCCCCTCTTGTTCTTGTTCCTCTGCCTTTTCCTTTGTTGCAGGAAAATATGCCATCTTTAAGTGCCCCCGCCAACACTACCCCGGATGATCCTTAGGAGCTTCCCATTGCCCTACGTAGAACTAAGAGGCAGTGTACTATTCATCTTATGTCTAATTTCACGTCCACTGATAGCCTATCATGTTCTGATAAAAGATATGCAGATGCTCTTATGACAATATCTGTTCCAAGAGACTATCACAATGCATTGCTGGACCACGGGTGGTGACAAGCTATGAATGAAGAAATGGATGCTCTCAATTCCATAGGAACATGGGATCTAGTTCAGTGTCCCCAAGGCGTCAAGCCTGTTGTATGCAGATGGATCTTTACTACGAAACATTCTACACTTGGTTCTATTGACAGACTAAAAGCAAGACTTGTGGCAAAAGGCTTTACACAGACATATGGAGTTGATTACTTCAAGACTTTTTCACTTGTTGCCAGGATGAGATCTATTCACACTATCCTCTCTGTAGCCGTGAACAAAGGTTGGCCTATTTTTCAACTGGATGTTAAGAATGCTTTTCAATATGGTGATCTTGAGGAAGAAGATTACATGATGCAACCCCCCGGTTACGAAGTTGAGGGGGAGTATATTTGCCGACTTCGCAAAGCAATTATGGCCTAAAGAAAAGTCCGAGGGCAGGGTTTGACATACTTAGTTCAGAGATTAACACTCTGGGCTTTCAAAGAACTACATCTGGCCATTCTGTCTTTGTCAGAAAACAATCAACATGTACTATCATACTAGCTGCATATGTGGATGACATGGTTGTTACAGGCGACGATGATAAAGGAGTGCTAGAACTGAAGACTTTTCTGCAAAAAGGTTTTTGTCACCAAGGATCTGGGGCAACTTCATTATTTTCTGGGTATAGAAGTCTTACGCACCAAGAAGGGGCTTCATATGTCACAAAGGAAGTACTGCTTAGATATACTGACTGAGCAGGACTACTTGGTTCAAGCCCTCTGGCATACCTGCAGAACCAAAGAAGCATTCTACATCAGATGATCCTGCCTTTGAAGATATTACACGATACAGAAGCCTGGTTGGCAAACTTCTGTACCTTACTGTTACTAGGCCAAACATATCCTATGCTGTGAACAGAGCTAGCCAATACATGGAGAAACCGTGCTACAACCGCTGGCAAGGTGTTCTACAGATCCTTCATTACCTGAAGGAATCCCCTGGACATGGTCTATTCTTTGGGGCAAATGGATACACTAAGGTTGCTGCTTATGCTGATGCTGATTATGCAAGCTCACCTGAGGATCGTCGTTCTACGACAGGCTATGCTATGATGGTTGTTAGTTGGAGGAGCAAGAAACACATGGTGGTTTCGTGATCCAGTGTAGAGGCAGAATATAGGGCAATAGCCCAAGCTGCATGCGAAATTACCTGGCTACTGTCTCTTTTGCAAGAACTCAATATTGCTATCACTACTCATGTTCCTCTATACTGTGATCGATGGATATGATCCAACTTGAGGGGGAGTGCTTTATATTGTATTGTAACCCTACGGGGGCTTTTATGTCTTTTTGTCCTCGTTAGCTCTTTAGGGTTTAGTCCTATATATGGATCCCTAGACCTCTTGAATAAACAAGGAATCATCTTTTCTTATCATCTTTCCTCACTAATTATATACATTTCATAACACTTATATCAATAATAGCAAGGTTGCAAAAATCAGCAGTCGATACTTGATCGGTTGGGTCACCAACTAAGGACTAATTGACAGTCAGGCGACTAATCGGATTTAGTTGGTCTTTAATCAGCTTTGATTTTTTAATTATTTGAAATCTTTAAATTATATATATATGTTAGAGTAATCGATAGATTCGATACTCTGATGTATTATTCCATAGAGCCCTCGGGTCTCTTATATAGAGAGAAAACCCTTGGGTAAATTACATAGACATACATAATATAAATAGGAAATACGAAACAGTACATCGCAACATATATAAACCTCTACACTCTCCCTCAAGATGGAGCATAGATATCTATCATGCTCAGCTTGGAAGAACATCTCTGGAAAGGTCCTCTGAGCAATGGCTTGGTGAATATATCAGCAGTCTGGTCCTCTGAACTGACATGAGAAGTGGAAATGAAACCTTTCTGAATCATGTCTCTAGTATAATGACAATCCACCTCAATGTGCTTTGTTCTCTCATGAAAAGCTGGATTATTGGCAATAAACAATGCTGCCTGATTGTCACATTGGAGATTCATAGGCAAGGAGACATCTACTTTCAAATCTTCTAAAACTGCTCTAACCCACATCATCTCTGCGCTTGCTTGTGTCATGGCTCTGTACTCAGATTCAGCACTGGATCTCGCCACAACAGTCTGTTTCTTGCTTTTCCAAGAGACTAAAGAGCTTCCTATGAAGATAGCAAATCCAGAGGTAGATTTACAATCCCTTGGACATCCTGCATAATCTGCATTTGCACAAGCTGAAATAGACAGATCTGTATCTTTCCTGAATAGCAACCACGTGCCTGGGGAAGACTTCAGATATCTCAGTATCATATACAAGGCATCCATATGAACTTGCCTAGGCTGCTCCACAAATTGACTCACCCGGCTTACTGCAAAGGCAATATCCGGTCGAGTTATAGTAATATATAAGAGCTTACCCACCATCTCTCTGTACCTTCTTTTGTCCACCTCTTCGGTATCATCATCGTACAGCTTAATGCTTGGGTCCATAGGTGTGCTTGAAGGTCTGCATCCAGTCATTCCTGTTTCAACTAGCAAGTCCGTGACATATTTTCTTTGAGTCATTACCATCCCTTGTGCATTTCTTGCAAACTCTATCCCCAGAAAATATCGTATCGTGCCCAGATCCTTTGTAATGAACTGGCTTCCCAACAGGGATTTGGTTATCTCAATTCCCTGAGCATCATCCCCTGTAACCAAGATGTCATCAACATATATCATGACAACAACTGTACCTCTAGGGGTCTTCTGGATGAACAGTGAATGGTCCGCATTTGATCGTCTGAACCCCTGTCGTTCAATTAGTTGGGAAAGCTTCTGGAACCATGCTCTGGGGCTCTGTTTGAGGCCATAGATAGCCTTATGAAGTCTGAACACCATCTGAGTCTCCCCCTCAGCAGCAAACCCTGGTGGCTGCTGCCTGTAGACTTCCTCCTGTAGGTACAAATTTCTTGGTAGGTCCGTGGAATCTCAACCGAGGAGACTGCAGCTACAAATTTCTGGAAATCCCCATTGAGACGATGAAATGAGACGTGAGAGGCAAGCGGGTATGAAGCACATTGTCTTCTCTGCTTCCTTTGAGCAATAGGCCGATCAAGATCATCTATCACTATGTTGACTGGCAGATCCTCCTCCTGTAGTAAAGGCTCCTGCACTGGTGCATTTTCTAATCCATCATTAGTGATAACATCAGAACATACCTGAGGCGTGCTGGATGGTTGGCATGTAGCTTGAGCAGGCCCTGTCCGCCTTGTATAGAACTTAGGAAATGGTACAATTGGAGATGGTGGTGGTGGTGGAGGTGGATTAGAGGATTGACTCAGACTTGGAGGTGGAGGCACATAGACATGAGAATCCGTGGATGTGGAGGAGACTAATCTGTCACCTGCAGGGGAGAAGTACATGACTGGTTTGAAAAAAGTAACATCAGCACTCACATAGTACTTGTCATGAATGGGGTCATAGCAACGATATCCTTTCTGTGTCCTGGAGTAGCCCACAAAAACACACTTGATAGCCCTAGGAGAAAGCTTATCAAGTCCTGGAGATAACCGGTGGACAAACGCAACAGTGCCAAAGACCCGAGGTGTAAGTGTAAACAAATCTTTGTCAGGAAAGAGAAGAGAGAAAGGAGACTTTTCCCCAAGAACAGTTGTAGGCATGCGGTTAACCAGATAGCATGCTGTAAGGATAGCATCCCCCCAAAAGGATAATGGTGCGGAACTCTGAATAAGTAATGTGCGAGCAATATCAAGAAAGTGTCTATGCTTCCGTTCTGCAACACCATTTTGTTGAGATGTGTATGCACATGTAGTTTGGTGGATAATGCCTTTAGAAGAAAGAAAGCGAGCAAGAGAACGAGTGCAGAATTCCAATGCATTGTCAGTACGCACATACTTAACAGTAGACGAAAAAACATTTTGAACTTCATTGATAAGATTTTGAATAACACTTCCTGCTTCTGATTTATTTTTAAGAAGAAAAGTCCAGGACACTCTAGAAAAATCATCAACAACAACTAGATAAAACCTGTGCCCCTGATGATCTGGGACACGACTGGGACCCCAAATATCTATGTGAAATAACTCAAATGGACAACGACTGCTCCGACCCTGACGACTGGGGAAGCTGGACCGATGGTGCTTCCCTAACTGACACGCTTCACAACGAAAAGACGAACTCGGAGATATCTGAGGCAGGAGGTGACGCATTTTCTGTAGTGGCAGGTGACCAAATCGAAGATGCCAGGTATATGGTGAGACGGAGCCCTGAGAATGTAGTGAGACGCCAGCATACGGGGTCCGTGCAAGACGATAGAGACCATTGTGCTCAGAACCACAGCCAATCACCCTGCCTGTTAGTATGTCCTGAAAAATAACAGAAGATGGATCAAATATAGCACGACAATGCAAATCTCTAGTAATCTGACTAATGGATAATAGATTCATAGAGAATTCTGGTGCATGCAGAACATTCTGTAAGTGCATAAAGGGCAGCAAATTCGTCTCCCCCTGACCGACGATTGGGGAATGAGTGCCATCAGTAATGAGTACAGAGCGACCAGGCTGAACAGCTCTATAGGACTGCAGGATATCTCTATCATGACAAAGATGATGGGTGGCTCCAGAATCAACAATCCAACCTGTGAGATCATGGTTATGATATGAGACTGAAGGACTACCTGAGGCAGTGGCTGAAGCAGATGTACTGGCAGACGTCGAAGCCGCAACATCAGAAGCGTCAGCACCCTCTGACGATGACTGTGGCATGATATCACGAAGCCGTGCCACTAGCTCCTCGAACCTGTGATCTGGAGTAGATGCTGGTGGACCCTGGACATGATCAGCGACACGTGCAGAAGGAGGGAAGCCATGCTTGGAATAGCACGTATCCTCCGAATGACCAGTACGACGACAGAATGAGCACGTAGACCGTACGCGACCTCCGCGGCCACGTCCACCACTTCCTCTGCCACGAAATGAGGACGAACTACCTCGTCCTCTGGAGACTGCCATTGCCGAGGGAGGCGGAGTCGCTGTACTCGATGGAACAGGTACACGACTGAGCCTCCTGTATACTTCTTCCATCGGTGGAATGGTGGCATCGGCAAGGATCTGAGAGCGGGCTGCCTCGTACTCAGGGTCAAGGGCAGCAAGTAATACGCCAACCATAGTGGCGTTGCGGAACGTCTTCTGCTGTTCCGGCGTGGCTGTGAGTGGGATGGTGCCATAGAGTTTCTCGAACATTCCATGAAGAGACGTGTACAGGGAATGAAGAGGCCTCCCATTTTGCTTTGTTGTAAAGATATCATGCTGCAACTGTAGCATCTTTGTCTCGTTCCGTACCTGAGAGTACGTCATGGCCAGAATATCCCACATCGCCTTGGCGGTGGGCTGATGGAGGACATCATTTGCTATCTCCGTCGTGAGCGTTCCTGACAGCTAAACTTTGGCGTACGCGTCATCAGCCTCCCATGAGGCATATATTCCCGTCTTCTCCGGCGGTTCATCTTCGGTAAGAATATGCTTCTTACCACATGACTTCATAAGACTGAGGAACTGCATAGCCCACAGTTCGTAGTTCATCCCGTCCATTTTGACGATTGGTGCCGAACCTTTAAAGGCACCTAAGGCAGGCATATCGACCTTTTGTTCTGACATACTGCCGGAGAAGAATAACTAGGGATGATAGACCAAGAAAGTGTTGTCTACCAAGACCTTTGAGGATTCAAGTGCATATGTAGACGTTATGCACTTGAACCCATCATCTATCCGAGACCGACCGAAGGAGAGGCGCCCCGGTGACGAGTAGAGGTTGTGGAAGCCTCTACGGAAGAGAGAGGCGGCGGCTGGGGGGGTCCCGGCGGCGGGGCTGGAGACGGCTGGCGGGGCCGGGGACGGGGGGGGGGGGAGCCGGCAGCGGGGCAGGGGCCTGGCTGGGGTGGCGAGGGGCCCCGCTGGAGCGGCTGGAGGAGCCGGCTGGGCTGGCGGCGGCGGGCTGGAGGGCGGGCTGGGGGGGGGGGGCGGCGGGTGGAGAAAACCCTAGGGTTAGGGTTTTGGCTCTGATACCATGTTAGAGTAATCTATACTCTGATGTATTATTCCATAGAGCCCTCGGGTCTCTTATATAGAGAGAAACCCTTGGGTAAATTACATAGACATACATAATATAAATAGGAAATACGAAACAGTACAGCGCAACATATATAAACCTCTACTATATATATTCTTATATATATTCTACATTTTTATTTTATCATAATGAAAGAAAAGAAGTAGTTGAATTTAAATAAAACATTAATCGTATTCGAATAAGTTTGCTTTTAAAAATTAGGAAAAAGATAAAAATGATATCTCCAAGTAAAAATTGATCGACTAGTCGGTCTAATCGGAGCTAGTCAATACTTGATTGACCACACCACTGACTAGACTAGTCGGGCCAATCGGTGGACTTTACAATATTGAATAATAGTGAATGAAATCGTAAAATTTTGTTATATATTGCTATAAATAAATCTATGACTATATTTATGTACTAAATTGGACATATGAATACGAATATTCACAAATGTTAAAGTGACACACCTATCTGCATCCACTTTAATATGAATTCGCATACAAATATCAAAATCTTATTAAAATAGATACGATAGTGGATTGGATATGAATATATTCACATATATTTTCATCTTGACTACAAAATCGTACAAGTGCTACTCTGACCAAAGCTTCCACCTCCGCTCTTGTATTGTTAATTAAGGCTCAAAGGTTCTAACAAGAACCTTAGGATAATGCTATTGTTTAGTGTTTACGCATTAGTAAGATGCATAGTGGATGAACAAATGGCGACTCTTGTGGAGGTTTTGCCTGAAGAATGACCCGTTAATTAGGAGTTTGTTGACATTATGCCTAAAGAATTACCCACGAGCTTGCCTCCATTGTGAGATATCTAACACCACATTGTTATCATCCGTGAGGCAAGTTTACCTCATTTGTCGCATTAATGGATGAGCTTGACCGAGCATTAGGAGATGAACAAACAAGTCACTGACCTACTGCATCACGAGCATGAACTCGTTGCTCATTCATGCTCTACTCACCCCAGAAAGGATGGCTTGTGGAGAATGTATCGATAGCCAATCCGTCAACAAGATTATTGTCAGGTACCGCTTTCCCATTCTCGATCTAGATTATATGCTTGACATGTTGTTCGGTTTATTCTTCTCCAAGATGGATCTTTGAAGAGGATACCATTGGATTAACATTCAACTCTAAGAGGAATTGAAGACAACCTTCAAGACCAAGGAGTGTCTTTATGAGGGGACAATCATGCCTTTTGGTCTGTCTAATGCCCCAAGTACTTTTCTTGTGCACCATGACCCATGCATTGCGACTCTTCATAGGTAAATTTGTGGTTGTCTACTTTGATGATATCTTGATATACAACATGATTAGAGACAACCACCTAACACACCTGTGCCATGTTTTGGAGACATCGAGAACCATCAATTATTTGTTCACCCTAGGAAGTGTTCTTTCATGTCTGACTCAGTATTTTTCCTTGAATATAGTGTGTGCACTGATGGACTCAAAGTTGACCCCTTCACGGTTCAAGCGATGCTAAATTGGCTAGCACCGCAGAGTATCATTGAGATCCACAACTTCCTCGGATTGGCGTCATTCTATTGACGCTTCATCCGAAACTTTAGTGCTAAAACAACATTAATTTTTGACTGCACTCGTAAAGGCAAACACCATTGGACTCTAGATGCAGAAGCTATATTTCGCAAGTTGAAGGACCAATTAACTCATGTACTTGTTTTCGCACATCTAGACTTTCCAAAATTTTCTTGTTGTTTCCACCGCCTCATATATTGGTATAGGTGCCATCCTGAGCCAGGAAGGATGCCCGTGGCATATTTGAGAGAGAGATTAAGCAAGGTCCGACCATGATATGCTACTTACGATGTTGAATTCTATGCCATGGTAAAACCCTTATGCGCTTGAGGCATTGCCTAATTTTTTTGAAACTCAAAAGAGGGGAAGCACTCGACGGTGTTCTCCCCAAAATATTATTAAAAAAAGAAAAGAAAATGGATTTTACAGAAAATAGAGAAGTTGTACAAAAAGGCCTACCCAAGAGGGTAGTCACAAGCAATGAATCCCCCAAAGAACCGCAATGGTCTACCCTTGGGACCAATCCTCCAGAAGATGCTTCGCACGTATAGAAATATTCTCCCTGTAGATCCTTTGAGCCGCGAATATAGCCTCGTTCCTCCCCATCCAAATGCTCCAGAGCCTTACAATTGGATCGAGAATAAGCTTCCTTTCCCTACCCCTTGAGTTAACCAAACTCTCGCACAAAGCAGCAAAGGAGACGGCGTTAACCCAAGGGAAGATCGTCCCAAAGATTGCGAACAAGGGCGCATTCAAAAAATAGATGAGAAATTGTTTTCCGCTCCGCATCACAGAGACCGCAGGTTGATCCAACGTTCGGGAAAAAATTGCGCACCGATCCCGAGTCAATAGCCGTCCACGACGAAGAAGCCATAAAAATATGCCAATGCGCTCAGGAAGTTTAAGGCCCCACAAGAATCTACAATCACGCACCAAGATATCGTCATCGGCATTAGGAGTAGGAGGAGCGAGAGCGAAGTACGCCTTTCGCATAGAAAAAGATCCATCCTTCCAGGCCCAAGGGTCACGCCCCACATTCGGGCGAGGAGCATCAACGAGCTGAGCCAATAATGATAGAAAGTCATCCAATCGATGATCCGACAGAGACGCATCGATCCGAGGGCTCCAGCATCCGTTCTCCCAGCACGAGGCCACTGACGCCTCCTTGTCGTCGACCAAAGCAAAAAGACGCGGGAACATCAAGTTAAAAGCACCCCTTTCAGACCAGTCATCAGACCAAAAGCGAAAGGAAGTCCCCGTTACCCAGCACTGGCTTGAAGAAAGAGGCGATATTGCCTAAACACAGTCGTCACTCCACGCCAGAATGGAGATAGGCGGCAAATCGAATCGCCCCTAAAGCTGCCAAGCAAGTCCGCGCCCAGCAATTTCCGCAAGACATTAATCATAAAGTTCTCCCCATTCCCCCACACACGAGAAACCCACTTAAGCAAAAGAGCGTCATTGACCAACCCCGATCGCCTGACCCCCAAGCCCCCCAACCTCTTGGGCCGAGCAACGACCTCCCACCCCACGAGGTGCACCCCCCCTCTCCCATCCCCCTTTCGTCCCCACAGGCACCCACGCATACACCTCTCCAGCCTCAATCGAATCCCCTTGGGCATAACGCGGACCGAGAAAAAATAAATAGGACTAGAGGACAGCACCGCTTTTATAAGCACCAGACGCCCACCCCTGGACAACAAAGCCGCGCGCCACCCCGCGAGGCGGGCCTCCATCTTCTCCACCACAACCTTCCAATCACGAAGTCGCGTACGGCCGACAGCAAGCGGTAGGCCAAGATATTCGAACGGGAGGGAAGAGGGGTTGGACCCCAGGATCTGAGCGCAATCCCTAACCTCCGCCTGCGACATGGCGAAAGGCACCACTTTAGACTTCGACGCATTAATCACCAGACCCGAGGCCTTGCTGAAAAGTTGCACAGTAGTGGCCATACCGGATACCGCATCTGGACCCCCCTCAACGAAGCATAAAGTGTCGTCGGCGAACTGAATAGAAGGGACATGGAGCTCCCCATTATAGCAACCTCGAGTCAAACCCACCGCAGCCACCCCATCAATCATACGTGGTAGGACATCAGCCGCCAACACAAAGAGAAGAGTGCGAGAGGACACCCCTGCCGCACCCCCCTCCTCGGCTGGAAGAACCCCCCCACCGAGCAACCGTTCAGCAAAATGGATAGAGAGGCCGTGGACACACACCGCCGCATCCAAGAAGTCCACATCGAAGGAAAGCCCCTCCGCCGCAAGGCCGACCACAAGAAATGCCAGTCAAGGCAATCGTACGCCTTGGCAAAGTCCATCTTCCAAAGGATCCCCTTGATATTAGATCGCCTCCGCCCCGCCACGAGCTCGGAAGCCACAGCGAAACAATCCGAAATATGTCGGCCACGGATAAAAGCCGCCTGCGTAGGCGATATAAGTGACGCCAGAAGTGGAGCCAAATGCCTAGCCAAGGCCTTAGCGATGATTAAGTAAATCCCATTGGAAATAGAAATCAGACGGAAGTCCTCAATGTGAATCGCCGGATGAGCCTTGGGGATCAACACGATTAGGGCCTTATTTATTTTGTCGAACCCACGATTGCAGTTGTAGAAATCGCGTGCAACCTCCAAAACATCGCCAGACACCAGGTCCCAAAATCGCGATAAAAGGCCACAGAGAACCCATCAGGTCCTCGCACGGCTTTGTCATTAAGGTCCCACACTGCGTCTTTAAGCTCCGCCAAAGAGGGCCTGACCAAGGCCAAGGCTTCGGAATCAGAGATAGAAGGAGCCCCCCGCCCCAGCCAACGCCAGCGTCGAGGCACCTGCAACCAAAAATATTCTTGAAATGGCCCACAAAGGCGTCACCCATCTCCTTGTCGCCAGATATGCGGGAGCCATTCACCAGAATAGAGCGCATGGAAATTAAATCGTCGTCTACCACTAGCCACCCGGTGGAAGAAGGCGGTATTAGCATCCCCCTACCCCTCCTTTAACCATCTTAGTCGAGACCGCTGCCGCCATTCGATTGTGCGTTTTTGTCCTCCGTTTTGACTACATCAAGGGTAGCGACACGCACCCGAAGTTCCTCCGTCGTGAGATCGCGCTTATTCTCCATACGATCCAGTCGCACAATAGTAATCCTCCGCCGCCTTCCTAGCCGCCACACGGGCAAGACACGTATCCTTCTTGAAAGAGGCCAACAACCTTCTCAACGAGGCTAATTTGTGATCCAAACGAATAGCCGCAGGACCCTCAACGAAGATTTGGTCCCAGTGGTTCCTGACCAGATCTCGAAAACCTGGCTCCAATAAGCCAGGACCTTTCATAGCGGAAGAGGCCCCGGGTATGAAGCTCGTCCCAGACTCCCAAATAATTGGATTATGATCCGAAAAAGAGCGCCGCCGTGAAGCCACCCAGCATAAAGGAAAAAGTTCCATGATTTTGCCATTCGCCAAAAAACCTGTCAATTCTCGATCGAGAAGCGTTATTCCGCCAAGTATAGGAAAATATCAGAGGGCACCAGCCCTTCCAAGGCCAGATCCGAGATGAAGGCGATGAAGTCATCTAAATCAGGGTCACGCCCCCCGCGCCCCCGCGGCCGATCCGAAGAGAGGGCAGTAACATTGAAGTCCCCCCCAACAGCCAAGGAATATCCACAAAATCAGAAAGCCCATCGCCCGCAACTCCTCCTAAAGATCCCTCCGCAGCAAGTGACAAATAGGAGCATAGATAGCCGAGAAAGCAATAGTTACATTCGAATCGATGCGAGTCAGTACCACAGTCAAGGAATGCCTCCCCACGCGCATGGAAGAGAAATTGAAAAACCCCGAGCGCCAAGCCCAGAATAATGCCACCCGATGCCCCGAGGCATCAACAGAACGAAAGTCATCCATAGCAAGAGCGCCGAAAGATCTCCACACTGGAATTATTGACACTAGAGAGCTTCGATTCCTGAATAAAGCAACGACGCACTCCCACTCGGAGAAACGCAAGCCCAAGGCCGCCGCTTGTCAAGATCCCCGAGTCCCCTGACGTTCCATGAAAGAACCTTCATTAAAAACCAAAGGAGCGTCCCCCGATACGAGCGAGGCCAGCCGCCTCTGCCACCGAGTCTCGCAGTGCCGAGCAGGAAGAAACCAATGGGGCGCCAAGGCGAGACTTAGTTCGCCTACAGTAGCTTTTGCCAAATCTTGAGGATGTTGAGGCCTCCACCGCAGAGGGGGCACCCCCTGGCCAAGTAGAGACAATGACCCCCATGGGATCATCGAACGAATTGACCTCAGCGTCGCCAAGCAAAGAAATAGTCGGAGGGAGTTCAAGCAGGCGGAGGTGACGGAGCCTGAGCCATGAGAACTGAGGTGTTGAATTCGTCGAAAAGGATTCGCCTAGTGAAGACCGCCGAAACATCTGGGCCCCATAGGGGACCCGCCAAGGGATCCGGAATCATAACCGGATCATCAGAACCCGCATCCGAGGCCAAGACCCGAAACGCAGGGGTCCGATAGGGGAGAGCATGGAATGAATTGTTTCACGTGGCCCGATATAGATACATGCTTGCAGATAGTCGACAGTTGAGGGCGGCTGCAGGGATGTGAATCGACATCGAAGGTGCCCAATGAAACGACAACGTGCCTCTTAGGGATCCGTACACGTCTTCCGTGATTCCTGAAAGGCAGGCCTGAGGGGAAACACCTAGCAGGCGACCCCTCGGAAACCCCTCCACTGATTGACACGTGGCCTCCAGGAGATGAACTGTCTACCCCCACGACCGGGGTGTCAGCCGCGACAATGACTGCCGGAGACGACGGCGCGGCCGCCTGCTCCGCCGCAGGCGAGAGAAAGGAGAACTCCAGCGAAAACGTCCATCGGCCAATCTTCAAGGATTCAAAGAGTCTTACCAACCGCAGAGGCCAGGAAGGAGGAGAGCATTCCATCCGAACTTTAGTACACATCCAATCCGCACCCGGTGATAAACCATCATCAAGAACAGCCAAACAACCCCCCAAGCTCTGACGACCCGCGAGAGAGCCGGGACCGTGTGAGAGAGGAAAGGAACTCCACGCACTTCCGCCACGCAAACTTCCGCAGCAAAAGAAGCACCATCAGCGACCCTGAAACATCTCCACGCCACGTCGCCATCCCCGTCAAAAGAGAAGAGCCTTTCCCGTTACTCCGGGGAGAGGCCCCGAACGCAACATCGGGCGGAATCGAGCACCACGAATCCCCGTCGAAGAGAGGCCCCAAGTGCTCAAAGTGTTGGATTGAACCAAGTCCCAAGACATTCCAGGCCGCTGCAAGACCCCCATTGTTGCAAGGGAACCACCAGCAGCGCGAGAGCTCCCCTTCTGAACCGGCATCCCGATGAACGCCCCCCCATGCACCTCCTCACCAAGAGGATGCGCCTCATGCAAGGGCACCCCGCCTACCGGCCCACCACTCCTCCCCCTCGACGTAGTTGTAGGTTCGTCTACAACGCCACCGAAACCGTCGACTGCCCCATCACGCACCACCTGCGACCGCCCAACGCTGAAGTTCACACCACCTGCTCCATCATGCAAGGGCACCCCGCCTACCGGCCCACCACTCCTCCCCCTCGACGTAGCTGTAGGTTCGTCAACAACGCCACCGAAACCGTCGACTGCTCCATCACGCACTACCTGAGAACCTCCAACGCTTCCACGCACCACCTGCGCAAAGGACCGCGAACCACCATCGCCGAAGATCACACCAACGCTTCCATGCAGACCTGGCGCATGCGACCGCGACGGCTTTGAAGTGGTAGAGAAGCCACCAGAACGACCAACCCCAGTACATGGAGAACATGCGATGGCCCACACCTCCACAAGCATAGCATCGCGGAGGCAAATGACAGGAGGACGCAAGATGCCCATGCACGTCGCAGCGAAAACACCGCTATCCCATCTTCTTGTGCGTTACCTTCACCCAACCTTCTTCTTCCTCGGCATGCGTCGCACCAGTCCCTACCACCCGCTTGTCACCATCCCCACCATGCGTCGAAAGATCGGCACCGTCCCGCTTCTCATCCCCCCAGCAGCTTTCCCTTGCCCTCGACGAGTCGCCCCTCCGTCGCCCTTCGCGCGCCAGAGAGTCGTCACTCGCCTCACCATCTTCCTTTTAGGAAGAAAGAGGATGTCGGCATTGCCTAATGCAATGTGAATTTGTCCTTAACTTCGATCATGAGCCATTATGTTATCTGAACTCCCATAAGACCCTTAACAAATGCCATACGAAGTGGTTTAGTTTCCTCCAAGAATATATCCTTCACCTCAAGCATAAAGCAGGACCTTGAATCGAGTGGTCGACCACATTAAGTAGAAGTACTCACTATAGGGTTTGATGCTCTTAACGATCTTTCTTTCCGCCAACCCGGATTTCAGCTCCATTCAGAATGTGTTGATACTAGATAAGACTCAACAACTACTAATGTCCTTCACAAGGGATTTTTATGTAAAACACAACGACTTGCATTTTGCCACTTCGCTTTGTGAGAACCTCATTTCAATACTACATAATGGTAAATTAGCTTACACACTTTGGAAGAGATAAGTCTCCTTGAAGAGCATTTTTATCAGCCTTTAACGCAGAAGATGTTACTTGGTTTGTACATGTAGAAAATGACAATGTAAAAGCGTAATAATTAGAGATAAAGATAAAGAACTGAAAAACACCGGGATTTATGTGTAACCCTACTCCATAAGGAGCATGATAAAACTACAAGAGGTCTCTCTAGGTGGAACAATCTATTACTGCTCAAAGATTATAGAATGTGTGGGGCTTCTTATATAACCCCATCGTAATGACCAAGTTCAACAAATAGACAATGTGGGACTAACATTGATGCGTGTGGTAATTCAACCATGGATGTATACTCTAATTCCCCCCTCAAACTGGAGCATGCAATGCTCAACTTGGACAAATAGGAAATAAGCACTCACTCATAGAATACAAGGCATTACGGATGCTATCAACTCAATGAATATTATGTTGGGCTACTCGTTGAGGATGTTGCTTCTCATGTTGTGTTAGTGAGGAGGAACTGAAGTGTTGGAGTGGAATGAATCTCCTCGTCGGAGAACGTAAACTATGTACATCGTCTGTAAGTGTCAATCGGAACTGAAATGAGTCTCCTTCCGGAGAACATATGCTTTGTACCATGGCCTCAAATTTCAGCGAAATTCGGTCGAATTTCTATCGAATATCGATATCCAGTCGAAATCGAAATTCGACCGAAATGACCGAAATATGGGGGTCCTAGTACAAAAAATGACCGAAATGACCGAAATTTCGGTCGAAATTCCACCGAAATTCCATCGAAATTCTGTTTTGGTCGATACCGAAATAATGACCGAAACCGAAATTTAAGGCCTTGCTTTGTACTTCCTAGAGTCATTTGAATTGGAACGAGTCTCTATTGAAGAACTTGTGTTTCGTGTTTGTTGAAGTCACTTAAACTGAAAATGAGTCTCCTCGTCGAAGAACTCTTCCTCGCAACATGTCTTCCTTATTTGAAGACTGTTCTATTTCTTTGAAGAGCCAAACAAAGAATGTCATGTGAATATCTATAAGTAGATCTCTAAAGATGAATCTCTCATATAGAGATCTCGAAGTGGATTTTCTCGCATAGGAACCTCGAAAGGATCTCGTATTGGAGTTCACACCACTAGAGAATGGAGTCTGAAAATGAGTCTCCTCATCGGAGAACTTCGAGACTCGGTTACTCGAATATGGAGGAACTCAAACTGGTAGAATATGAATATGAATGCTATCCACAGTTTTCCCTCTTTCTCCCGTACTTGTCGAAAAATGTGACCATGGACCAAGTTGGGAGAAGAAATGAACAGGGGAAAAACAAAAATCATCCTTTTTTCTCCAAATAAGACATTTTCTTCCTTTTTTTGGCTTATGTCCTTTCTTCTCTTTTTTTACTGCCTCCTTTTTTATGGCAGTTCTCTTCCTTTTTTTATACACCCTTTCCTTTTTTTAATACACATCAACGACAATTTATGGCCCATTTATCCCTCTCTTACTTTCTTCTTTTTTTAAGTCTAGACTACCCCCTGTTTTTTAACTTTGGTCCTGTCGGCCCAACAAGAACATAAGTGCAGAAGGGCATCGTGCCCTATTCTTATCCTCAATTTTATTTAGGGTACCCCAATGGGAACCCATTTCAACAAAGACACATATCCCTCAATGGGCTGCTCGCGAGGGAGGCTTCAATGCAACGTTAGCTGATGATAGATGGCGTGTCACATGATTGTCAATGAGGCATCATCATCGCTTGGGATCATCGTGGATGAGCCTGATTAGTTGCGCCAATGCCTGGCATCGTCGTCGCTACCTGTAGTTTCCTTTGGGATTTCTTGAGATGGGGGGTCCTAGTAAGATCTTCTAGAGCCAAGAGGTGTCTTGAAGGCTCCTTACATAACTACGAATCATGAATCAGGGAGCCATCATTGAAAGAACATGTGTTTGTAGCCCCTAGGATGTTCATGACACTAGGATTGCATCTAGGAAACCCTCCTCGGTCGTGGCATTGCTAGTGCCACAAACACCTGCACCCCCGCTCTTGAAACTTTCATCACCTTAATTGGCAGCTTTTGGTTCGTTATGCCCATCTGCGCAAGATGGGAACAAAGGAACACCTTTGTTCTAAAAATAACTAAGATTTCGTGAGAGAAAACCCGCAACAACTTCACGAACAAAAAAATCTTCAAAAAATTAAGATTTTGTGTTCGAGAAACTGTACACCTTCAGATCGCAGCAATCGCTCAACGATTTCTTAGATGCTTCGAAACCCCTAAATTTTCCTGGAACTTGGCTATAGATCTTGGCCTTCGCATGATCTGATTTTAGAATTTGAACAAGAATATGATGTCGTTGAGCATAAAACGAACTTATACGGAATTAGGTTTACAAAAACCTTAGAATTTTTCTTAAATCTCGAATGATCACGAACATGAACATAAAAATAAATCTTCTAGAATAAACACCACAATAAAACCGCTCTGATACCATGTAGAAAAGTGACATTACAGAAGCATAATATTTAGCGATAAAGATAAAAAAACTGAATAACACTACTCTGTAAGGAGCAGGGTGAAACCACGAGAGAAGGCCTTTTAAAGGTCGAACAATTTGTTATTGCTCTCTCAATTAATATTGCGAGGCTTTTTATATAGCCCCATCATAATAACCAAGTCCTACTAATAGATGCTGTGTGGCTAACATAGGTGCATGTGGTAATTGGACCTGGAGGGATCCGATTACCGACATATGGACTCATATTCTAATAGTGCTAAAGTGTCAAACTTGTCAAAAGTTTAAAGGGCATGGGCAAAGTATTGAACTCTACACACCCCTACCAATCTCTATGCGACATTGGGAAGATATCACGATGGATTTTGTGTTGGGACTATCTCTTACGGTTAGGAAAGCTGACTAATTTTTTGTAGTAGTATGGATTTTTCCAGTGTTGCAATAGTCGGCCGACTATCCCGAATAGTCGGTCCGACTATGCGGTGCGGGGGGGTCCCCGACTGAATAGACCCCCAGTCGGCCAATAGTCGGCCGACTATTCGGCCGACTGGCCGACTATTAGGCCGACTGGAGTTTGACTTTTGATATGTTTATTTTTTTTTATTTTCAATTTTCAATTTTTATGGGTTACATTTACCACGGTATCGCCACAAATGTCAAATTCTATATATCTATTATATTGATTGGTACTTTTATCTTGGATTCATGTTAAATAATTACCATATATGTATAAAAATATAAGAATATATGTCTTATAAATAATTTTTATATTAAAAAATACAAAACCGAATAATTCCGAATAGTCGCCCGAATACCGATTATTCTCTATTCAGGGACCCCTCCGACTGAATACCGAATACCGTCTTCTGCAACACTGGATTTTTCAAAATGGCACATTTCATTGCATGTAACGAAACCTCATATGCATGTCATATTGTATGATTTGTTTTTACGTGATATTATTCGTTCGCATGGTGTTCCTCTCTCTTTTGCATCCGATCACGACATAGTTTTTGAGTCTTTTTATGCTTGCTTTGGTCTTTCATTGGCATTTGTCTCCAATATAGTACCTCCTATCATCTACAAACACATGATCTAATCGAAGTAGTTGGTAAATCTTTAGGGACTTTATTGCGATGCCTTGCAGGGATCTCTCCATCCAAATGGGATCTAATTCTTCTCCAAGACGATTTTGCATATAATAACTCTACTAATAGATCCACCATCAATCACCATCTGAGTTTGTGGCATTCCAGTTCCTCAATTCCAAAACCTTATACCCATAACCATGCATGGGGAGGACCAATGCAACTGTTGAAAATATGGTGGAACACTTAACCTCCATATTGAAATCCGAAGCAAGCTTCAAACCATGATCCGTAAGTTTTAAGCCCTAGCCAACCTACACTATGAAAAGAGCGAGTTTAGAGTTGGAGATTTAGTGATGATCCTCCTAAAATGGGAAAGGTTCCTCTTAACTGTCTTCTAAAAATTGAGTGCTCGAAAATTTGGCCCCTTTGGAATCCTTAAATGCATTGGACAGAACGCTTACCTCTTGGATTTACCGCTAGATATCCAGACGACACTAGTTTTTAACGTTTCTAATATCTCTAATACCATGGAGACGACTAGCCTATGAGACTTGTTGGTAGATTCTATCAAATCGTTGGCACAACATTAACCACCCATAGTGACTGATGCAAACCAGATAGAGGATATTGCAGAGGTGTGAAAGATGACCACCAGACTATGACTTTTTAAATGCTATTTAGTCAAATGGAAGAAATGATCGTTGACAGATTATAAATGGATTGATGTTGGCGAATTTGAATGACTTCACCCTGATTGAATCGAGTTATTGTGGCGTCCCTCACGACGGAGCAAGATTCTTCTCAGTAGGGTGAGTTAATGCAGCATAGCCACTTTCTTATTAATTTTTCTTAGATTCACCTACTATTACTATTACTGTAGTACCAATATGAGCTAGTTGAGTCTGTTAAAGTCCCGTTATAAAAAAACCCTTCCTCTTTTATTTTGTTATTTTTTTAGTTTTATCCATGTGGGTTAGCCTGTTGGGAACAATTCTATAAAAACCGTTGAATGGGAAGACATTTCTACCATTATCTCTCTCCATTGCTTTTACTCACTTTTGCCAGTGCTGCCAATACCTCCACCACCTCCATCCCTCCCCCTAATGATGTCAACACGGACACCACCTCTCCCTCCACTATTGACAACACCACCATCACCATCACCTCCCTTACTCCACAGGCGCCAACACCACCACCTCCAGCTCTCTGTAGATGCTAACACGTTGTTTTATTATTGTTAAGTGTTTGTCTTGGCCGAGCCACTATTTATATCAATAGTTTTTTTGTCTTGCCATCCAATTGTAAGAAGTGTTCATCTTTGCTGATCACTTGTGAGTGTATGTTTGGCTACGCATACACTCTCGTTGAAAGAGTCGCAACGTTGTTGTCTGTTCCGCTAAGAGAAGGGTTGATTAACGTTGTATGTGTTACATTTGCATATAAAATAGAGTACTTATATTTATTACTATACTTTGTTTTGCAAGTACAAGTTGGTTTACCCTTCTGAGTTTGTTGCATTACAAAGAAATCACTTAAATTGTGTTTTTTTCAAAAACCATTGGAGATCAACGAAACCATATTGATAGGATAATGCTGTTAATGTTTTGAGAGGACAAATGGCTACCCTCCTGGATAGGATTGGTAGAGACTATCTTTGAGGATCTAGTAGATCTTAGAGTAGTCACTCTCGTTGACAACGCCGTCGTTATCGCCCCCATTTCTCCTCCTTCTGAAATGTGTAGCTTCGTTTCAGATGTAGAGTCAAGCCCATTTGCAGGTGAATTACAAGATGAAGATGACAATCCATCCTCTAGGCAAGACAATGGCTGGGAACAGTGATGTGAAAGTCGGGGGAACATGACTACTCGGTCCGACTAGACTATGTGGGGTGGTCGAATAACTATTGACTAATTGGTCCATAGTCAGTCAGCCGACTACTCGATACGATTAGTCGGCCTATTTTTGCAGAGAGAAATCATTTTTTTATTTTTTTTGCTTTTTAAAATGTAAACTTATTCAAATATACTTAATATTGTATTTAAATTTTAATTCTTTTATTGCATTATGATAATATAGAAAATGTACAAATATATGTAAATATATAAAATATATGCGTAAACGATTATTTATATATTTGAAATAATTTTAAAAATCAAAACCCACTAAAGGTCGACTACGTTCAATTAATCATCCAACTACCGATCAATTCCTTAGTTAATAACCCGACCGATTGAGTTGTAAGACCGTTGAAGCTGTATTCGATACTTTGCGAGCCAAAACTAAATTAACTCGCCTTACCACTCGAAAGACTTCAACAACGACAACCATTGCTCACTCCGAAGCCCCTGACCCTTCTACTTTTTTTAGGAACCTCGAGAGTACCTCTTGAATCCCCCTTAAAGATCATTCTCATCCTATATTTATTAAATTCAATGCTCCCTCCAATTTTTCTTAAAATAGAAACTCATATTTTTTGGTTTTCGGGTAATTTATCACATATCCTCTTCTATTCTATATTTATTCAACTTGTGCTTAGTGAACTAGACTTCTAATATCCCACGTTAGTTGTTTCCTTGATTACATGGAATCTAAGAATGATTTAGGCCTTATTAGTACTGCATGATACAAGATCCTAGTAATTCAAAACAAGGCCATACATCTTGATTTATTGGATTGAGACCTTGAGGTTTATTAATATCAAGGATATCCCACCCATCTCTTCGTAACTCCGTTCCTTCTTCTAGAGTGGAGTTCCAAGCATCGAACTGCAGTGATATGGGAGATCGCCTTAGGATGTGCACTAGCAAGAACAAGAGTTAGTGGAGATGAGCATGGGATTGCATATCATTTCAACAAATTGTTTGCCAAAGTCTTAATTTATTCCATCGAAAATTATGTCATATATCTTGATTTGTCTTTTATTTCAACAAATTCTACCTTAATACCTTTTAATTCTCAATAATTCCCAAATCCTATTACTCCATTATCGACCTTTAAATGCCATTGGTTAGGGGAAATTGGGCCTGTACGGTTATGTATTTTGGACAAAATTATAAATTACTCTTACGCCTTCCTACTATTACATATATGCTTCTAACCAGACACACATGCATACACACATGTATATATATTAGTTATTTAATAGTTATATCGAGTTATCGAGTCGAGTGAGCAAGTTGAGCATGACCGGACTTAAAATCGTCACGGGATCAGGATAACAAGTTCATCATTTGACTCGAACTCGAACTCATGAGCTATGTGAACTTGACTCACGAGCTCATACAAAGCGGATCCTAGGATTTCCCGACACCTTGAGTCACAAGTAAGCTCATGCGGGAGCCACATGGACTCCTGAGCTACGCGTGCACTGGGGGCAACCACGATAGGTCGTCTGCGTGAGACTAGGTTTTCTTTCCCTTATTTTCTTGTCTCTTTCACCTTTGTTTGGTATAGAGCCGTCTAATACCATGTACAATGAAGGTCTTGAGGAGGTGAACAAAGGAGCTTACTATGCCCAATGTTTCAAGTAATTTGCAGTAGCCAGTAGCTATTGAAGACAGACGGTGAGGATGTGGATGTATTAATTGGGGGGAGGGTGTGATGGAGGAGGTAGGAAATTAGAGATATGGGAGTAGACGGAGAGTTGATTGGGACGGGTAGGGTGAGGTCATGGTAGGAGAGGAATGGAAGATTGTAGCAACAACGAGCTCCATGCAGAACCTTGTGGCAGCTAGCCCCGTATGGAACTCCTCAATGGCGAAACACCCCAAACCTCGCAAATTTTGAACATATCCTTGGCATTCTGTAAAACCTCTTAGCCAAGCCTCATGACAATGGTGAATCCCACATGTCCTTATGCCCTTAAACATCAAACCTATTGTTGTGATTCTCGCTTCATACCTTTGCGATGGGAGGGGGTGGAGGTTTGTAATGATGCAGGAAAATGCGGGAGGAAGAAGGGGGCAGGGAAAAATAAGAATGCCATATGTTGAAAAATAAAGTCAATTGATTCTTTTGATGGCAAAGATTTCAAAAAACATGACGGGGAAACTAGTTGAATATATATATATAAAGAGAGAGAGAGAGAGAATGGATAATGTGCCCATGGGCACACAACTGGGTGTTCCCATGGCAAAAATCTCATTTTTTTTCCAATTGTAATAAAAATCAAGTCCTTTGATCTTGATTCATACTATAAAATAAAGACTGTATTAAAATTTCAAATCATTTGGAATATAGTAACCCATCCATCAACAGATGTAGAATTACCTATCAGGGACCGTTGATTGTTTATTAATGGATGACAGTGTTCACACTATGACTTTGCCATTAAAACATAGTGGGCACACAAAGTTGTGTGCGCCGATGGGCACATACTCCTTGCCTATATATAGGTGTGTTTGTATGTTTGTATATGTATGTATCAGTATGTCTGTATCAGAAGCCGCTGGTCCTCTGCACGTGCTAGACTTTGCTGTCAGTAGCAAACATATTGTCAAGAAATTGCTACTAGCTGTTGGTATTTATTGACAACACTCAGTGATTATATGGCAACCAAATACAAGTCATGAAAGTTGAAGTTGTAAACTATTCTTTTTGAAATGATGTGTTTCTAACTTGTCAGAGTAAACTTATATTGGTGACCGCTACCATTTATTATCTTCCATGGTGAGATATTGATAGTGCGCCTAGTTTGTGGTAAATCAGATAAGCAGTGCATTATGAAAGAGAGTACAAGTCTTGCTAGTTCTTTGGCCTTTTTTCGATGGTTTCTTAAAATTGAATATGAAAAAGGCATTTATATCTGACTTTTTGCAACTTCGTGACAGTTCCTTGAAGCTCGATAAGGCAGATTTTTTACTGGGTAGTATTATTAATGCCATTGTCAGCCAAGTGATGTTATTGTTAAGAGAAAGAGGGTTGCAGCTGATTCGGGATATCCCAGATGATATTAAAGCAGTTGCTGTCCATGGTGACCAAGCTCGAATTCAGCAAGTCCTGTCTGATTTTTTACTGAATATGGTGAAATATGCACCGTCTCCTGAAGGTTGGGTGGAAATCCAGGTTAGACAGACCTTACAGCGAACTTCTGATGGTACAGAGCTTGTTCATCTCCAGTTCAGGTCTGTCAATTTACTCTTTGCCGCTCAATAATCGAGTTCAAATGTCAATCTTTTGCCATGATTGTTAGTTCAGGTTTCTTTTCCAAAATATTCTAATCTTATACTGGTGTTGAGATATTAACTATCTTTTTATTCTTTTATGTATTCTCTATTCTTTATGTCCCCTTTATGTAATTTTTTCAACACGTTTCTCCTTTATATAAGAGAACCCTAGAGTATCATGAATAAGCAAGTTATTGTCTTCTCTTACCATGATACCAGAACGACAGTCCTAGATCGGAGTTCGTTTACTCCACCTGTGCTCTAGCCCGTACCCATTAGCTTTTGCGCCTCCCATGCATCCGCGCACGCCACTGATGACTTTGCCCAGCACCTAAGGTTCATCCATGCGCAGCCACCGCCGCCACAGCGACCATCTTTGCCGCGCAGCCTCCTGCTGCTCAACAGCAGCCTTCAACGCCGCCATCGCGCGTCACAACACCTCCGTGCATTTCCACACGTCGCCATATGCCTCCATGCACCTCCACGGTCCCTCCCTGTGCCGTAAACGGTCTCCGTGGCCGATTCATCTCCTCTCTGACGCCGAATTGCCGTCGGAAATGATCTGATTTTGATCGGAAAAGGTGATTTTATGCCTATAAATCATCTTTTTCGACCCTAACATAGATTGGGTGACAAGGATAGTTGTATGAGTGTACACGTACAACCAATCCTCTATATGATCGTGTAGACTTGCTCAGATCTGTCTATTCCCCACTCGAATTCCGTACAACCTACTTTTTCATCATGTCAGATAGGGCTGGCTATCAAGCCCAACGAGCTGAGCCAGGCCTGGCTCGGGCTCAGACTCGATAAGCCCAGCTGGGCTCGAGCTCAGTCGAGCCTAGCCGAGCTGGCTCGGGCTCGATAAAGCTCGAGTTGAGCCCGTTATCGAGCCTGGTTTGGGATCGAGCCTAGTCAGGCTCGTTAAGGAAAATAGGCATTTTTTGGTAGAAAAGTGTTGTTACCTGGGCTCGAATTCACGACCTCGTCTTTGCCTTCCTTACCAGTAAGCCACTATTCAAGTTGTATATAAAAGATAAATTATAATATATATCGTAACATTCTATTTTCTAATAAAAAAGGAAAAAATACCAATTATTTGGTTATAATCTAGATTAACATATACAAGTGCAAGTCCAAATCTATAGCATAATCTACCAATATCAACGTTACATAAACCACATAGACACATATTGCAGCATTCACAATGATGCAAAACTAATACAAATAAAAAAATCATTACAATTTCACAAATAGAATATATATAAACATTCCTTATCGAGCCCTTATTGAGTTATCGAGCTGAGCAGTTAAGCTATTGAGCGTAAAAATCTGGCTCGGGCTCGGCTCAATAACCTAATGAGCCAAGCTCATGAGCCCTTATCGAGCCGAGCCCGAGCCCGTCTCATCGAGGTGTGACTCAATAGCCAACTCTAATGTCAGACGAGGTTGCAAATATCGGTACTTGGTACTCGATTGACAAGGTCCCGAGTATGAATTAATCATCAGTCGACGACCAATCGAATTTGTTGGCCGTTAGTCAGTTTTGATTTTTTTAATTATTTTAAATATATAAATCGTTTTTATACATATATTCTTATATATTTGCATAGATTTATACATTTTCTATACTGTCATAATAAAACAAACGAAGTAATTGACTTTAAATATAACATTAAGCATATTAGAATAAGTTTAATTTTCGAGAAAGGAAAAAATCTATATGAAAGTCGATCGATTAGTCGGTCTGATTACTTGGGTTGACTGACTAATGACCAACTTGGCCTAGTTGAGTCGACTACCTCCCCCCCCCCTCGACTTGACTAGTGAGCTGACTTTTACAACAGTGATGTCAGAGAATAAGGGTGACATCTTCTCTTCATATAGTGCCTTCATGGGCATGGTTCCCATCGTGAAGATGGATGAGACCAACTATGGGTTTTGTTCCATGCATTTTTTTACCCTTATGCAGTGCAATAATAAGGATCGCATTCTGACATAGCCTGAGCCGACAAATAAGATTGGGGACAAAGCTTCGTGGAAGCAAGATGACGTGCGTACGCGAGTTTAGCTCCATGGGACCCTCACCACAAAGATCGCCAGCAACATTGTGAACCGGCCCACTGCTAATGCGATATGGGATATTCTAGCATCCAATATTGTCAAAAACGCCCTAGGCGCTCAGGTGAGGCAAGGCCTTGGCACTTCGCTCCCTCCTAAGCGAGGTGATTTTAGCTAGGCGATGTCGAGGCGAGCGCTTCAACAAGAAACACAAGGCATGAGGCGAGCACCTGAGGAAACAACCTACCGCGGCTTCTCCCTGGACTATTTTTTCTTTGTTTCAAGATGACCTAATAGGTGGTTTAATCGAATATCTCTTACGTTGGGTGAACGATGAGGGTTTAATCGGATATCTTCCAGATGACCTGATAAAAAAGCCCTACCTAAACTCTCTGCCTACTTTGAGAGACCTCCGTGGACCATTTTTCCCTATTGCTTTCACCCAAAACTCGTCCAAGGTCACCTTGGATCCAACAACTTTCTCCTGTGGCTGCTCTTCCGCCACCACAATCTTCGCGTCTTGGCTCCAGTAGCTCGTTCACAATCACCTTGGTTCCAACAGCTTCCTCGTCTCCTGTGGAGTCATCGTCCCCCATTTCTCTTTTAGGTTTGTCTTTTTATTAGCCATATCAAATACAATCAAGCTTTGAAGGATCGATATAAATTACGAGACACCATTGATCTGATTGCTCTCAGTGAAATTAATGATGCCACGTGATAATGGAGACAAATGATGCAGATGAAGATTTTGTTTTCGAATATGATATATTAACATGGGGAGATGTGGCAAGGGCATCTGGAGTTGCAGAGACATGGACATATACACAACAACATATGAGACATGGTCATGTTGCACACATTGTTGTCGAGACGAGTTGTTGCATCACATGATAATGAAGACGAAGATCAAGAAAAGATTGAAGGGAATGAAGATGGAGTTTACGATGCTTATGAGATCAATTTTGATGCTGATGGTGAAGACGAAGAACATGCATTGGATCCATACTCATTTCTATCTTAATTTATTTACTTCACTTTTGTTGTTTGCACTTTAAACAATTAACTATTACATGAAATGTTAGAAGTTTTTGCATTTCTTGTTTGTATTAGAATGCTTTTCTATGCATGATGATGTTTTTGTTCGAATGATTTATACGCTGTATAGGATATAAACTTATTATAATGAGTGTACATATATATACACACACACATTATATTTTAGCGCCTCTCTTGTCTCGGGCGAGCACCTAGCACCTCAAGCATTCTGGACCCTTGGCGCCTTGGAGCACCTCACGCCTTTAATAACATTGCCGACGACGACGTATACTCAAGCGAAGAACGAAGTCAAGATTCTTCAACTTCAATTTAGCATATAGACAACAATCAGAATGGTCATCCTGGAGACATGTTTGAGAAGCTTCACAACTTCATGCATGTTACCGCTTCCACGGAGCAGCAGATGGTATACGAAAAATCCATGATGGTTGGAATTTTCTTAGCTGCATTGGATCCATAGTATGAGGCATCACACACATAACGTCTTATAGGTTTGATCATGGCTCCCGTTGAGGAGGCTTACAATCGCCTCAACAAGCTTCTTATCACACTCATTGCCACCACACATACATCTCAACGATGACTACATTTCGCGACAGAGGAGGTTCTACATAGTTCATAGGGCATGGTCTCTGTGGCAAAGGAGGTGGATGCCATCGTGGCCCATGCACCTACTGTCATTGTGCATATTACTCTAAGGACACATGCTATCAGAAGCATGGATACGTCACATTTGCTCATGTGGCCAGGTAGATTAAGCCTCCAGACAATTCAGCTCCTCAGACAGATCGACGCCTCGATGATATTATCTCTCGTCTGAAGGAGATAATGACTCATATTGTTTTTTAGAAGTAAAGCGGGTGCAGTCCCAGAAATTGGGACCTGCTCAGAAAAATCTGTATAAATATATTTAAAAAAGGAGAAATACAACTACATCGACCACAATGTACGTAACGCCTTGCTATGCTCCAGTATTCCTCCCACGTTACGTATTCTCCCCCCAAAATGACTCCATTCCTTACACACCAGATTACCCACAAAATAGCAAAAACAAGCGCACTATCTTCATGTCTGTATCCACATATTAAACCAAATTTTCTCCAGAGTTTTGTGCTATCCCGCCCATGAAACCAGGGGATTGCGGTCGTTGTCCACACATGTATTAAAGACGGGCATGAGAAGAAGAGGTGATCCGTATCCTCCCTTTCCCCACCGCATCTCGGGCATCCAGCTGGTTCAATCCCCAAAAAAAGACCACGACGAGACTGTGTGAGGAGCCGACCTTGTCACAACAACCACGGGAAGATCTTGATACGGTTCAGAACCCTGCATCTCCAAATCATCCGAACGTCCTTTGCGATGTCCTCCTCTACCTCAACGACCTCCCCGATAAAAAAATAGTAGGCCTTCTTGATCGAGAACCTTCCATCCCTCCATCTATAATGATCCCCGCCCTCCCCAGGGCCCTCGATCCCCATCAGGATAGACTGCATCTCAATGAAGTCCTCCACCCTTTGATCCGACAAACCAGATAAGAACGTGGAACTCCATATCCCATGCGACCACGTTTGTCGCACCCTCGCCAACTTAACATCAGCAAGCTGGAAAAGCCGCGGTAATTTCTCGTAGAGAACACCGTGTCTCGACCAATCATCCATCCAAAAATGTGGTGGGTTGTTATTCGAATCAAGACCGAATCACATCTCTTTAAGCCTGATGGCTTGACGATGGTAATGCAAGTTATCTGAATCATGCCTGAATCACATCACTTTAAGCCTAAGTGGATTGACCTTGATAATTCTGAAGGGAGAGTTTTTAGGTCTCGTGCATTATGGAAGCGTGAAGATTGGATCACATCCAATCAGACAAAGAAATTCGTCATAGGAATCTAGATAGTAGTGGGATTTTAAAATATTCTAAAAGATGAAACAACATGAATTGCTAACCTTTCCCAATTCGTTTCGTTTAGTTTTCACGAGTATAAAATTATCTCTTGAAGCGTGTTTGTGATCCTCTAACCTCTAAAGCAAGAGACCTATCAGAAGTTTGATCCGACAGAGACAACACTTGTGGGCTCGAGGTTGAATCACGTTTCTCCCACAATCCAAATAAACGATCCTCCTTCCTTGTTGGTCTGGGGCAGGGGACGATCTCAAGTAAGGGGCAAGGGAGACAACCTAGAGAGACTTTTTATGTATTTCCAACTATTGTATTGAGAGGTGGGGGCTAGCCTCCTTTTTACATAAATGGACCATTAAGATTGCAATCCTAATCTAGAGGAGGCAACCTACCTCTAACAAGATTCAGATTGGTAATTAGTTATCAATTTGATTAATCCTTTTATCCAAAACTAATAAATAAACAAATAGATAACAGACGTAATAAAAGAGAGATAATTCCCTCTCTAATAGGATGGGCAGCGCCATGGTGGTCCCACCATGGCCATCCACTCATATTACGAGTGGAATTATCCCTTCTTTATATTTGTCTTATTGTTGGTTAATTAGCTCCAACAACTATCCATTAATTTACTTATTTAAATAATTTGTAATATTTACAAATTAGGTCATTGATTAAAATGAATCATATTTATTGGTCCATAATAAAATGTAAATCTCATGGTAATCTACTCTAAATCCTTTTTAATGAATTCTTTCCGGCGGTGATCCCCACAATGGGGGATCACCCTACTTACTCTAAAAATAAGATAAAATGTAAATCATATTTACATTTATATGGAAATGTGAATCCAATTCACAAAAAATATCATTTGTTAATCCTATTGACAAATAAGTTTTCAAATAATAATGTGGATCATATCCACACTATACCAAAAAAATATTGCAGATATTACTATCCATATTAATTTTATCGTGGATAATTGAATCAAATTCAATGATTACAATTTTCTCTCTTGTCTTAATAATTGGATTTTGCTTTTTTTCGGAGAAATCCATGAACTCTTTCATAGATAGTGTGCCTTCTTTGTGGATTGGAGTTCTGATCGGAGTAATTGTATTATCCATGTTTAGTGACTTAGATATTGAGATTCAATCTTATATCCAGATTTTTCAAGAAAAATGACCTCCACCGTATAGGTGTATGCCCAAAAAGTTCACCATTAATCACCAAAAAATTGCATGCTGGGTACAAGGAAAACAAAAAGCACACGTTACATAGACTAACTATCTACAAGTGCCTTAGCATGCACAATCACATTCTCACTGTAAAAACGACCACCTTAAAAAATCATCGTATTTCTGGCCAACCAAATAGCCCAAATCATTGCATGCAACTTGCATGCTCCTTTTAAGTATCGTACTAATCTGTACCAATGAATTCCCATAACCTCGAAACCCCATCAGTGGAAATCATGCTATTACTGAATGACTCCATGTGTCCATGACGGTTCCATGTCTAAAGAAAAGGTGATCTGTGTCGGATCAGCTGTCTGGACAAAGCATGCTAATCTGTCCCCTATCAACAATCTCCCCCTTCTAAATAACCACATAAAGGCCTTCACGCAAGTTGAAATTTTCCTCCAGATCCATTTGCAGTCCGCAACACACCCTCCATGATCAAACATCATTCGACCCTTCAAGGACTTGTATGACTTCCCCACAAAGAAAGAACCATCACACCAGCTTCAGTTGTCATGCCCCTAGGTTGACCCCTCAATGCCCTCCAGTTCCTGCAACATCTCCAGTAGCTCCTTCATACATTGATCTGACATCTCAGATCTGAAGTGTGGACAGAATGATTGCATGTCCCAAACATCCGCAACGGAACATTGTCAATCCACAACCAGCAACGTCAGTCGTAGGTATGGTTGGGCATGGGCCGGGCTCGGGCCGGGTTCGCCTTGGCCCGGCCCAAGCCTATTTTAGAATATGGGCTAACGGGTCGGGCTTAGGCACATTTTATTTTCAAAAATTAGGCCCAAGCCCAAACCCGGCCCAAACAAAATGGGTCGGGTTCGGGTCGGGCCGGCCCAATTTAACACCTATGTACACCAATATCGTCTTCCATTCTTCTTGCATTTGTGTGGTTGTTTCTTATGCATGTGTGAATGTTTAAAACTATAAAGCACGCTAATTAATTTGTGATTTTAACATTAGTTGTATGTTGGAAATACAAATGTGGTAAAAATATGGTGACTTAAACCGCCATTCAATTCACCATTACATATTCTATTGTAGATGCGGGCACTATGACCCAATACAGATTGGTTACTTACAGTTGTACATGTTGTAACACTTGAGAACACGGATTCCATTCTTGCATATTAATGTAATAATCTTGTATATTAATGTAATAATATCCTCAATTTACTAATGGATATGATTATTAATGTGTCTAAGCATTTATTCTATACTCAAATAAGGATATTAAAGTTAGAACATGGTATTTGGAATGAACATGAATATAATTGATATAATTATACCGTACTAGATATGAATAAACTTGCTTTAGAATGGGTCGGGCTATCGGGCTAACGGGTTTGGGCCTTCTCAGGCCCAAACCCGGCCCGATAATCAATATGGGCTCATTTTAGGGCCCACGACCCACCCATTAAATTTCGAGTTCGGGTTTGGGTCGGGTTATACGGGTCGGGTTTTGGGCCAGGTCGGGCCGGCCCAGCCTAATGCCCAACCCTAGTCGTAGGTATCACGAACCAAACACTCCACCCACACTCCAACCATCAATCTAGAACTTGAAGCCTGCCCCATCACTCTCTATGAGGGAGCAAAGCTACATATCCTAGATGCAGGAAACGAGCAACCTAAACCATAAATCTTTTGGATTAGCATGCACACGAAGCTTTCACTATCTCTCCAAATACAAGTGATCCACTTACTTACCAGGGCCTTATTCATCTCCTCCAAACTGCATACACCGAGCTCGCCATCATCCTTCAAACACGAAATCGTCCCCAATCAACCAATGACAACCCATTCGAACGCTCCGAGGATGACCAAAATAATCTCTGATGATATTGTCGAGCTTCTTCCGCACCCCAACGAGAGAAACCTCGATGATAAGAAGAAGATGGGAATAACAGAGAAAACCGATCTCAACAACACCAATCTACCACCACGAGACAAACAAGCAGACATCCAACCCGCCAATCTCTAATCCATCTTCTTAATCACATGCAACCAATCATGCATACACATCCTTTCAACAACCAAAGGCACTCCAAGATACCGCAAAGGTAGATCCCTACGATGGGATCTCAACCAACCGACACATTGCCCAGCCTTCTCCTCCAGGTCGAAAGGCACAAACTCTGACTTAGCCCTGTTGAGCCTCAAGCCTGAGACCGCACCAAAGATGTCAAGGACCACCGGAAGTCCTTTGCAACTCTCAGATCTGCCCTCAACAAACAAAATGGTATCATCCAAATATTGAAGGATATGAACCAGGATCTCCTCCCTACTGTAGCTACCGCAAAAACGCCCGACACCACACGATCCACCATAACCACCGTGGTCTCCACGATGAGAACAAATAACAGGCGGGTGAAGGGGCCCCTAACAAACACCCACCCTTGGCTGCCCATTGATAAGGATTACACATGAGGCAGTCATGACACATCATTTCGTTCATGTGATTTACCAGTCCGGAAAGCCTCACCGACATAGAAAACCCATTGCAAGAGCCAATCAACAGTGTCATACACCTTCGTAAAGTCCATCTTCCACAGAATGCTCCTTGCTCCCCTCCTCCAGTCCACCAAGATCTCAGATGCCATAACCACACTACCTATGAGCTGCCTCCCAGGTAGGAAGTCACTCTGCAATGGGAAAATGATAGCGCTCAGTACTCTCTTCAAACGGTTGGCCAACACCTTTTGCCACAATCACGTAAATTGCATTGGAAAGTGAGATTGTACAGGAATCTTCCACTCTGGTGGTCACATCCTTCTTAGGCAACATAAAAATCATCAATTGTTGAGACGATCAAACCTAGAGTTGCCCTCAACAAGCTCAGCAATCAACCCCATCACCTCTTCAGCAACCATGTCCCAAAACTTGCTGAAAAAGAAACCGGAAAGCCATTTGTACCAGGACAACTATCCAGATTCAACTCGAAAACCACTTCGCGGACCTCTAGCAATTCGAAAAGCCTCATCATCAGCTCTGCATTTGATTCCACAATGCATCTCACCCCTGGCCCAGCTGCGTGGAACTGCAATACAGAGCACACCAGCTCATATCCTTAAAGTAACTTGTTACAACCCTTGTAATCTCTTCCTTTCCACTATAATCTCCCCCTATATACTGAATCATATTTCTCCTTTTGTCATTTGCCACCGCATGGAAAAATCTGGTGTTCGCATCCCCCTCCTTTAACCATTTCTGGTGCGATTGATGCCTCCACTCTAACTCCCGCTTTCTATCTTCATCCTGCAGAATCTTCTGCACCACCCCACGACTTTCAAGCTCCTCAACATGTAGCTACATTTTTTTCCTCCAACGAGTCTAGCCTCATCACTTCCTCGTCTGCCTAAGTTCAAGGTTCAGGAAAGCGGTATACGTATGCGTTCGAACTGGTCACTGAATACCGATTAAACGGTATGAGGGGACATATGTGGGGTATATGCGGCTCTACGCGGTTTCCTAATTTTTTATTTAAAAATAAATAGATATATACAAAAGTGACTACAACTGAACTAAATTTATGTATAATTGTGGTCCAACAAAGATCCGAGAAAAATGACTTTCATATAAAGCTTAAAACTATCTTTCTTAATCAAATATCAGTACTCAATAGAAAGTTAGATCACATAATAATTGACAACAATCATCAAAATATGCAAGTCTTCAAAATAAAATCGAAATCTAACACAAATAACATTAGTAATGTACTACTTAAAATTGCATAAGAAAACAGAAATGTTCAAGCGATAATATTCTAACAAGTTAACTCCAATATGTAGAGGTGAGACTTGTAAAACTGTATGTCTACTAAATTCATGATACGATGTTATGTTGTGCTTCTTAATGATAAATTAAGTGGGCTGACTTTTATTGCAACTTGTATACCAATGTATGTTAATATATATTTGTATAAATGTCTCTATTGTTGAATTGTAATGTCATTTATCTCCATTGTTATATTTATTACTAATTCTCCATTAAAAGTAGGGATGAGCATGGGCCGAGCCTGGGCCGGGCCCTATAGGGCCCAGGCCCAGGCCCATTTATGTTTGTGGGCTTTGGGTCGGGCCTAGGCCTATTAATTTTTTTTTGAAGGCCCAGGCCCAAGCCCAGCCCAATTATTATGGGTCGGGCTTGGGCCAGGTCGGCCCATAATGTCTCAAAAATCAATTGGGCTTGGACCGTCCCAAAACGTATGAGTCTAGACTTGGTGGGCCCATAAACTTGGCGTACCCTCATTTGGTTATTTTGATTGTAATCTTCGTTATGAAGTATTTATTAGTTATTTAGGTCTTTATTATTTAGTTATCCTACTGTTTTGCATGGATTTGGTCATATCTATGATTCTACAATATCTAATGGAAAGAGTTTCATAGAGGTATTATGGAAACATGTGCAAATTATAGTAAACAAACATATTGAAAATGTACCTCAAGTGGATTAATCTGTCG
The DNA here is from genome assembly GCA_037367405.1 of Ottelia alismoides. Classification (NCBI taxonomy): domain Eukaryota; kingdom Viridiplantae; phylum Streptophyta; class Magnoliopsida; order Alismatales; family Hydrocharitaceae; genus Ottelia; species Ottelia alismoides. The sequence goes on from JAZKJV010000699.1 coordinate 440,621, forward strand.
ACGTCGTCAACATCCTCATTAAATCTAGATGAATATATCAAAGTGTGATATCAAAGTCTAGACACATATGGGCTCTATGCGGGCCAGGCTATCGGGCCTAAGGGGCCTAATTTTGGGCTTCTATGCGGGCCGGGCTATTGGGCCTAATGGGTTGGGTCGGGCTAAGCCCGAGCCCGACCCAATTATTAAATGGGCCTACATCTTTGGCCCAAGCCCGGCCCATAAATGATTCGGGCTCGGGCTTGGCCGGGCTATGCGGGCTGGGCTTCAGGTCGGGCTGGGCCGGCTCAGCCCAATGCCCATCCCTAATTATAAGTACCAAACTGTACATATACCTATATATTGTATTCAAAGTAACTATTAGTTGACTAAATTACTTTGCTAAATATTGGTACATTATTCCTTTTATTCCTTTGTGTTTACTCCATTGAGTCCAATCTCATAGTGCGACTACTTCGACGATGGATTTAAATAGTGATGGAATACTTGGTTGACATAAATACAAAAATAAGGAATAAAGGTAAAATGAGGGTGCAATGTTATCAAAATTATGTCACATGAATAAATTCTGATGAGGGACACAAATTATACAATTAAAAACATGGCACAAACAGAAAAACGTGACATAAATCATACTACAACACATTTCATACACACATTTGACACATTTCAGAACAATAACATGAAATAAGTGGCTTAAAAATCACATATAAAAATAACATCAAAATCACACCAAAATCACATATAAAAACATCACATATAAAAAATCACATTTTACCCAAAGTGGGCACACAGAGGGCATATGCGGCCGCATATGCAGCCTGCATAAGCGCCATGGGTGCATTAGTAGGGGAGTCGCATAAGCGCCATGGGCGCATAACTAGGGGATTCATGAAAGCAGTGCGGTGAAGGAGCCGCGCACGCTTATGCGGCCGCATAGGCCGCTTTCGTGAACACTGCCTAAGTTCGATGCTGCTCATGCATAATATGAGAATTCTTCCTTAAATTAGTGAACATTTGCCACAACGCATTCAACTTCAAAACTAGTCTCACAATTGCCGAACCGTCCACCACCAAGTTGGTCCAAAACAACATGACCATATATTAAAAACCCTCATACATCCAACAACACTCAAATAAGAAGTCCAAGGACGAGCCCCTGACACTGCATGTGTCTAAACACAGGGGTGTATAGTCTGACCTCGACTTGGGCATGGAAGTAACACAAGCCAAGTTGAACAACTCCAGTTCCTCAACCGATAGGAGGAATCAGTCAATACATGAATGGGAAGACCAACTTCTCCCATATTCTTGCAGTTGCTCGCATCAAGACAGTGTTCAGAAAAAACGACCGAGTAAGCCGCATATTCGGCCGCATACTCGTACTCGGTAGCCTTGCCGCTCCGAGTATGATGAAACGGTCATGTATGCGGGTTGACCCGCATACTCGGCTGAGTATACCCTTATGCAGCCGCATACTCAGCCGCTTTTCTGATAGAACTTTTTTATTTAATCTAAAACCAAATAGCTCCACCCGCATAACCACATACTCCCCGCATAAAACCACATACTCTCTCGCATACTCCCTGCATACTCTCCCGAATGAGGATATTACCATAATATTAAATATATATTTATATTTTTAATAATAAAAAATACCAAACCGCATAAAACCGAATACTCCTCGCATACTCTCCCGCATACCGCATACTCTCTATGCAGTAACCCCTCCGACTGAATACCGCATTGCGCCTTCCTGAACATTGCATCAAGAGCCTTCAAAGCAAGCTCCTCCACGACCTCAGTACAATGACCCAAACTGGGATTTCGAGCTCCTCTTCCACTCAGCATGTCATCCGAAATCGAATACAAAGTGATGTTGAAGGCGCCACCCGCAATCCACGCCTACCTCGAGAAAAAGGTCCTCACCTCTCATAACTTGCTCCATAACACCATATTCTGGGAAGCCCCCTGAATGCCATATATCGACGTCATCAACAGTGGTGACTGAGCCCTCTTGCTGATCATAACAATTGTTATTGAATGCACTAAGACCTTTTCATCAATCAGGTCAAAAACATCTCCATTCAGTGCCACCATGATCTCTCCCAAACTTCCGTTAGCTAGAATAACCCTGAATTCCATGAGAGGACCAAAGACCGAGCTCCAGTGCACATAATCCCATAAATCAATCTTCGTTTCTTGAAGGCAAGCCACATCTACCATCCATGTGATGAGCATAGTGCCAACCACCTTTCTCTTCTTCGGTTGACCCAGGCTACATATATTCCAAGTCAAGCACTTCATTTAGATTCAGTGGGGGCCCCCTACCACTTGCACCCCTGTTTGCTTAGCCGCCACCACTTCAAAAGCTTCTTCAGATTGAATCCCCTCTTCCTCCACATTCATGAGAGATCCTTTGAACTTCGTGTACGCCCCATAGGTATGAATATCACCAATCACATTCATCACTCCTTAAAGCAGAGCAGACTCCACCATATTACCCTCATCATCCCTCGCACATTCGAACTCCTCCACCTCTCGATCGTGCTCCAGTTGTCGAGACTCCCAGTTGTGGACCTTCACCCTACGCCACTTCCAAGAGAAGAAGATCAACGAGTGACGTGCCTCGTTAGAAGCCCCGACAGATACAGAGGCATCCTGTAGATGGGTTTAAAGTCCAAGACAATCCAGCCCCTTCCCTTTAGTTGCCTCGATGTCGATGTTATTCTTCTCGTGCGGATATGCCCCAATTCCAGTGGGTTACCCTGCCGCGAGAAGCTGCATTCTCCTCTCCTCCGTAAGTCGCCTTGGCAACAACAACCTCCGCCATCGGTATTAGACTTCTCCGCGACACCCCATCTCCCTCACCTGGCAGGGCTTCCACCTCTAAGATCAGATTGGACCCAATAGGAAGGTCCGAAGAAATTTCTGCATTAATGTAGATGACATCTTCACCACATCCCCCCTCGCTCGTCGCCTCCGCCTTTTTCGCCTTTGAACTTCATGTACGCCCCATAGGTATGAATATCACCAATCACATTTATCACTCCTTAAAGCAGAGCAGACTTCACCATATTACCCTCATCATCCCTCGCACCCTCGAACTCCTCCACCTCTCGATCGTGCTCCAGTTGTCGAGACTCCCAGTTGTGGACCTTCACCCTACGCCACTTCCAAGAGAAGAAGATCAACGAGTGACGTGCCTCGTTAGAAGCCCCGACAGATACAGAGGCATCCTGTAGATGGGTTTAAAGTCCAAGACAATCCAGCCCCTTCCCTTTAGTTGCCTCGATGTCGATGTTATTCTTCTCGTGCGGATATGCCCCAATTCCAGTGGGTTACCCTGCCGCGAGAAGCTGCATTCTCCTCTCCTCCGTAAGTCGCCTTGGCAACAACAACCTCCGCCATCGGTATTAGACTTCTCCGCGACACCCCACCTCCCTCACCTGGCAGGGCTTCCACCTCTAAGATCAGATTGGACCCAATAGGAAGGTCCGAAGAAATTTCTGCATTAATGTAGATGACATCTTCACCACATCCCCCTCGCTCGTCGCCTCCGCCTTTTTCGCCAATCGGGGAAGTTCCCCTTTTGGACTTTCGACGATGAGAATACCATCGATAAACATTGAGCTCTTGTAGGCCGAGGGATCGGAGGACTACCATAGGCACTGCTCTACAATATGCAAGATCTACTATGGTGGCTCAACAACCTACACCGAAAACACAACTCCTTCACTTTACAGAATAATATGCCCCCTCAACTCATAACAGAAGCATAGATAGCAACGATGGACCTCCCTCAGTGCCTCCCCTGCACGTCACCGTACTTTGCTCTTTGGCAACAACCATCCACCACCGTCGTGTTCACTCTATGTATCTTCATCCTCCGGTATCGCAATCTCACCTTCCGCCTTTAGTCGTCGTTCATCCTATACCGACGTAACTCTCTTTTGTGTTTCTTCAACAACTCCTTCAGCCATGTAATTTTCTGAGCCATCCTCTACATCTTCGAACCATACCAAAATCTTCAACCATCTCTCAAGCGTTCTTCCCTCAACCAAGGACTTCTCAAATCTGAACATAGATCGAGGAAGCAGCCCTTCATCTGATTCTCAACAAATAGATGTATGGTCAGACCTCGAACTTGGTAGAACTCGAGCCGATGATAAGAGGATCAACTCCAGCAACTCCACTGATGCTAAGAAGCGATCCACCTGAGACCTAGAGGAGCTATTCTCCATGTGAAATGTTTGTTGCGTCGACATCTCCAACGCCAATTCCCTGATGAAATCCAAGAAACCCACAAATCCATGATTTTGACTGCCCCTGTCACTGGGACGATCTAAGGCGAACAAAGTCACGTTAAAATCTCCGCCAACAAGCCAAGGTCGCTTAGAAAATCCCCCCTAATGAAACATAGTTCCTCTGAAACAACCATGCTTTACAGACCACGACTTCCCCATATATCGAAGAAAACAATACACTTCCTGCCCCTGACCTGTATTCTAAGACAACCGAGCCCGATTTGATGTCCAATCTCTCCTCCAACAGCTCAATGGCCCCATCCCAAGAAAGCACCACTTCGCCAACACTCCTGGTAGTCAGAATCGCCCTAATCCCCGAAAACTTGGGGTCAGCCGTTAACCACATAATTGCTTCCCACGTCTCGATCTTTAAATATTGCAAAAATGCTTCATCAGCATGCCAATTACCCGAAAGACTCCCCACAACATATCTCCTCTTCTCATGATTCCCCAACACTCGAACATTCCACGAGATAACCTTCCTTTAGGCATTGTCTGCTAATGACTCCCCCACAATCTGCCACATGAGAAACCATCGTGGTATTAATTTTGTCTTCCAACACCATGGGTGTATCTGCAACAGGTCTATCCCTTTCATCTGTGACCTCCAAACCGTACTGCTTGCCAAAAAAGCCAACTCAGAATCTTTTGCAAGCTCCCATTCAAGCCACTCCAGGGCATGTGGCTTCTGCCTTTTGCGCGAGAAAACCACAATGGGGTCCACCCCTTACTCCTACTACATTGTGCCAACTCAGCTTTCTCCCTGACTACTTTAAGGACTCGAATGACAGCCCTTACGACCTTCTTGTTCGCCTGAGAACTTCCTCTCTTCTTCATGTTCTTTGAGCTTTCCATGCTACGCGTGCCACCTAAAGTGACTCCTTCGGGCATAGCCCATTTCCTTTCCATCACTTGAGAATTTACAAGAAGACCATCCTCGTGTATCATGGCCCCTGACGAATCAAAGAAGGCTTGGTGGCTTTGGCTGGGGGCAATTGTGTGGCCCAAGCAAGGGCGTCTTGCTGCTTAGATCGTACCCCTGCCTGTAGCCCAAAACACTCTTGCAATACCAACCCAAACCTCACTTGGCTCCCTAACAGTGCTCGAAGCACAAGGTTCAGGAGAGGTCAGACCAAACTCCATTGAGGCTAGAGCTAACCTGACCATCTTCCACTTGCTTTGAAATTCGAGCAGGATATCGATCAAAGATCTTATCCGAGTCTTCATACACCACACTCACTACCAGCTCTAGGATCAGAGGTTTTAGACCCAAAGCTTCACCTACACGATCTGCCACCAATGCACTATTCGGATGACTTGAAATAATCGAGTCCTTGCACCGAAAGCCTCTGCCATTTGGGTGTGAGCCTACAACCAAAAGACCCTGACACGATTCGATAAGGGAAACTCTGATCCATACTCCTGACCTTGAAGCCACCCCAGGATTGTGGCCCTAAAATAACCTCAAAAGAACGAGTCATCGGTCCTTCGGTTGAGATTATCAGTAGCCCTGGAGCTTTTGCCTTCTTCAACATTGAAGAATTAGGTCTTAATCGCTCCTTCACAAATCTCTCTCCTGCCGGCCAGATATGATGACGGATCTTTTAATCGCACAGATATGAGAGGTTTCACTGCACCTTTTGATGGCCTTTGCCGCCTCCTCCCTATCCGGTCGACCCAGGATGACCTCGAGAGTCAATGAGAAGAAGCTCTTCCAAAATGACACACCAAGGGTAGAACCCCAATCTTGATCTTCTTCATCTCAACCACAATAAGAAGATGTTCTCCAGGACTAAGCTCATCCTGGTGAATCGCCAATACCTCTCCAACGGAACTTAAGGCATCCAGAATTGCTGACTAACCCTACATCTCAGGGAGTGCCTCCAATGGAGATGAAACAATGTTCATCCATCCTCCTGGCACCATCCTTCAAATATTGTGTACACCATCGGACCTGAACTTGCTCAACCCCTCACCCTTCCTTCAAGAAATTTGTCGCCTCTGTCAAGAGGCCCCTAACACAGATGGTGGAGTCATCATGGAATACAACATCTTCATTATGACCCCCTCGTTCGCCGCCTTCACCTTTTCTGCTAATCATCGGCAATGAGAATACCATCGATACTCATTGAGCTCCTTGTAGGTTGGTGTATGAGAGGACTACCACAGGCGTTGCTCCACAACCTCCAAGATCTGCCACAGTAGCCTGACAACCTACACTGAATACACATAGGCTCCTCTTTGCAGAATTTCTTCATATACTCCACTGTTGTGTTCACCTCTGTACATTCAGCCTATGGTGCCACAACCAAATCCATGTGAACCTCCTCTCCTCGTGCTCCACCTTGAGCACTGTCGAAGACCTCCTCATCCTTATTTTTGGTGGTGCTCTCTCTCTCTCTCTCAAACGTGTGCAGGGTCAATCTGGGCAGTGAACCAGTGAATACCACATGCACTTTTCCCTTCTCCAGAGACCTCTCACCCATCGGTCTCCAGAACCCGATTCACGCAGCAAATCTGGCAGCGGCTTCTTTGGTTGATTGTTGGTACCGCATGAGTGTGGGTGGATATCCCAAACTAGTCACTACATCTCTTCACATTTTTCTGATGCTTGTTTTGGATATCTCACTACTTTGTTGGACCTGCTTGGAGGGGCAAAGCTGACTATGTTAGTTCTTTTGTGATTACGTACATGAGGAGTATCGCTATATGGGGGGAGCTACGGATGGGATATCATGGCTGCAATCACGTTCAAGATTTTGTTGTGGCTTCTAAGGAGGGAGCAGATCGTTACCGTGCTTTCTAGAAGATGAGTATCATTGGCTTAAGTCCTTCATTCTGCATGTGGGAATGAGTATGACATCAAACACCTTCTTCACTTTTCTTTTTCAAGGGAGGCTTGAGGAAGAGTGGGAATATCTTCGTTAACGTTGTTTCTGAGAACATTTCGGCATGGAGAAATAGTGAAAATGACGTACATTCTCGGAAGCATGACCTGTTCTATATACTTGCTGTGCTTTGAGCAGTGTCACTCCTGAGAAATGGGGTGGCATTAAGGGGATACTGGGGTTATGTGGAAAATATATCGCAATCTAATTCTCACCTTTGGAGTAGTTGAGAAATGACGTGACACGGTTGTATCTCAAGGCTTATGTAAGCCCTTTAAGTTCAATGAATTTACTGGATGACCATTAATGTGTTTGATGGTGATTCTTGAGCTTTTCAGGAAAAATTTATAAATTCTAACTTCTTTAATTTTGAAAAATTTAACCAAAAAAAACTAAATTTAGGATTCTTAGGCACATTGCCTCGCCGAGAACAAAATTGAAGTGCGCACGGATAAGGCTATGGATATTTATATATCTGAAATATGAGAAGTTATTGATATACAAATCAAGCATTATACGGTTTCCCAAGTCACAAATCAAGCATTATATGGTTACCCATCTCACAAATCAAGCGTTATATGGTACCCAAGTCGAACTCAAGGAGCAGTATAGATGGAATTCTAAGATGTTGATTGAATCTACGAATTCAATATACTTTATGAACAGGAAATGAAATTGACATGTAACAATGAAAATGAATGGTAATCGTTTACAAGAAGCAAACTTAAATTATTGTTACTTTAAATGAATCAAAGAAAGAAAAGCTATGAAAAGCCAAAAGGAAAAATGAAAGCTGCTTGCTGGTGGCATCAAGAGTTGAGGTCGATATTGTACTATATGATATCACAGCCGGAATCAGTCTTGGAAATGGCGGATCAAGCAATGGGTGTGGGAATCAGCCTGGTGTGTATGGGATAGTGATCCTTTGATAGGGCTGATAAGTGTAACAAGAAGGGTTGCAAACGGATAGGGACATATCTGTATCCGATCCGTCATCATACCCGTTCTACACAAATTTTGACATCTATATCCGTATCCATTTCTAAATAATACAGATATGGATATCACTTTAATATCGATAGTTCATATACCTGTTTTCATATAAAGATATAGTTGTATATCTATTTCTAACCATATATAACATAATTTTAAGCCGTCTTTTACCATATTTGGTATAATGTTTATGACATAAATACATTTAATATATTTATATCATGTATATTCCATTCAATACATGCATATTTAAGCTAATCTATATAGTATTTCTAATATAATTCATATGCAATTAGTATTCGTTTTAGGATATGGTGATATAGTTTTTATATCCATCTATATCCGTATCTACATCCATCCATATTGGTATTTAAAAATGGATAAGGATATGGTAAAACCTATATATGTATCTACATCTGACCGTCTGCATCCATAGTAACTAGTTATGCTTGCTCTTTTTTGCATTACTCATATTTCTGTAAAAAAATGGAATACTCTTTTTTTTGGACAAAACTCCAAGGAGCCCCCATAAAACGTAACAATATTATTTTTTTTGAACGTTTCAGGGATACTCTATCTATGAACTTGTGATCATCGTTGAAATTCACGTTTCTTTTTCAGTTTTTGTATTTCTTAATGGATATTATTCTAGCTTTTGGGATCCCATTTTTCACTGATATTCTTATTTTTCTTTTTTTTGCTTCTACAACTCTCTTCGGCATTATAGCCCTTGAATTTTTTTGGTTAATTTTTCTGACATTTTGCCTTGATTTTATTGGAGTTCAGAGAATAAACTTAATTAATGATGCAAAGGACCTTAAAAATGCGAAATAAGATAGATCAATAATGAGATTGCATTTTAATGATTAAAATATACTCTTACCCATGAAAGAGCAAAATGCCAAGCTATGATTCATTGATGTTCTGAAGTTGTCTCCCATCGGAATTACCCTGTTATGCTTGGACCTCAAAGAGTCTAATTTGACCATGTTCATGGTCCCAAATTATTGGTTGATATAGAATCAAATAGAATTTGCCAATAAATTATTGGTTGGTCCCAAATTATTGCTTATTGCTTGGACCTCAAAGAATCTAATTTGACCATGTTCATTGAAATGCTATGGTTCTTACATATGGTTTATTAATGGGATAATTACACCCATAACCCTGAGTAATTCCTCAATCTCAATCATAACCCTGCATAATCGCGAATTACACAGGAAACCCTGAGTAGTCACTCCGTCTCACATTCATGACCCTCCGTTAGTTTTGTCCTTAACCCAACCATACTATTGAGTTAATCCAACCCTTAACTTATCCAATGGCTACTAAACTTTCAAAAAAATAAAAATAAAAAGCCTTCTCCTTCTTCCTCCTCCATTCATCACCCTGCAACCACCCACTCCAAAAACCCGCCGTCGACCAACCTCCCCTCCCCCGTCGACCTGCAGAGAACCCCCCCCCCCCCCGGCCCGGTGGCAACGGCAACCTCCCTGCCTACCCCGACCGACCTCCACCGCGTCAACCAGACAAAGCACCCACCTATCAACCTCCCTCCCCTCCCGACGCAGGAGTCCCACCTCCCCCCCCCCCAACTCCGGTGGCAAATCCGACCTACCCCCGTGTCAGCCGAGCCGTAGCCCCGCCCCCTCGTCTCCTGCGACAAACAGAGCACCCAAGCAGACCCTCTGCCCCCGGTTCCCCGCGCCGACGCAGAGGCCCCTCACCCCCTGTCCCCCACCGCGACCCAGCAGGAGCCCCCTCCGGTCCCCCGCGGCGCCGTGACCCAGCAAGAGCCCCCTCCCCCGCGCGGAGGGGGAGGCAACCCACCTCCCTCCCCCGCCCTGAAGCCTCCTCCTCCCGAGCCCAGACACCCGCCCGCGCCTCTGCGCGGACCACAACCTCCAGCAGCCCCTTCTCCATCTCCCTGCGATCCCACCCTCCGTGCGGACCACCTCCACCAGCTGCCCTCGTGGCTTCTCCTCGTGGCTTCTTCCTCCCAACCCTTCCCAGATGATGGAGATATAATAGGATGGCATGATTGGTAAATATGAAAGAGTATTAAAGGAAATTTTGTCTTTTTCTAACCGAAACCGTCAAATATAACGGCAATTTCAAGCGGAACATAACACAGGGTTATGTCCTGTAAGAGTTAACCATTACTCAGGGTTTCCTGTGTAATTCGCGATTATGCAGGGTTATGATTGAGATTGAGGAATTACTTAGGGTTATGGGTGTAATTATCCCTTTATTAATTTATTCATAAGCAATTCGTCAGATCCACACCTTTAATTACTATTTATATATACTATTTTCTTTTATAAATTATACCATTCATAAAGAAAATCATTTAATATAACAAATAAAGTGCAGTTGGTTGGATCCAATCCATTCTTGAAATACACAACTCGCACACTCCCTTTCCAAAATAAATCAACACACCAAGCACTATTCAAAACATGTTCCCCCAATTCAGAATCTTTCATTGATTTGAAAAGGGAGATTGGATCTAGCATGTGCTGAAAGATTTTAAAGTCAATAAAAAGGTGATGTCCAAATATCATTGAGTTAAAATATGGTTCTTCCACTTGACCATTGACTCAGCCCTCAGAGAGGTGTGTCGGGAATCCCCAAATTGGATTATATCATAACCGGGTCAAGTAGAACTAGTAGTATTGAACGTATTGTTGAATGGTTGGAAAGACAGGGAAATCACATAGCTACAAAACCAGAAAGAACAAGAGGATTACTGACATCGTCACTGCACGTATGAAGATTACATGTTACGAAACTGTTTCAGGAGTCACTTGATATAGGCGGATGCTGTATTAATATATTTTGCTTTGGCTTGTTCGTGAAGAGAAGTAACATTCTTATTACTAACCGAAACTTGTTTCTAATTTAGGATGATATGCCCTGAAGATGGCCTCCCACCAGAACTGATCCAAGACATGTTCCATAATTCACGATGGATGACTCAAGAAGGAGTTGGATTAAGCATGTGCAGGAAAATTCTGAAGTTGATGAACGGTGATGTCCAATATATCAGGGAGTCAGAAAGATGCTACTTCCACATTACAATTGATCTTCCCAGCCCAAGAAGTTGTCCGGTCTGAAGACCCTAGAATGCACCAGATCATATAACAGAATAACGGTATTGAACTTTACCGACCATTGTCAAACTACAATGCTAACTGAGGATATCTGTGTGAGCTGTTCAACTCGTCGATGTGATTAAACCAAGTCGCATGCAGGATGGGATTGCTCCGGAGTTAGAAATCTTCCATTCATATGGAAAATGCTTACATGCTCAGCCTTGTCGAACTGTTAATTTTTTTTGTATGTCCTCGCTTTGCATGAAGTGATGCTTCATTCGGTTTCTACGATCATTGGTCTCGAACATTGCCCATTCTTGTAATGTTTGCGGATGTATATCTCTGGTGTAAGATATGTATAAAGAGAAATTTGTTTAGTTTTTATGCCCGTATAGTGAAACGCTTGTGAAGATCTTTAACATGTCATTGTTGCGTCAGTTAAAATAATCTAACTAAGATTGCTTTTACCATTTATTGCTTGAATTGCAGGGAAAAAAGGAGATTATCTGTAAACTCCTGAGATGATTCCACGGGAGAAAGAGTTGAAATTGTTATTTGTTATTTAAATTCCCAATGTCTTAATATAGTTAATTGATATTAGTTGGAGGCTCTCTACGTATAAAGTTATGATTTAGTTCCAAATTAATTGCAATGGTTGAAGAGACTAGCCTAATCACTCATAATTCCTTTAGTCGCATGATAAGGAGACTTTATCCAATGATATGTAATCTTAGAATAATAGTAGTCGCATTATGATGATTATATCTTTGTCTATGATATTTGTCCTCTTTCGCGTCCCTCAAACCAAATCGAATAAGACTGGAGGATAATCCTCTTACTTCTTTCTTCATATACCGTATGCCTCATCTAAACGAACATTAGATGTTGCTAATCAAATCAAGCATGTCCGTTTTATATGAAAAATTGTTAAGAACTTTATATTCAAGTTGGTTTATTATAAAGCAATCAAACACGAACTTCATATTCATGTTCGATAGTTTTATAATGAACTCAACATTAACATAATGCACATTCCTCAAATAAATATTCAAGTTTAATAGGATGATCCTCCCAATGCAATATATCAATATGCAACATGCATCACTGGATTTTGTGAGATACAAGGTCTTAACAAACCCTCTTCAAGGTCCATGTTTTTCCTTATTCACCTTCTAATTAATGGCATTTTAACTTTCCCACCTGATAATTATCCAATGAATCTTAGGTAACTACTTAAAATATTCATATCTTTCACTCCCAACTTTTGACTTACAGCATAGACGAGCAGAACTCTATAAAGTTATGTAAATTTATTTTGAACTAAAGAACCCTTTATTTTTCTATAATTTAACTAGAAAAATATTGAGTCGAACTCTTTTAACAACCATGTTTCAAAAACTATGGAGTCCAAATTATTAAAAAATTGAAATAAAATATTTAACATCCTCAAAAACGGGAACTTATACATAAGCAACCAAACATCTAATGAACATGAAGGTGACCAATTCTTCATGAAATGGAATCAAACAACGCCATGCCCGAGTTTCGGTTTGATAATCACCCATAGTAGATATTTTTGGAAGAAAAGTTTAGTTATCCTCTCTTTCTATGACCAATTCTACCTTCCCTCTTCCTCCTGCACACCTCATCAAGGACACTCCTGCCCCATGTCATAACCTCTCCATTCTTAAATATTTACATTTAGTGTGCAAATTCTATTCTGAAGTTTTTTTAAAGAATTAGCATGGCAACAATTAATATTTGTTAATAACATGGAGAAGCTGATTTAATGCTCGCTCTGTGCACTTTCATGAACTTAGTTAACTGTAGAAATACACATAGCAATGTTGAGTAGGAATGGACATTGGGCTGGGCCTACTCGAATCCCAACCCGAAAGCACGGCCCAACCCAAGCCCAAATGAACAATAATAAGCCGTGATTGGGCCAAAGTATTAGGTTTAAATTATTTTTGGGCCGAGCTCGAGCTTGGCTCAGCCCAACCCGTCCTGAATAGGGGCCGAATGGAGGCCCGCGCCCCCCAAAGGGTCTTAGATTGGGAATGAGGCTGGAACAACCCACCCTTTCATTCCCTATACTGTAAGTGGCATCCCCCTCCTTCGTTTCCCCCATCCTTCACCGCTCCTTCTCCGCACGGCTAGGCCCCTCCTCCACCACTCCCTCACATTGCCTATGCAGTTCCACCCGCCTTCTAAACCATTTTCTGATAACCGAACCCTAATCCTCCCATGGGTTATGTGCAGCTCGTCATCAGTCCTGCCAACAATTGGCAAGGTACTCATCTCGTCGGCCTCAACTCCGATCCCTCTCACCATCAACATCATCTCTTTGTTGTGACGATGTGTTGTTCTTGGAGTACCTATTGCTACCAGCATCGCAAGATGATTTGAAGGACGATGCACGCCGTCAACCTCGACCCGTTGGCGGAGAGCTTTGACTATCACGTCACAATGGGTACGGTTTCTTCGTTTCTGGTTTGATGGATTGGATTCCAATTCATGTGTTTATCTTTTTTTATTGGATGTAGATATCATGGAGATGATATTGATTGATGATGTTATGGAAGAGCTTTAATTGGGGAATAATGGAGGACTTATCTATTACATGAATAGGAAACTCCAGAAATTGCATCATCAACAACAATAACAGTACAAGAGAAGCATGACACAACTGAAGATGGGACAGGCCTGGGCTTGTACCGAACCACAAAAATATGTACAAAGTAATCTAACAAAAGCAAATACATGGAATGATTTACAAACCGATTTTAGAAAGGAAAAAGAAAAAAAGGAAAGGTGTATGTTGTACTTAGCAATGTTGAGTAGTGATGGACATTGGGCTGGGCCGGCCTGAAGCCCAGCCCGAAAAACTTGGCCTCCCCAAGCTCAAATGAACAATAAGTCATGATTCAGCCAAAGTATTAGGTTCAAATTAATTTTGGATCGAGCTCGAGCTTGGCTCAGTCATACCCGTCCTGAATAGGGCCCGAATGGAGGCCCAAGCCCCCCAAAGGGCCTTAGATAAGGAATGGGGCTGGGAACAACCCACCCCTTCATTCCATTTACTGTAAGTGGCATCCCCCTCCTTCGTTTCCCCCCTCCTCTATCGCTCCTTCTCCGCGCGGCTAGGCCCCTCCTCCAACGCTCCCTCACATTGCCTATGCAGTTGTCGTCACCTTATAAACCATCTTCTGTTCACCGAACCCTAATCCTCCCGTGGGTTACATGTAGCTCATCATTAGCCCCGCCAACAACAGCAAGGTACTCATCTCGTCGGCCTCAACCTTGATCCTTCTCACCATCAGCATCATCTCTTTGTTGTGACGATGTGTCATGCTTAGAGTTATTATTGCTACCAGCACCGCAAGATGATTCAAAGGAAGGTGCACATTGCCAAACTCAACCCATCGGCGGGGATCTTTGATTATCGTGTTGCGATGGGTACGATTTCTTTGTTTGTGGTTTGACGGATTGGATTCCAATTCATGTGTTTATCTTTTTTTATGGATGCGGATATCTTGGAGATGATATTGCTTGATGATGTTATAGAGGATCTTTAATAGGGTAATATTGGAGGACTTATCTATTGCATGGATAGGAAACACCAGAAATTACATCATCAACAGCAAAAACAGTAAAAGAGAAGCATGTCACAACTGAAGATGGTCTAGGCTTGGGCTTGGGCCGAACCACAAAAATATGTATGAAGTAATCTAACAACAACAAATATGGGGAATGATTTGCAAACCGATTTTAGAAAGGAAAAAGAAAGAAAGGAAAGTTATATGCTATACATAGCAATGTTGAGTAGTGATGGGCACTGGGCTGGGCCGACCCAAAGCCCAGTCCGAAAAGCTTGGCTCAGCCAAGCCCAAATGAACAATAAGCCATGTTTGGGCCAAAGTATTAGGTTCAAATTATTTTTGGGCACAACTTGAGATTGGCTCAGCCCATGCCGTCCTGAATAGGACCCGAATGAAGGCCCGAAACCCCCCCCCCCCAAAAAAAGGGGCTTAGATAGGGAATGGGTATGGGAACAACCCACCCCCTTCATTCCATATATGGTAAGTGGCATCCCCCTCCTTCGTTCCCCCCTCATCCATCGCTCCTTCTCCACATGGCTAGGCTTCTCCTCCGCCACTCACTCAAGTTGCCTATGCAGTTGCTGTCGCCTTCTAAACCGTCTTCTAGTCACAGAACCCTATTCCTCCAATGGGTTACATGCAGCTCGTCATCGGCCCCACCAGCAACGACAAGGTACTCATCTCTTCGGCCTCAACCCTGATCCCTCTCACCATCAGCATCATCTCTTTGTTTTGACGATGTGTTGTGCTTAGAGTACCTATTTGCTACCAGCACCACAAGACGATTCAAAGGATTGTGCACATCGCTAACCTCGACCCGTCGGCGGAGAGCTTTGACTATCACATCGTGATGGGTGTGGTTTCTTTGTTTGTGGTTTAACAGATTGGATTCCAATTCATGTGTTTATCGTTTTTGTATGCAAATATCAGGGGGATGATATTGCTTGATGATGTTGTAGAGGAGCTTTAACTGTGGAATAATGAAGGATTTATCTATTGCATGAATAGGAAACACCAGAAATTACATCATCAATAACAACAACAGTAAAAGAGAAGCATGCCACAAGTGAAGATGGGCCAGGGTTGGCCTTGGGCCGAACCACAAAAAAGATTACATGCCAAGGAAAATTTTTTAGATGAGTTGGCTCTAAGCCCTTCAGGGCCCGACCCATGCTTATCCCTAATATTATTGAGGTTGAAGTCCATATCGCGGTGCTATATTTTCATAGTTTGGGAAAAGGAGGCCTATAACAAGTGGCCTAGCGACCTTTTTACATGATGTGATGGGAGTAAGCCTTGATCTCTCTCTCTCTGTCTCCTAGATTTACTTAGATCGATTTTCTTGGTAGATAAATTAAGCATGTCCTTATACATACATACATACATACACACACATATAGACATACACACCCCCCCCCATATATATATATATAGGGAAAAGGGAGTATGCTCCCTGATTGTAGCCAACTTACATGCTCCCACCCCTATTCTCATATTTTTTTTATTTTTCTGAAATGAAACCTATTGGAATTTAGATCACAATATGTCACCATGATGTCACTCAAAATTCAATTTAATTCGAGACTTCTATTCCCTCCATCAAGACTGTCAAATTTTAACGGTCTCAGAATTGCTGAAATTGACCCCCTTCAGATGGAGGGTATAGGAGTCTCTGTTTTTGACGAAATTGGAATGACATGTTCGGGGGATATAGGTATGAATTTACATATTTTTATTTCCAAAAAAAATAGGGAAAATAGAGGTGGGAGTAGCCAATTGGCTACACCCAGGGAGTAGCCTCCTTTAACCCATATATATATATATGGTAAAATGGGTCTGCCCTTAGGGGGCTAAATTGGCTCCTCCCACCCCATTTTCCTATTTTTTTATTTTTCTAAATAAAACTGTGAAAATTCATCACTATATCCCTATATTACATCATTCAAGTTTCATGCAAAACAGAGACTCATACAGCCTCCATCCAAATGAGTCGATTTCAACAATTCTGTGATCGTTAAAAAATGATAGCCTAGATGGAGGCCATAGGAGTCTCTGTTTCAAACGAAATTTGAAAGATATAATATAGGGATATAGTGATGAATTTTCACGATTTTATTTTAAAAAACAAAAAATGGGAAAAATGGAGGGGTCAAGTTATCTCCCCCAGGGGGCAGCCCCATTTAACTGATATATAGGGTAAAATGGGTTTTCCCTATGGGGGAAACTAACTTTCCTTCCCTTCCCCATTTTCCCCATTTTTGTATGTTCCTTTGAAAAATGAATCAAGGAATTTTCATCACTATTCCTATATTTTGTCATTCAAGTTTCGTGCGAAATATAGACTCTTGAAGGATATGGGAAGATCCTTAAGCGCATCAAGGAAGCGTGAGGATCTCATCGTATACTATTGGGAGCGACTAGTCGAACGAGTTACTCGAGGCAGTGGAATTTAAAAATTTAAACCGATGAAATCGCATGATCCAAGAACACTTCTCGGATTGTTTCATCTAAACCACAAAATAAGTATTAGATTTACCTCTTGAAACATGATTGTGATCGAGTCTCTAAACGAAGAGACCTCCTGTCTCAAGTTCGATCCGATGGAGGAGATGCTTGCGAGCGCATTGATGAAACGTGTGGTCCTCCCAATCCATGTTGATGATCCAAGTGGTGAATCTCTTGATCTCGTCACACGAGATCTGACGTCTTATTCACGAGCGAGTCGCATCGAAGGAGATAGAGATCCATGAGCAAATAATCCAATAGCATAACGACGATGCCGGGTAATGGCGACTCTCTCTAGGGCTCCTTGGTGGACGAATACAATGAGAGAGAGAAAGAGAGACGATGTGTAGAGAATGAGAGGGAGAGAGCCTTAGTTGTCGTTGATGTAACTTGAAGAGCAAGGAGTGTCTCTTCTTATATATCATGTGCACACAAATCCAATGGATAAGATTGATTTGTGTTTCTTTCAATGGTCATGATTCATACGTGTAATGATAGGTTGAGTACAGCCCATCTGTATGGCAGATGTTGGTCGGAACCTCATAAGGTGGAGTTAGTAGACAGGGGGCATGTAAATTGGTCGCATGAATCCAATCCCCTGTATATGTCGGCTCTCCAAATGGGTGGTATGAAGGCTGGTCAATGTGGACTTGATCACTAAGATTTCGTCTGTTTGCTCAACCATGTTGTTCCCTAAGGCCAAGTCGGGATGTGTATAGGCTAATTGTTGTCCGGTCCGAACTCGAGGTGAGAATGAGGTCTATGGGGGCAACCGATGCCACCAATCATTCATCTCAGCAGTGGCTTGTTCTTCGATTTGTTTCTTAATTCTAGCAAGTAGATGGGAATATGGTGAGACAATCCAGGGTGGATGTGGGTCAGGAGTGTAAGAATGTGGGGTAGGTGAGAAGGACAGAGAAGTCGGAAAGTCAGTCGGAGTTCTGACTTCGCGGTCGGGGTGTGGGAGGAGGAATAAGAGGGTCGAGATGGTCGGAATATGGTATAAGAAGAGTGACCTGGATATGATGACCTATATTCCAACATCTTTGAAAGGATATGGGAGAATGAAGCGGATCGAGAGAGAAAAGTGTGCAAGTGCACCGAATAACACACAAACAAACAAACACGAGAGTAAACCCTAAGTTCACCTACTCAACACTGTGATAGTCGCAAGAGTCCGACCATTTATCTTTTAAATTTTAATTAGGTGATAAATCAAGATATACATCCAATTACGCAAAGCTTAAAGGTAGATTTTGGACACTATCCTAGGGATGCGCCCTCACCTCTCAACAATCACAATGGCACAGGAGTACAACAAGGGTTTTGCTCTCTCGAAAAAAAGTGTTAGTTTTAGTCAATTTTTTTAGTCAACTCTGATTATCAGTCCATATTTTATGTTTGGTTATCACTTGATTAATCCACCAAACACAGGATTCCTAATGATCGGTCCATATTTCCTTTTAACCTAAGTTTCAAAACAAAGGGGGAAGGGAGTCGAGAAAAATCAATGCAAATAGTGAAGTCAATGATGCATGCCCGGTTCAAGAGGCTTACAATGATCCTTGCGCTCTACATGTGAGATGCAATGTAGAATGAAATTTTATACTATATGAGATGCAAACGAGAAAACAATTCCTAGACATGCAGTTCTATTAGCGAGTGATGAAAAATTTAATTTGGATTAATAACTTTACGATCTAAGTATGTCTTGTTAAATGTAATGTGTGGTCCTAATATTATAAGCATTATCAATAAAAATATTCTAGTAAAAATGCTCTAAGAGCTGCAGTACAAGTCCTATTCTACGTTAATCAATCACACGAGTCGTTGTAAAGAGAGAATTACCTAAATTATTACAACAAATTAATTATAGAAAATTACAAAAATGAAAATGCTATCAAAATAAATTAAATTTTCTCGGTCTTCGGCAGACGGTACGCGTCACATCCATCGACCACCAATGCACTCCAAGTTCACCAGGCCCTCGCAAGGAAAATAAAATTTATATTAGAGAGATAAATAACAATACATATACAAAAATAAGCAGAAAAATTATTGAGAGAAAAATAGAATAATTACAAGATGGCTCAGGGGTTAGACTACCCGAGTGAGAGAAAACCTAAGTCGTTTGACTCCCTGACAACAGTGCCATCTGATAGAATCGACTGAGTGGGTATATTAGGTACTTGTTGTGGCACGACACTCAGCCAACCAATCAGAACAGAAAAAAGATCTCCGCGAAGAGGGTCTCAACTTAAATTTATATCACAGGCAAGTTCGGGGTCGAACACAAGGAGGCAAAGGAACAACTTTGGGTCAAATCATAATAATTTGATCTAGATTTTCAAATGGTATTTTTTGTATTTTTAATACAAAAATAATGTGAATGCAAAATGCGGGTGAATTAAGTTAATAAGAAAGCACAAAACTTAACCTAATTTATTTTAATGTGAAATTAATATAATTTATCCAAATTATATTTTTCCTAAAAACCTAATCCAATGGTGAATGCAGAACACATTTTTTAAGAATTTTACGGGCTAAAATGCAACAATGAAAAATACACACTTTTTATTGGTTTGTACGTAATTGTTCACTCAAACATGAAGCAAAAAATTATGAAAAAATTACTGGAATTTAAACATGATGCAATGAGGCCACAATATTTTTTGTTTTTTTAAAATATATGAATTTTTTATGATTTTTAATGAAACCATAGTGACTGTAAGTATTTAATTCCTAATAAATCCACAATAACAACTTATCCAGAAACCAATTTATCTCAAGAAGGGATTTATATGAGCAATCCTGGAGAATTGAAATTTTGTAAAAATAATATGTATGATTTTAATTAAAAGTCATTTACTAAAATCACTCTATAATTTATTTAGGCACAAAATAACTCTAATTAAGATGAAATTTGGACAGTCGTTACAACACATTTCAAGGTGTCATTTTTGATTTTGGAGAATATTTTGAGCAACCTTATTAAATAATGAATTTAAGAGCATAAATTGGGTAAGCTATGCAATTTTTCAATAAAATAATTTTAATTAATCACACGAAATTCACAAAAATCCAAATAAATAGTCAGATGATAGAGAATTAATTTCTCAACAATATCACATTTTTTCATTAAAATAAATGATCTAAAATGGATGTCCAAATTAATGCATGAACATAGTGGTATCCGTGCAATACAGAAATAAACTTTGACAATGCAAACTTGTGCATAGAGGCACTTTTGAAATTATGAAATTTATAGTAAAGAACTTGCAAGTTTCACAATTAAAAAATCTTGAGAAGAAGTTAACCTTGTTCTTCTTCGTTGAAAATTAGGGCGCAAATGGATGGGGACGGGCGACGATGTTGGTGGCGATTGGTTGCGGTTGGAGGGTTGAGTGGCGTCGTGGGCGGTGCAGTAGAAGCAGCGACTGACAGAGGAAGCTAGGGTCTACGGTAGTGAGCGGTCGCACGGCGGGCAGAGGTGCGGCTACGGGCGACCGTAAGTGGCTCCAGCGGCACGAGGGGGGTCCGTGAGGGTCGTGGTTGCACGACGAGGATGGGCGACACGGCCAGAGGGCAGAGGCGCGCAGGGTGCAGGCATGGCGATGGAAGGAGGTATCGTTGGTGGGGTGTCGCTCTACTGCGGTGCTTGCAGGGGTGGATGCATGTGTATGCGGCACGGCTCGCCACAGGCGGAGGACCTACGCGCCCAGTGGTGGTCGAGGAGCGGCCTGGGGAGTGGGCTTTGGGGGCAACTACGTTGTTACTGGTTCCCTTCTATTTTTAATTTTTTTATTTTTTTACTGAGATTTTTTTATTTTTTTTAAATTATTGTTTTCTTTATTGAAACAATAAATTAAACTAAGAAGAAGATGATAGAAGAGGATGTGGTGTTTGATGAGGGTGGTGATTACGGTGTGGTGGAAATGGAAAAAGATGAACAAGAAAGGAAAAAATAAATAGATGTTAGATAATAAAAAAATGAGAAGAAGATAGAAAACTTATCTGAATTTTTGTCGGAATGCGGAGCAGTTATGTTGAACTCCTGTCGTGGCCTTGAGCATGTGGTGGCGGAGCATGCAAGGTTGCGTAACAACCTGAAGGAAACTGCGACGCGAAGCGGTGTTCCGCTGATCTCACCTGAAAGGAGGTCGTCGCTTCGTATCGTGGTGGAATGGTGTCACGGATCACCCTCGATGAGCTCTCTCCTTTTTCTATAAGAATGATAGATGGGTAAAAAATGAAGATGAGGAGATGTATAAAAAGAAGAAGAATGGGAGTTAGAAAAAAATGATGAGTTGTAGAGTTGAATGAGATATTAGAAGGATTGTGGTAATTTAATGGAGGTTAAAAAAATATTGAGATGAATGTGAGTTATTGTAGAGAATGAAAAAAATTAATAAAATAAAATAAAATTAAGTAGGCTACTAAAAAATAAAATAAAGAGAAAAGAGAGTAGAGAATTTACAAAATAGAACAAACAATATGTGCACATTTTTTTGACTTTTTTAATTTTAGTTTTTTGAATTTTTAATAAAATATATATACAACATAAAAATAAAATAAATTATTAAAAATATAACAAAAATACAAAAATAATTTTTTTGGATTTTAGTAATTAAGAAAAAGAAAATAAGAAATGAAGAAAGAAAGAATATTTATAATATATACAACGAATGTACACCTAGGTCCCAAAACCCGTATTTTGCGAATAAGCTCCAATTTTAATGAAGCTACTTTCATTTGATTGGTAATTTTCTAACTTAAACTCTAAAAGTGAGTTTGGTGAATTTGGAGTTCAAACGGAGTAGGAATTTGGCCGAGAAGTTGGACTTTACTGCTTTCTCTCTTTGGGATTTAGGAGTATTTATTTGAGGTGATATTTATTCTATATTATTTATTTTTATATATTTTTATAAACAAGTTAGATAAAGAATTGGTCAAAAAGGAGTTGAAATGAATTTACTAAAAATACATGAAGTCTGGGCTATTTAAAGGTGAAAAACTCCTTTATTTATGACTTTTTTATTATTAATTTATTTTGTATAATGTAAAATATAATAATTAGTGTGTTTTATTTACAAGATCTTTATTAATTTATTGATTTTATGGACATTTAATTGATATTTTACTCAGAGATTTTGCTAAGATTAATATATTGAGATGATGAATCATAAATTCATTAATGATCACTTGTAGAATTTGTAAAACTTGTAAAATATATAAAATACATGTAAATTTTGTATACCTGCTTAGTGCTTGTTATCACATCTATACCTATTTTTTATGTGCTCCCGATTGCTACCCCTGTATCAGAAATAGAATGGGAAAAGTTATGCATAAGTTCCTTTGTGGTAAGTCTGGACAGGATGGGTCTGATATGCACCTAGTTGACAGGGAAAGGGTTACTCTACCTAGGGTTGATGACGATATGGGTATGCGATGCCTGGGAAGTATGAATAAAGCACTATTTGTTGAAGTGGGTTAGCAGGCTTTGGGGGACAAATGAAGATATCTGCTACAGATTGATATACAAGTTGTATGCGGTTGAATTGTGTGATTCACTTGGTGCTACACAGCGTCCGCAACATCTCCCATCCACGTTATGGAAAATGATATCCTCGATACTACTTCATTTTCGGTATCTCTTTCATCCTGTCCCTGGTGATGGCAACTCTTTCTTATTTTGGCAGGACAATTGGACGGATGAAGGGGCCTTCTCCGAGTGCTATCCATAGTTGTTTGTTTTGGAGAGGGATTACAAGATTTGTGTCTCGGATTGTTGGGTCGATGGGAAATGGATGCCCTCTTTCTCTGCAGGCTTTTCTGATCAAAGCTTTGAGGAGTTCCTCCCTATACTTGAGTCCCTGCGACACCTACCTAGACCTTCCGATGGTAAGGATCATTGGGTTTGGAGGGATTACTCATTTTCTGTTACTTGAGCTTATCGCACAATTTACAGACCCTCGCTGCCAAGGACAGATATGGTGATTCGTGATTGCAACTTCATTTGGGAGCTCCATCTACTAGAGAGAATCCATTTTTTATGTGTTTGTTGAATATAATTAGCATTATAACTAGAGACCAATGTGCCAGACTGTTCCTTGACATCTCCAACAGGGTTCCCCCTTTGTGACATGCACATTGAAACGATGGATCACTTGTTCTTTATTTGCACGAGGACAACCCCAATATGGTGGCAGCAACCAGACATGGCTTGCCATCCAAGACTTGGACCTCTTATGGGATTCTTTGGTGACTACGAGGACTCATGATAGAGATGTTATTCTTAGGCTGGTGGCCATAGTCTGGGCTATTTGGTTAGCTCGTAACGGTGCACTTTTATCTACTCAGTGTTTCTACCGTGAAATGTAATCTTTCACGTTAGGGCTCTCCTTGATTCCTGGCTCATGTAAGTCACTTTATAACGTTAATCTTTTAACAATAAAGTTGGGGCAGACACCATAGCATATCTCCCCCTTTTTGGTCAAAAAATTTCGTATATCCTCATACCGGTAGAAAATGTGTAAAAAATTGTATAATATGTTTATTGTGTACCAGTCATAAAATCACTAAAATGTGTATAATCTTGTATAAATTTGTAAAATTTGTGTAAATGATACCCATGATGTAAAATTATTGTAAATTTTTTTGTAAATAATACTTGTTTCGTAGATTGTTGTAAAATTACATGTATAATAACGAAAAAAATAAAATTAATTAATTGTCTTATCATTCATTCTTTCAAAAAAAAGTCCAAAGTTCTAAATCTCATACAAGTTTCAGAAAATTATTAATCTAAAATCGGATCAAGCTCCATTTTCATCTTTTGTTTATGATTTTGATTTTGAACTCAATCACACTTCATTTCTGCATTTTTAATTGCTCGAGGACAAATAATGTTTAAGTATAATGGGATGATGAATCTATATTCGTGACTCTAGTAGCTGAAATTGGAGCTATGTTCTCAAGTAATAATTGCATTTATGTGTATATAATGCATAATAGCTTTCATGCACATGCAAATAATTCACATGTAAATAGCTCAACCTCCATCTATTTTTAACAAACACATACTAATTCCAAATTAAAATAAAAAACTCCATTTCGTACATATTACTAGTATTAATTAAGAAAAGAATGTCAGGAAAATGCTATTTTGTATATGAGGATGGGGAGCATGCACCCTGGTGCATGTAATTTTACATGCACCGGGGCATAGATCTCCCCCCCCCCCATTTTTTTACTTTTTTTGGAAAATATCACGTGTATATTCATCTATATATCCTTCCAATATACCATTCAAATTTTGTCGGAAACAGAGACCCCTATGCCCTCCATCTAGAACAGATCGATTACAGCAATTCTAAGACCTTTAAAATTTCATGTTCTACATGGAGTAGGGATGAAAACAGATCGGATACGGATCAGATATGCCTATTTCCGTATCCGTATCCGCTTCATCTATATCGAATACGAATACGGATACGGATATTATTCGGATATGCATTATGGAAACCATATCCAAAAAAATACGTATATGAATCTGAATCGGATATTTATCGAATCCTAATACGGATCGAATAAAGAGCGGATCCGAATACGGATCGAATAAAGAGCGGATTCGAATACAGATCTAATAAAGAGTGAAATCCCAATATGGATCCAATAAACATGAAATCCGAATACGGATTGAATAAAAACCACGTACGAATATGAATTGATTTTTTTAATCAAAATTCATAATGATTTTAAAAACAACAATGAAATATAAATAAGTTGCGTCATGACAAAAGGGAGTGTCGACGTAACATGTATTCTTGACCGAATGCAAAAGGGGGATATGATTTCATAAATTTTGTTAGCGCTCATACCTAACAAATAGAAATTTATTAATATCGTTAATATATTGTATTATATAATGTATAATACTAATAAAATAGCATAAGGTTGTAGCTTATATTATATTAACTAATATATAAAATAATATTAAATATTGTATTCGGATATCCGGATCTGAATCCGGATATTCAAGCTATTACCATATCCGTATCCGTTTTCCGAAAATTTTTACAACCTATATCCATATCCGATCCGTATTCGATTAATATTCGGATACGGATATCTATATCCGATAATTTTTCGAATACGGTAAGCGGATACTCGGATATATCCTTATCCGTTTTCATCCCTAACATGGAGGGCATAGAGATCTCTGTTTCTGACGAAATTCGAATGATATATTGGAGGTATATAGATGAATGTACACGATGATATTTTTCAAAAAAGTAAAAAATGTGGGAGATATATACCCCGATGCATGTAAAATTACATACAACAGGTGCATACTCCCCATCATCTTTGTATATATTTCAAATAAAATAAAAGGAATCATGCATACCCGTACTCACATTCAAATTAAAGTACATTCGAATTATCTAAATCACTCTAAGTGTTATAAAAATAAAAAATAAAAAAAGAGGGAAGATGATAACCACATTATAGCCTATACTAGTGTATTTGCCCACGCTTCGCGGTAGGTTGAAAATACATTTGTTTGTATTTTTTAAATTATAGAAATTAAGCAATATATCATATTACATTTTTTACATAATAGATAAGTAAATACAACATCTTTGAAATATTCCTATTGATAACGTTAAGCATCAACTCACATAGAATAATTATTAATCATTGATTATAAAATTATCAAATTATATTTATCATAAAAATATATTTTTTGAAAAAGGATGTATATCTAGCATTACTAAATAAACCTTTTGATAACAAATTAAAATTATTCAGTTTCATTATAGGCATGCAGTTTATTTCAATTATAGATCACACGAACAACTAACATATATTGAATATTATAAAATTTATATATTTTTTAAGAAAAATATTTTATAAAGTAGAGTATAAGTTAAAAAATTTAAAGTATCCATTCATTATTTATTCATTTATTATATATTTGATATTAGTTTTATCTGCATTGCTATTTGTACCCCAATTATATCAATATATGATCATCGTTTGCCAAATTATACTTTAAAAAGCTATAACAATTTATAATATATGATAAAGAATATGTAAAAATATAAATGTAATATTCATCCAATTGATGAATATAAATAAAATTGGAATTTACTATATTATATTATAGAATTTTATGTATGAAAATATTTTATGTGTGAAAACATTATTTTTGATATAATATTTAGGTTATGATTGACCGTTTTTACTAATATATTTCTTTCATTAGTTACACTTGATTATAGAATTTTATGTATGAAAATATTATTTTTGACTATATAACATAGGGAATAGGCATTGTTATTTTTTCTAAAATCATACAAATATATACATATTGATCGATAAAAATCCACATAAAATGATCATTAATATAATGTTCATTTAAAAAACCTATCGTAATTTAAAGTATCATGTAAGAACCCTCCTATACACTTGTATGGTCTGGGTAAATGTATACATATAATATGAAAAGTAAACTTATACAATCAAATGTAATATGAAATTTAAAATGATCAATTATATATATATATATATATATTAAAAACCTACTATTATGTTGGCATTTATGTTTCTAAAAAATAAGGTCAGATACTTATTATTATTATTTTAAAAAACGTAGTTATTGAATTATTTTTTAAATTGTATTAAATATTAAATTATTTGCAATATGCAATACGTATATAATGATTCAAAATTACTTTCTAATCATGAATTAATAAGATATTATAAAGAATAACATTCAAAATTAATTTATTATGTAATCTACTTCTTAAAATTGTTAAATATGAATGATCTCGAGAGTAATTTTTAAAATTTATATTTAACAAATTTATAAAGGATATAAACAATACATGATTTTGATTTTATTTAATTAATATTAATATATTTCTAAATTTAAAAAAGAGAAAATAGGAGACATAAAATGTGAATTGATGGAGAGAAAGGAAGGGAGAGTGGGTAGGGAGAGAATTGATGGAGAGAAAGGAAGGGAGAGAGAGAATATAAAGAGAGAGAGAGAGTGAGTGGGTAGGGATAGAATATGGAGAGAGAGAGAGATCTAATGTGGAGAGAGATAGGGAGTGGGGATAGAAATGGGAGAGAATGGGAGGGGAAAAAAAGGAGAGTAGGCCATGTGGCATGAGAAGGGAATATGATAGGAAAAACTCACTATTAGTGTGCGTTAGAGATATAGATTTAAGCCATGAACTTTTAAATATCGCTCATACATGTTGAACCCGAGCGTCAAACCTGGACTGGGGCGTGCGCTGCGCGACTGTCAGCGGCAGCTCAAGCCATTCCTTACCACTTAGCCCCCAATAAAGAACCCTCTGCTGAGGACAGCGGAGGAATTGAACCCCGAACCCAAATAGTGGTGTGGGTAGCGGAATGGGTAGCAGCAAGGAAATCATCGCGCAAGGCCTGCCCCACCGCTCAACCGCGACAACTCTCATCCTCCAGAAGTGAGCTGCAGATATCTCGCTTTGTATGGTCAAGCACCTCCGTCCTTCGTCGCCGTCACATCTCAGGGCTCTTCCTCCTTTCCCCATGGCTTCCACTGCCGTCTGTTTAGCCGTGGCTGCCAAACCTCGCCTCTTATCCTCTCCTCCCCCCCTGCCTCCCCTTTGCTCCCGACTACCCTCTCATCCCCGCCACAGCCTTCTCCTTGGTTCACGCGGAACCCCCCTCCTCGCCGTCAGAGCTGGCCTGAAGTTCCCCGCAGGATTCGATGCCAGAGGCAATGTGGAGACGGACCGCCTACCGTCTGGTATACGGAATCGGGCCATGGAGGCCGTCGATTCGTATGGTGGGAGGGTTACGATCGGGGACGTGGCTGGGAGGACGGGGCTAAAGGTGAACGAGGCAGAGCGAGCGCTCCAGGCGCTGGCAGCTGACGCGGGGGGATTCCTCGAGGTAATCTGAGTTTATTCTTCTGTTTCAATAGAAGTTTTTGCGTATGCAAGTCTATAGATTTGTTTTTTTGAAGTCAAAAGTCTTAAGCTTTGTTGAGATATTGGATTGAGTCCAGGATTTATTTCGTAGTTCCTCAAGGTGGTATAGTTGTGGGCTCGTTGCTATTTCAAATGGAAAAGGGAGATTATTTGGATTCTAAGGCAAGTAGCGAAAAAATCTTTCAAGTAATGTAACTGGAATAGTTGCACTTAAAAAACTGGAAATGGTAAATAGTGTGTGCCATTTGATGTTGAACGAGCTTTATGGAACAAATTACATGAGGAATTTCAAGCAAGATTGCTGCTACTGATGCACAAGGGTGTGATTTAATACATTGTATGGTGTTGATCACTGCTTTAAGACTGGACATTGGTTCTATATCTATGGGAGCTCCTGTTTCTTATCTCAAAGTTATTCCAAAGAAATTTACAAGCTCGCTGCAAGTAGTTGAAGAGTTATGCAACATGACTGCTTCACCAAAGGTGGTACTTAATTATCCCAGAACAACAACAACAATGCCAATTCCCACATTAAGTAGGGTTGGCTACATGGATTCTTTGTCTCTATGCAGATCTATTTTAGGTCATTCTCGGGCTTAGATCCAAAAAACTAAGATCCTTTCGGGTAGTCTCATTCCAACACTTCTTGGGTCTTCCTCACCCTCTCTTAGCCGTCTCAACATCCTATAACTCACATCTCCTAATTCGTGCATCATCCTAGCTCTTTTGTAAATGGACAAACCTTCTCAAGCGGTATTCTCGCATCTTATCCTCGGTTGGAGCTACCCCAACTTATCTTCTGATGGCATCATTACGAATACGATCTTTACGTGTATATCCGTACATCCATCTTAACATTTTCATTTCTGCTATTGCCATTCTCTGCACATGTTCGTGGTTCACATGCCAACATTCAGATCCATAAAGCATAACAGGTCCCACATCTACTTTGTAAACTTTCCTTTGATTTTCAAAGGAATTTTCTTATCACATAGAACCAAGGTTCAGAAAGTCGGTATGCAGTATTCGTTCGGTCAGGCGGTCCCGAGCGAGTAAGCGGATATGCGGAAGTATATGCGGAAGTATATGCGGATTATGCGGTTTGCATTTTTTTCATTAAAAATATTAAAGATATATATTCAATTGTGATGTCAGAGACAAAAAACAACATATTTCCAGTAGATTCCTACAAAAAATACTTTGAAAAATTTAAAAAGGCACCACAATAAAAAGATACATACTTCATTTAGATATCAAAATATGATTCTGAATGTAGAGTGTTCAAATATATAAAGTTATAAACTAGCTTCTAAATTCTAATCTAAATCATCTTCAAAATTGATTGTTGGAATATCATCATCGCTTTCTGAATCACTCATAAATTCTTCTTCTTCACTTAAAGTTGGCAAAGCTTCCGCATTCCTTTGGCTCCTCCTATTCTCAACAAATTCTTCTGCCCCACTTGCTTCTGCAACTAAGTTCCACGTGAGCCTTGACCCTTGGAAGATTTCTTATTCTTCTTCTTCACTGGCATCAATCCAATCCATAACATGTGTTCTGTCCTTTGAAACAAATGGATCTCTCTCAGTTAATGATCGACGCTCCTTCAGCTTTGAATTGAATTTCACAAAAACTAAATCATTCAATCTCTTGGTTTCTAGTTTGTTCCTTTTTTTGGTGTGATTCTGCATTAAGAATATATAAAATTGGTTAATTATAAATCATAATGACTCATTGAATATTACATCCAAATAGTGAGAGTTATACCGCTGCGAATGAGCTCCAATTCCTCTCACGACCAGAAGAAGAGGATGTCAATTTTAGGATTCTCAAAGCCATTTCTTTCAAATAAGGCATTTGAGAACCATATAACAACCACCAATGAGCTACAAGAAATTAGACAATTAATTTCTTGTAAAAGAGTAAATCTAAATTAAGAACTTTAAAGTTGATAATAAGCTTGAGATATATTACCAGGATTGAAATCATCATCATTGGTGGATCTTTGTCTGACTGCCATTGGCTTTCCAAACGCTCCTTCTCCCTTCGGTAAATATGAATCTCTTTCTTTGTGATGGCATCCTTAATCTCCACCTCAGGATAAAAAATCTCCATGCATTCCATTAAACCATCAACAACGAAACTATCCTTAGAAATCGCATCGCTATCCCTGTAAAAATAATAGGGGTTGAGATAGAAAGCTGCAAGATGGAGGGGACTATCCAATCTTCCTTTCGTCTTCAAGGTAATGGCATCTACAAAGGGCTTGTAGGAATGTTCAACATCTTTAAAAATAGCCTTTATTTCATTTTTTGCATCCTCCAATCCTCCATATACAAATCCCATTGACGGCTTTCTTTCTCTATCAACAACACGTAAGAGGCGAACAAGTGGAGAGAATATCCTCAACGTCAAGGATACTTGGCTCCAAAATGACGAACTGAGGACAACAGATGCAACCACCTCACCTTTTCTTGTTTTTGACCACTTACACTCCCTCCACTCATCAGAAGAGAACATCAACCACAATTTCTCCTTCTTGTCAAGTACGCTTTGTAGTGTAAGGAAAGTGGTGGCAAATCTTGTTTGCCTTGGACGAACAATTTCACCCTTCTGTGTGAACTGTCTCATCAAGCTCAAAGTCTTTGCATGGCTGTAGATAAAGAGAGTGAGAGTTCTAGCCTTAGTGATGCAATTTTTTATCTTCAATTCCTTGCCAATCTCCTCAAGTACAAAATCGATGCAATGAGCTGCACATGAAGACCAAAATATCCTTGGATATTTGGTCTTAAGGAGTCTCCCAATTGCCATATTTGCAGAAGCATTGTCAGTAGTAACTTGTACGACATTGTCTTGTCCAACATCCTTGATACACTCATCAACCAGAGAAGAGATGTATTCAGCTGTGTGAGAATCGGCAGATGTGTCAACGGACTTCAAGAAAGTTGTGCCCAAGTCACAATTCACACACAAGTTCATAATGCTCCTTCCCCTCATATCAGTCCACGCATCGGTCATTATTGAACAACCATTGCTCTTCCACGATTCATTGTGACGCTTTAAATATTCCTTTGTTTCGTCAATTTCCTCCTTCAACAAAGTTTCTGCAATTTCATAGTATGAAGGGGGTTTGTATCCGCTTCCGTATTGTCCAATTGCCTCACACATTCGGATAAAGGAATTCTTGGTTACAAAGAAGGGAATGTCAGCATCATAAAAGAATTTCGCCACAAACTTGTTGACGCGTGCACACTCCTCTTTGGCTAAAGCATCTTTAATCATCATCTGTCTCATTGTTACACCCAAAGACACATCATCTTCAGAAACACAAGGTCTTTTTGCACCACTCTCTGAGGCTGGATGATTAGAAGATCCATCGAATGTTTTGATTGTCACTTCCTCGCGCAGTTCTCTCATACTAACAAATTTCTGATTCTTCTTCTTCATAATATCTTCCACATAATCTCTGATTTCCTTCTGCACAACATCATCGGCCTTTGGACATGCCTTCGTGTTTCCCTTTATGTGTGGAAGATGTTGCTTCATTCTATTGATTCCTCCTTTTATGACCTTGCCGCACAAACGACACGCAACCGTGTTCGAATCCGTCCTCTCAACAAGGTATGCGTACTTCCACCCTGGATCGGTAGAGCAAGGTGGAACATAAAATGTGGAGGAATCCGTAGTAGGTGTGGAAGGGTTAGCCATATCAAAACATCTAAAGATGACATAAAAATTGTGTCATTAAAAATAATGAATACATAATGCAATCCATTTATTCAAAGGGATAATTTGATTATAAACACAACGATAGAAAATAATCCACATCTTTAATCATGAAAAAATATGATAATATAAATGATTGCCAAGAGATAAAGATTTTTACATGGGAAATCCTTTCTGAACCTTTAATCATTGAGAATATCTAATGAGATTCTAATCTAAGATATCAATTTAACTTCATCCCAAGCAACACTGAAACTTAGAAAATAAATTCTGTAAAGAAATGCTTTAAAAATATCACCATATTACATATATCACTAAAGAAATGTCACCATATTTTAAATTCTGTATACTCAAACTTAGAAATGTCACCATATATCTCTAAAGAAATGTTTTAAAAACCCTGAAATGACCGATAATCTCGACACAATAAGAGGAATAGAGCAAAACAACATGATACCGGGAAACCTCAACTCCCTAAAAGAATGTTAGATAGGCAATTGGGTTACAGATTGGCTTGGCACTTGGAATTTTGACATCTCTAAAGGAGCTCCATATGAACAAACTTACAGATTGTCTTGGCACTTGTCACCATATTTTAAATTCTGTATAGCCACACTCAAACTTAGAAATATCACCATATATCTCTAAAGAAATGTTTTAAAAATATTTTGTTAATATTACAATGGGATACATACAACGGTCAATGGTGGCTTTCGTTAATAGTACTGCAGGGAAGATTTCGGAAGATTTCGAAAGAATAGTATTTTGTTCACGAAAGAAACGAGCAAGCTTCAATATTGCGTCACCAAATATAGATAAGCACTGCAGGGAAGATTTCGAACACTGGCAACAACAGGACATGAGGTTACCGTATGGGGAAGGAGATGGCGCAAGATCAGTCAGAGTAAGAAAGCTGTGCCGTAGGAGCTTTTAGACGCAGAATGTAGAGGCGCAAGACCGCGGCGAAGGTGGAAGGCCGAGATCCGAGATACTGGCGGAGCTTCACGATGGAGGAGGCACTGGAGATGCTTTAGGGTTTATCGAGATGGGATTTTTTTTTGTTGCGCGCAAGAGCTTCTCGGGTAAGGGGTTACGATCTTAATATGCTTTAATTGGATCTCGTTAAGGGGTCATACCGCATGCAGGACCTGCTTATTCGGCCGCATATGCGGTTTATGCGGCCCGCATGTGCGTGTGCTCCGCATATTACTGCATATGTCATATACGACGCGGTTGCCCTACCGCATGCGCATATGCGGCCGCATGAGCCGCATTTCTGAACACTGCATAGAACAATAGAGATTCATCTCCATTTTCGCCAACATGCATTTATTTTGTGAATAACATCTCCGTCAATTTTCCCATCATGTTGTAAAATAGATCCCAAGTATCTAGAAGAATCTTTTTTCTGAATGTTATCGTTACCAATCTTCACCTTGATTCCTTCACCGTTGCTTCCATCAAAAGTACACTGCACATATTCTGTCTTAACCCTACTTATACGGAATCCTTTAGTCGCTGATGCATGTCTTTAGACCTCGGACTTCTCATTTACTCAATGTCTAGTCTCATTAACCAACATAATATCATCCACGAATAACATAAGCCAATGTATCTCACCTTGAATGTGACCAGTCAACTCGTCCATAATCAAAGTAAAAAGGAATAGGCTTAAAGCTGAACCTTGATGCAGATCAATGTTGATATCAAAATAGTCATTCTTCCCAGACTTGATCTGTAACAACCATACCCCAAAGACAGTCCAACATCTAAAATTCACAAAGTTTGAGAGTGGGTTATAAGTGGTGGGGATTACTACTTGACAATTTGGGCTTAAGAATTTTGGGTGGTTGTCAATGGATACAATTTGGACCCGAACACAACAAGTTGTCACAACCATTTTTCCTAGTTAACGGACCAGAGACCTAAGCCCGGGATGTTACAACTGGTATCAAAGCCAATTTCCCTATGATAGTGGAAAAGGCTACCCGAGAGGTGGAGCCACCCCTACAAAGAGATAGGAGGAAATGGCTACTCGAAGCATGCAACCGCCACTGTTACTGGGAATAAGTGATTGGTCATGTCGCAACGAGGATGTTGCGAATATAAGTGGGGGAGGTTGTAGCACCCATACCCCAAAGATAGTTCCACAACTAAAACTCACAAAGTGTGAGAGTGGGTTATAAGTGGTGGGGATTACTGCTTGACAACTTGGGCTTAAGCATTTTGGGTGGTTGTCAACGGATATAATTTGGACTCGAACCCAACAAGTTGTCACAACCAGTTTTCCTCGTTAACGGATCGGGGACCTAAGCCTGGGACGTTACATGATCCATACACAAGATGAAACCATATCATACGTATTCTTTATGAGGTTAATGTATATGATATGTAGTTGTCTCTTCTCTAAAACTTTCCACAAAATATCCCGTGGGACAGAGTCATAAGCCTTCTCCAAATCAATAAAAATCATATGAAGATTTCGATGATATTTTGAAACCTTCTCTTTGAGGTTTGATTGCTTCAAATGGAGAATCCGCCATCTAGTTTTAGTGATCTTGGAAACCTTCTTTTCCTTTACCAGTCCTTTTATTTGCACATCTATGACTAACAAGCGATGTTGGGTTGTCAAACTCTCTCCTGAGCTTACTTTGCAGTCTTTACAACACAACCAATCTCTTATCCTCAATACAAAATAATCTATCTGTGTTTTAGTTAGTCCACTCTTATAAGTAATTAAATGCTCCCTCATCTTTTTTAAGAGAGTGTTTGCTATGAAAAGATCACAAGACGTTTCAAAATCCAGAATACCTTTTCCTCTTTAATTATATTCCCGAAGTTGTGTCCTTCGTGAATACTGGTATACCATGAAGTATCCTTTCTCACATGTTGATAATATCTCTTAGGCAAATCATCTCTCTTTGTGGGATTCCTTGCATAATCTTATTCAAATCCTCCCAAAAAGCTTGTTTAATCATTTCATCTAAATCAATTTATGGTGCATAAAGTGAGATGATTCAGAACTTCTTCTTCGATTACCAATATTAGCAAAATAATCCAATTCTAGAATCTTTGCACCTCTACCATACTATCTTTCAAATCCTTACGAACAACCACTCCAACACCACTTCTGCCATTATCTTTACATGGATACCAAAGTTTAAAGTCTATCTTCTCGATCTCCCTTCATTTCTCTCCAACCCATTATGTCTCTTGGAGACATAGTATATGAATCTTCATTCTTTCCATCGTATCTACTAACTCTATCGATTTGCCTGTCAAAGTGCCAATATTCCAACTATCTATCTGCAATTTCCTTTGCAACCTTTTTTGGACTAACATCTTTACTCGCATGCGTCCATCATGCGAGAACCCTTGTAAATTTTGGATTGCATCCAAGCGATGATGCAGCGGAACTAGCTTATTTACCTGCATGCGTTCCTCATGCGAGAATCCTTGCTAATTTTGAACTAAACTGGGCAACGATGTAGCGACCCTTGCCAACTTGTCTTTACACTCTAGCGATGCAATGCATCGCTAGTAGGGAACAACCAAACAGAATCTAAATATTTGCTTAAATCCATGTTGAAAAGATCAGAACTGTTTTGAGACAAATTCCTAAATAGTGTTCTTAAAAGAACACTATTTAGGAATTTGTCACTCTTGTACTGGCTGCCGGCTACCTAACCACAACCCTCATTTATCTGGGCTTGGGACCTGCCATGGCTGAGTTAATTATCCTAAGTTCCAAAATAAAAGAAAATTTCAACTGCATTGTAGGACCATAAAAATTCGATAGCATCCCAAAGGACCGTACTTTGATCGTAATGTGTCCTTTTTGTGCCAAAACATTATAAGCAAGCTACAATAATTTCATGCCAAGCCATCTGATTTATTGAGATCGTTTATTATTTGGCTCGTTCTTTTTCGTATAGAACCTTCACTACTTGGGTCTTCGGTATCACTTTAGAATTTTTTTGTGCTGGATATTATTTTAGAGCAAGCAGTTATATAATTTACATCAGTATGCCTTCTTCAATGTGTTGTTGCCTTACCAACGGCAAGATCTAGTCGTTGATGTAGATGATATTGTAAAGTTTCTATTTGATGGAAGCAATTTTCAAGATGATATCGATAGGTTTCTGATGAAGGCGATGTTCTTTACATTTTTCCAAAAGATTATCGCTCAAAGCTTGCAGCAAAGTCTTTTAGGATGAAACTTGAGCCTCTAATGGAGAAGTTAAAGGTACATCAGCAGAGTCACTTTGCACAATGTGTAGTTTCTAGTTGATCACACATTTCTGAGACGAAAGATTTTTTTCCAGGTTGGTGCTGAATATTTAATAAGGGTGTCCTTTGGGACTGCTCTCATTGCTTCAATTATTCTGGTATATACAACTATAATTGCTCTCCTATCCAGTAGAAGGTACGTGCTTTGTAATGTCACGGCTTACATCCTCAATTTTTATTGAGTTTATTTTTGTTCTTGTATTCCTAGTGCCCAATATAGGCATGACCTGCTCTTTATTAACTTGGTTTCAGTGAAGATGATAGTCGTGGAAGACGTGGTGGACGATCATATGATTCAGGATTCACTCTCTTCATTCGTCCATCTGATTTGTTTTGGTACACATATCCTTATTATACAAAATTTTGAATGTTTTTGAAGTGTGAAATGCAAATATAATTTACTAGTGTCACCTTCCTTTTCTTCTCAGTGATATCCTACGTAGCCAAACAATATAAACCACTGTAATGCAATAAAATTCACCACTTAAGTTAGAAACAATATCAATGTGGGGTAAGGAATGAAAGACAGAAAAGATGTTGACTGATATTGTTTGTTTTAAATAACTTTGCCGAATGTAGTCAACTTTGGATTTTTATACAATAACACCATATCTTAACCCAACCTGATTATAGTGGTTTGAACGGGTCGTTAACCACACCAACCAAGATTGTTTAGCTATTCAAAGATAAGCATAAAAAGTACTTAGTTCGATAATGTGAAAGAATTAGTGGGAAGAATGTGATTATTTTATGAAAGGGGTAGGAGTCTTATATAGAGTGAAATCCTAAAACTCTAATCACACAAAAGAAGGAAAATATAGTAGTCTTTAATAGGAATGCTAGAAAGAGGAAGTACAAAAATGGCAAAATATAAATTTTAGATATGCAAAACATTAATAGCCCCCTTAAGTTGGAGCATATATGTCGATCATTAACAATCTAGAGGTTAATAGTGAAACACACTTCTTCAGAAGAGCTTTGGCGAAATTATTTGGAAGTTATAGTTAGAAATGTGAGGCGTGATAATCATGCGCTGCATCCTTGATAAAAATTAAAATGGTAATCTTCATTAATGTGCTTGGTGCTTTCGTGAAAGAGAAGTTAGTTGCAATATAAGCGATCGACTTGTTTTCATAGTTAAGGACTTAAATCTTAATTCAACCATCTTATCATCGACCTCGAGAATCGACACATTATCGAGACATGTTGTCCAAGTCGGCCAAAAATGGTGGAAACTCATTTTTTTAGATATCAAGGTTTTGAAGTGGTTTAATCAATAAATATAATAGACACATACACTTATTTGCTAAAATATAATTCTAAATGCAAATTTTATATAGTATCGACTATTGAAATCTACACCAAACAGATTGATATGTAGAATCTTTAAGGCATGCAATTGGAATTTATAAGTTTAGTCATTAATAAATAAATTGAACTAACATATCCAACTCATAATTTATAAAAATAAAAAAATAACAAAACACAGATATTCATACTTGTTAGAGTTATTTTGTTTCTATTTATTTATCGAGCCATGTAACCCTATGGGTTTCTTTTATGTAATTCTCCATTTTTTGCTCCCTACGGTTTCATGCTATATAAGAAACCCTAGACCCATGGAATACACCACAACAATTCATTCTCTTCTCCACATGGTATCAGAGCAATGGTCTTAGACCATGGTTTTGGCCTAAGAAAACCTCACCGCCACCTTCGAGCCTTCTTCTCTTTCATCGAGCGCTTGTGTATAGGCCCTCCTCCATCACTTAGGGCCCCATGCCAGGCCTTCCAAACTTCTTAGGGTGCATCTCCAAGTGTTGCCACTCTCCCTCAGCAACACCAACAGGTTTTGGGCATCTCGTGGGCCTCGCCTGCCCTCATGGGCACTGTCGGCTGCCAATAAGAAGTGGTCCTCCGCTCTTAGGTCCTGCCAACACCCCCTACACACCCTCTTGGGTGTCACCATGACCCTAGCACCCTCCACGAGCTTCGCCAACCATTGCAACGTCCCCCACGAGTACCACTAGCCACGTGCATGGTCTAATACCCCTCCCGTTCATTGTGATTTCAATACTCCCACACGTTTTTGTGTGAGTTCTAGGGCACTTTTCAGCCCACATATGCGTGATTGAACAATAAAATTATTTTCTTGATCTCTCTACCTAACCACGAACGCATCCCTTATCGGCATCCCTTCGTGCCGAGACCAAGCCCTTGTACATTGCGTCATTTGTGATGGTACAAGGCAATTCTATCAAACTTAAGGGAACATAACCTTCTTACTTGGCAAAGTAAGAAACAAACAGTGATCTCTAAATCGACTGCAGAAGCAAAATATATGGTAACGACCTAAGCCACCTGTGAGATTACCTGGCTTGTCTCTTTTCTACATGAACTTGGATTTCCTGCTGGCTGCTACTACTCTCGTACCTTTATTCCGTGACAACATGTGTGCTACATACATTGCCACTACTCCTATATTCCATGAGTGGACTAAGCATATTGAGGTTGACTATCATTTCATTCGTAATGCTATACGAGGAGGAACGATCACTACTCCACAAATCTCCACCGATCATTAGCTTGTAGACATATTCATGAAGGTGCTATCAAAAAAATGTCTCTCGTGGATGATTTCCAAATTGGACATAATTGATAGATATGCTCCAATTTAAGGGGGACTGTTATAGTTATTTTGTTTTCTATTTATTTATTAAGCCATGTAACCCTTCGGGTCTTTTATGTGATTCTCCCTTTTTGATTTCGAGGGCTTCGTGCTATATAACAAACCCTATACCCATGGAATACAACTGAACAATTCAATCTCTTCTCCACAAACTTATTAAGCAATTCATAAGAATCGAAACCATGCGTGTTTAGGTGGATCCATTTGTCGTGTTTGCTCTCCGTATCTTCTCCTTATTTTGGTCTCATATCCCATGTAGTTTTTGCATGTCATATAGCTATACTGGCCTTGTAGTCCATGAGATACTGCACATATAAGTGGTTTTCGACATGTTTAAGGAAACCAATATGAGGATAACTCTTTTGCGAAGGAGGCAGAATCACGAGAAGTTAGACGCGTAGATGTTGCTTTAGAATCACACAATGAAGTTTATGGAGCAAGGGGAGAGGGCATTTGTAAACGTTAAGTTGGAGGTATAAGTAACAAGGTAGAAATTTAAAAATATGCCATATCCCATAGCATATTCGACACCACTATGTGAGGACGTGTTACCATAGGTACAAGGCTCATTACCATTGTAGCCATAATAAGGAGGTGGGAAGAAACACAAGGGATGGAGAGCTCTCACCTGAGGAGAGCGCCTAAGGTGGGAGGTGCGAGGATGGGTGAAGGAGTGGAAGAGGGCTACCGAGAATGACAAGATGATGCGTGAGAGAGCCGTTAAATACAGGGGAGATGGGGTAGAGGAGGTCTGCTGCTTGTTTCTCATCACAAGTGTGGCTAGCGTTGCTTCAGATGTAGGATCTACGATCATCAGACTTTGTCGTACGCGCATCCATCTCGCTGTTTCACCCGTAGGAGGGAAGGCCATCAGAAACAAACTTGCTCGATTAAGGTATTGCCTCCATAAACAAATCCAATCTATAACACCGGGGTCCTAAGGCATACTTATTCAAAAGACATTCGCTCTGCTACATTAAACTATGCTTCTCAGTGGTTTGCCACGGAAAACATGAAAGCGGTAAGGAGAAAGGAGGTTTGCTCATAGGTTTTCTGCAGAAGAAGATTTGGATGTCATCTCGATCACGGGTTCTCCCGATCCTCTACCTTGGTTTTCCTTTGTCAGTTGGAAGAATTGAGATGTTTGATTGGTTTCCTGTCATTGAGAAGATGGAGAAAAGACTTCGTGGTTGGAAGACGGCTATGTTATCGCGCGGCGGGCGTTTGGTGCTTTTAAAGGCCATACTCTCAGCTATTCATGTGCTTTTCATTTCATCTCATCTTCTCCCCGTTGGTATCAGGCACATATTAGAGATGATCATGAGGAGATTCCTTTTGGGAAAAGCTGATCATAATGGAACATGGGTATATCTTGATTGGGAAACTGTTACTTTGCCAAAAGTGGTTGGCAGTCTCAGGATCTCCCATTTGGAAACCATGAACGAGGCTCTTATGTTGAAGTGGATTAGTAGGATTGAGGCAGAAGTGATGGCTTGTGTTTCCATCTCATTCACAAAATTTATAACATTGGGGTCGATGGCAATATGCCCTAACACCCACACTCCCACCCTTGGGCTTTTTGGAAGGGGTTCTTCTCGGTGATGCCTTGTTTTCAGGAACTCTTTTGGCCGGTGCTTGGTGATGGTGAATCTTTTACCTTCTGAATTGATAATTAGACAAGTGAGGGACCCTTTTGCTTCCAGATTCATTAGACTCATTGCTCTGATGGCTACTCGGGATATGCGGGTCTTTGACTGCTGGATAAATGTCAACTGGATGCCTTTATTTTTGACGGACTTCTCTGATCAACAATCAGGGGATTTCCTTCTCCTGGAATCTCTCAAGCAGATGGATAGATCGATAAACAAATGATCAGGACCATCATATATGGAAAGATAACTATTTCTTATTAAATGTGCCTACAAAACAATCATTAGACTGCCACCACCAATGACATACACTATGGTTCGTTACTGTAACTTTATCTTGGAGTTAAAACTACCAAACATAATTGATTTCTTCATATGGTGCTGCGTAGAAGGCTTGTTATGACAATGGACCATTGTGCAAGACTTTTCACATGCTTCTCTAATAGATGTACCCTTTGTAATACTCGTATTGAGATGATGTAACATCCTTTCTTTCATCGTGTGAAGACATCCATAATTTGGTCAGAGATGAGCACCAAATGGCCAAATCTACAAAATCTAGACCTTTTATGAGACTCGCTGTTTGAGGAAAAGTATCACTCTAGAGAGGACATTCCGAGAGCTATCACAACTTTCTGGGCTATTTAATTAGCAAGAAATGGTGCTCTCTTTTTTCAACAACGATTATATCGCGAGAATGTAAATTTTCATTCCAAGACTCTTGTAGAATCTTGGCTTCCGTAGGTCTTTTAGTAACTTATCTTTGTCTTTAAAGTATTTGGGGTGGACACAATAGCGTGTTACCCACTTTTTGGACTAAAAAAGGAGTTGGAAAGAAATCTTATGATTCATTCTGTGATTGCCCGTATAATCCATAATCATATCTGCCACCATAAGGGCTTGATGTAGCTCCATAGCCTCCACTGCTCAACACTGAATCTCCTTCAACTCTCATGTGTCCAATTGAAGGTAACAAATCTTCAATTAGTGTGTCATCTCGGTGATGTTGTGGATGTGGCTGCAGGTTCGGGTACGAGTCCAGAGGATATGGATGGTAATCCATTGGCTCTGTAGACCAGACCTTGTGGAGAACTCAAAATATAGTCGCCATCTACGTTGGTATGGTGGCCAATATATTCTTATCCTGCTTGCTGTTCTTCGCCGAATATGCGCCCTTAATCACCAATATTTTCTTCATGGGAATATGCCATTTTGCTCGAAGCATCTTGAACTAGTAAGAAAGATACTGTGCTCTGATCTCAATCTTTATGAATTTAGGGATGACCCTTGAAACCATAATCGATTGATATTGGTCTTGATCTAAACAAAGGTGTTAATATTGGCCTAGCCGGTTAGTTTGTTAAGTCTATCCTTGTTATCTCTCATTACTCGTTGTGGAGATAAGAAGCAACAAACGAAAGTTAGGAAGGACTCACCGCCTCGCTGACTTATAGTTAAAAAGCGAATTAAAGTGTATATTAGTTAGTTCTTGCTTGCTTCGTGTTATTTATAGACTTCCTCTTCGCGATTTATGACACATTTATGTACTCTCCTTATCCGGGCCTAATAATATAAAAGAAGTCATCAAGTTGTGGTTGGATGTTCTAGAGATGCTGACTTCCCCAGATATATAGAGATACGAGGAAAGGGAAGAAAAAGTCATTTCATTGGTGGCTATATGTATGAGGAGGCTACCAATGGTTGATCCAGTGCTTTCCCTAGATATGGATATTTAGTTAATTCAGAAAGGAGAATGACGGGGCCCTCATTAACTTATGTCATCTTCTAACTCTTTTTCAACAAAATCTGGATGTAGTCATCTAATCTTCGACATCTCCCATCATTTGTGAGTTGATTTGTGCATTTGGCCTCCTTCCTCTCTCGTCTTGCACATGAACAACTTTATCGTCCATCCACGACAACAACAACAAAGCCTTTTCCCACATTAAGTAGGGCTGGCTACACGGATTTTTTTACCTCCATTCAGATCTATCTTGGGTCATTCTTGGTCTTAGATCCAAAAAACTAAGATCCCTTCAGATAATCTCATTCCAATACATCTTCTAATTGGTGCATCAACCGACCTCCTTTGTAAATGGTCAATCATCTTAGGTGGTTTTATTCTCATCTTATCCTCTATCGGAGTTACATTAACTTTCCTTCTGATTGCATCATTCCGAATTTACTCTTTATGTGTATGACCACACATTTACCTTATCATTTTCATTTCTGCTACTATCATTCTCTGTACATGTCTATGGTTTACATTCCAACAATTCGATCAATAGAGCATAGCAGGTCTCACAACGGCTTGGTAAAACTTTTCAAAGGAATTTTCTTGTCACATATAACAATAAAGGTTCCTTTCCACTTTAGCCAACCTACATTTATTCTATGAGTAACATCTTCATTGATTTCCCCATCTTGCTGCAAAATAGATACCAAGTATCTAAACAACTTTCTTTTGATTATTATGTCACCAATCTTCACCTCGATTCCTTTACCACTACCTCCATCAAATATGCACTCCATATATTCAATCGTAGCTTTACTTATACAAAATCCTTTAGTCTCTAAGGCATGTCTCCAAACGTCAAACTTCTCATTTACTCCGTCTCTAGTCTCATCAATAAACACAATATCATCAACGAATAACATGCACCAAGGTATCTCATCCTGAATGTTAGTCCACTCATTCATAATCAATGTAAAATGGAATCGACTCAAAGTTGGAC
This sequence comes from Ottelia alismoides, assembly GCA_037367405.1. Classification (NCBI taxonomy): domain Eukaryota; kingdom Viridiplantae; phylum Streptophyta; class Magnoliopsida; order Alismatales; family Hydrocharitaceae; genus Ottelia; species Ottelia alismoides. Next base: position 484,091 of record JAZKJV010000699.1, read on the forward strand.
CTTGATGTGGACCAATGTTGATGTCAAAGTATTCAGTCTTCCCAGACTGGATCCTTACACAAAAAAGCGTCATCATACATATCCTTTATAAGGTTAATGTAAAGGATAAATACTTGTCTTTTTTCCTAAGCTCTCTTTAATATCTCCAGTGGGACAAAATCATAAGACTTCTCCACTTCTACAAATAACTTCATCATCTAAATCTTGAACCTTGAACCCTGAAGATGTATGCAAGATCAATGAGGTCTATGTAGTTTTGCTTACCATGTCCCTCCCTTACATACTTTATCTTTTACCTGCGATTCAATGTAGGCATGCAAGATCATGTAACTTTCTATCTCCAATGGGTGTCCTGAGGGAGGTTTTTCCAACCACATCGAGGGATTCGATAGGAGTGTCCCCTAGCTCCTATACTTTTTGTTATTGCAGCTGACGTTTTGGCTTGTATGGTTCAACAAGTGGTGCAAAGGAATATTTCAGTCGGTTATTCCATTGAAGATATTTCTATTCCGTTGCTACAATATTTATATGACACGATCTTCTTCATTAAGGGGAGAGGGAAGGAGGAGGTGAAAAGAATGCGCGTAACAATAGAACTTTTGGGGGAACTGTTCGACCTTTTATTGAACAATGGGAAGTTGGTAGCGATCCCCTTTGGGCTTTCTTTGTAGGATGCACATGATTGTTGTGATGAGCTTGGTACGAAGAGGGGTCTTTGCCAATATGCTACCTTGGTGTTCCTATGAGCTCTGGGAAGCTAAGGACTTCTGACTTGTTGCTTGTAATTGAGAAGATAGAGAAGAAACTCTCCGGATGAAAGGCCGCTATCCTATAGTGTGGTGGACGCTTGGTGCTTGTTCAAGCAGTGCTATATGCTATTATTATGTTCTTTATTTGTCTCGTCTAATACCTGTTGGTATCAGACATACTGGAGGTGATTATGCGAAGATTCGTTTGTGGGTAAAACGGGGCAATTCGATTCTGATGTTCACCTTGGCTATTGAGAGAGCGTTACGATGCCAAATGGGAATGACGACCTGGGGATTTCTCGTTTGGAGTCTATGAACAAGGTTCTCCTTCTTAAGTGGGTGAGTAAGAATTGGGGTAGAAGTAAAGACCTTTGTTACCGTCTCATTCGCTGCATTTGCAACATTAGGGTGCGGGGTGATTTGCCGCGACATCCTCTGTTCCACCCGTCAACCTTCTGGAAAGGGATCAATGCTGTGATGCCTCGATTTAAGGAGCTCTTTCGACTGGTGCTTGGTGATGGTAAATCTTTTGCATTATGAACTGAAAACTGGACAAGGGAGGGGCCCTTCTCCCTCAGATTCCCTCGCCTATTTGCTCTTGTTGCTAACCGAGATGCTCGAGTTTTAGTTTGCTGGTTTGATGGTAACTGGATGCCTTCTTTTGTGATGGATTTTTCTGATCAACGCATGGAGGAGTTTCTCTTCCTTCTTGAATCTCTTCGGTAGATAGACAAACTGGCTATATCCTTACCTTTTAATATATATAATACTACTTGAGGTGGATCCCATCTTGGGAGTCCACCCGTGCACTTTTCAAAAAATAAAAAAAGATTGTCTGGCATATGGGCGAGATCACTGGGTTTGGAAAGATAATGCTTTCTCAGTCAAGCAGGCTTACAAGACAATCTCCAGACCACTGCCGTCGAGGATTGAAACTCTGATTCGGGACTACAATTTTATCTGGGGATTGAAGCTACAGAACAGAATAGGTGTTTTATATGACAGTTTAGAATAAGATGCATTATGACGAGAGACCGTTGTGCTAGACTATTCGTGGATATATTGTCCTCTTTGTGAATACCTCATTGAAACGGTGGATCACTTCTTCCATTGCATGACGTTTGTTTTATGGGATGAGCTTGGCATAAGGTGGATGGACCCTTGTTTTAAAAAGCGCGCCTCGAGGCGGTGAGGCGTAAGCCTCAAGGCATTTTTTTGACAAAAAGCGCCTCAAGGCTTAAGCGTGCGTTAAGCCTTAGGGTAGTGTGAGGCGTATGAGGTGGTCGAGGTGAGGCGGAGGCGTAAGCCTCAAGTACATGGCTTTTTTTTCTTCAAATTTTTAGGTTATGTACTTTGCACATGACCTTGTTTTGCCATAAACATTATACATTTTTTTGCTAGTATTGTTATTTCTATGTTAAACCTTGCATATTTCTATAAATATGTACATATAAAGAGAGAGATTGCTTGAAACTAGTGAAACTCGATGATCTTGTACATCATGTTCAATTTATCATATTGCATCCACACATACTAGTTCTATTGTACACAACGTACACAATTGCGTTTGAACTGTAATAAAACTGTTATACTACTTGTAAGTTTGCAACTTGATGTTGTTATTTGTTTGTTCTTAAAATAGTTATCACATATACGAAGAAGCAAAGTTGAAAAGAAACTTATGGAGTAGAATAATTATAATGCTTTGTTGTGAATAGCGGAAACAATCACATGCCTAATATTAGTTTTCTGAACTTCTATGCTTTCATCTCTTATGCGTTGTACCTTTTACTAGTGTGAAATTGATTTTGAATATGTTTTTGGCAAAACTTCATATTATTATATATATTTTAATATATTTTGCTTAATTTTAATTTTCTTTTAAAAAATTGAGGCTTACGCCTCGCCTCACATTTCAGGGAAATGCCTTGAACCGCCTCACGCTTTTTTAAACCTTGGGCTGGACACACTAAATCTGGACCTTTTCTAGAACTCCTTAGTTTAAGCAAAGCTTCGACCTAGAGAGGAACTCTTACAGCCTCTTGCAACAATTTGGGCTATTTGGCTTGCTAGAAATGAGACACTAATTTCTTTTCAACATTTTTACTTTGAAAATGTAATTTCACATTTTATGTTCTTCTCGAGTCATGGCTCCTGTTAGTCTTCTCTTAACTTTATTTCATATTTGGGGCGTACACCTTAGCGTGTTTCCCTCTTTTTTGGTTCAAAAAAAAAGAAAATTGCCATCTCTTGTCAGATTGGAGATCCTTCTTGAGTATCATTTGGCGATATCGGTTGTGTCCTTGATCTAACTCTTTGGATGTACTACCTTAGACCAACCTCTATGATCTAATTCTTTAGATTAAAATTTGTATTCTAACAGATGGTCTTGATACATAATCCTAATTGTAAAGAGGGACTTTATTAATGCAAAACTCAGTTATGTCTTTTTCTCGGATATTGGAAATATATGATTCACAATAACATTAATTGCATAATGTATCACCAAGTACTCACATGTCTAACAAGGGAGAGATTCAATAGATACCTTCCATGCGTTTGTAGAATGTGCTACATGCGTTTGAGTATTTTTTGAATTTATTATCTATCAGTCATATCATCTAGAATCTGAATAGTCGTGCCATATTGACCCTTCTTGATACGGTGTGGAATCAAAATTGAGGCAAAATTAGTACGTCCGCTGGTCCACTTTTCTTCTAAAAGGGGTTTCCGCCCGTTAACTAGAGTCAATTTAAATTAGGATTAAATTTTATTTACGGTTAATTGAGTCCATTGAATTTTTTATTTCTATTTTAAAATATGGAGATATGGTATGCTCTATGGATCTAAATGTTGGCTTGGGAGCCATAGACATGCGCAAAGAATGATAGTAACCGAAATAAAAATGCTAAGGTGGATGTGTGGTTATACTTGAAAAGATCGGATTTGAAATGATCCGATCAAAAGGAAAGTTAGTGTAGCTCCGATAGGGGATAAGATGAGAGAAAACCTTTTAAGATGATTTGGCCATTTGCAAAGGAGGTCTGCTGATGCGCCCGCTAGAAGATGCGGGATTTGGATTGTTGAATTGGCTAAGAGAGGGCAAGGAAGACCCAAAAAGTGTTGGAATGAGACTATTCGAATGGATCTTAGTTATTTGGAACTAAGCCTGAGAATGACTTAAGATAGATCTGAATGGAGGCAAAGAATCCATGTACCTATATATCAGAATGGAGGCGAAGAATCCGTGCATCTTTGTTGGATGCATCTTTGCACAACACTTTTGATTGGATATGTTTTTATTCTCTAGTTAGGTTTCGTCATATGAGGCTTTTGGTTTTGAACTTATCCATGCTTGCTAGTCTAGGTTTTCCTTAGATGTGCTGGATTTATCAAAGAAGGTCACTCGTTGAATGCGGGCTTACAATATGAGCGGATTCCAGAGAATGGTCAGGACCATTTTTGGGTCTATGGCACTGATTCTTACCTGCTTTTTTTTATGAAGACTGTCCACTAGTCAAGCCTGTAACTCCTTTGTCATTGAACAAAATGTTTATCCTTGTGCGAAGGCTTCCTGTACTCTTCTGATTTCTTGGATAAAAGAATATGAATACAGCAAATGAATTGTAAATCCAATGGAAAATCGTTGTTGAGCAGTAAAAGTTGGTTTTATTTTAGTAATCGCTCCTTCATGTATGCTATGAAAATCTACTTAATGTTTAGAACTGGATTGTCCAAATTTGACAGAGATAATGTGTACAATATAACTTCCTTTTACTTTCTAGTAATCTGTATATTTATAGTCATTTCATATGCGGCAGGTATTGGGATCCCTACTACTACAGGAGACAGCAGATGAGGACTGATGAAGGGATGAACTTTGTTGAATCTGTAATAAGAGAGGATTGCCTATTTTTCACAATAAAATATGAGATTTTATACTTGTACCCTATTCGATTTAATATAATACCACCTGCGCCCCTAATTTTTTTGTAATTACAGTTGTGCCCCTATATTCTTACAAAATTTACACAATGATTGTACGCTATTACACTTGTGCACCTACTATACTAACAAAGGGAAATACTATGAATTTTGAAATATTATATGGCTAGAATTTAGTTGCATAAAAATTAGGGGAACAGGTGTTATTAGAAAAACTCGGAAGGGAGCATGTGTAAAAACCTATAAAATTTTTATTCCTCTCAAATCAATATGCAGAAACCGTTTATTTCTTCTATTCTCCAGGTATTTTCATTTGTATTTGGTGATGGAAATCCTAATCAAGGACTTGAGGAAGAAAGATGGAAATTGGTAATTTCTTTTTCTACTGAGGCTTTGATATTTCCTTTATTTCTGACTTGAGATGCAGACGTGGCCTATATCATTTGTACCAGGACAACAACTACCTTATAGCCATCTTTTTACTTGCATCTGCTCTCATTTTCTCTATTTCTAGTAGCTCGATGTTATACATTATGTCTTAAAAGAATGACCTCCTCCCTTATTGAGCTGATTTGTTATATAGGCTAAAACCGCCCCCATGGATTTGACATCAATTCCTATTAAACATAATTTAAACTCTGTATTGCAATGAGATTCTCGTACATCCTCTCAGAATATACACGGGGTTGTTTAAAATAGTGCTTTTGTGGAGAATAGGATCGAATAAAACCACTGTTGCAAAAGTCGGCCGACTAGGCCGATTAGTCGGCCCGACTATGCGACTCGGGGGGGGGGGGGTGACCGATTCGAATAGCCTAAAGCGGGCTATAGTCGGTTGAGCCCGCTTAGTCGGGCGCCTAGTCGGTCTAGTCGGCCGCCTGCATAGAAGATCCGAGTGGGATCCGGATTTGGAAATAAAGGGTTACTGTTAGACAGTAACCCTACACGCACGACAACCCTTTCGACCCCTCCCCCGATCCCGTGCGCGATAACTCCAGCCCAGGCTCCCGCTGCCTCGCCGGTGTGCCCCCCTCGCCGGTGCCGCTCCCAGCACTCGCCGCCTCGTCGCTCCCAGCGTCGCACTGCCTCGCTGCTCCCAGCGCCTCGCCTCCTCGCCGGTGCCGCCCCCTTGGTCTAGGCTCCAGCAGGCTGCAGGTTAGGTTTTTTTGCTTTTATTTCCTCTTGTTTTTAGGTTGATGATTTTAAAGTTAAATGTTAATATGTTATTGTTAGCAAACAACAATGTTAGGTTAATAGGTTATGTATGTTTTCATCAAATTTTGTTGTTTTTGCTTAGGTTGATCTTAGACGTTATAGCTTTGATTTGCTTAGGTTAATGATGTTGAACTTAGATGTTAATATGTTAATGTTATTGTTAGCAAATAACAAAGTTAGGTTTTTTTCATTTTTTTTGTTTTTGCTTAGGTTGATCTTTGATGTTAATATGTTATTGCTTAGATTTTCTTAGGTTGATGATGTTGAACTTAGATGTTAATATGTCAATGTTATTGTTAGCAAATAACAATGTTAGGTTTTCTTCATTTTTTTGTTTTTCTTAGGTTGATCTTAGATGTTAATAACATGTTATTGCTTAGATTTGCTTAAGATGATTTTAGATTTTATTATTAGGATATATTTTCTCTTCTAAGTTTGGTTAGCTTTGTGTTTGATGATTAGTAATTTGTGACTTTGGTTAGCTTGAAAATATTAAATTTGCTAAAATTATGAAGATAAATGATAGTATATGTATTAAAATTCGATTTATATATTAAAAATTATTAAAAAAATAAAAACCGACTAATGCCCGACTAAATCCGATTACTCTCCCGACTGCCGATTAATCCTTAGTCAGTGACCCTGCCGACCGAGTACCGACTGCCGACTTCTGCAACCTTGAATAAAACTTTGGCTCAAAAAGTTATTGGCACAAATGAACAAAAAAAGGCAATCTACAATGCACACTAGTTATGTTCACTCTGCATAAAGGTTACATCTTATGCGTAGAGATTTAGACATGTTCACACTACAAAACCGTTACCAACCACACAACTCACCACAATTTGTCCTTTGCACAAGAAGAAACGTTTTTACATAGAATGTCTTATGTATGCAATCTTACCAAAGGTTTATCTTTTGCTTAGGAAGAAACATCTTCACACTATTGTCTCTTAGTTAAGAACAAAGATAAGTACAATTATTCTAAATAAAGCTTGCTAAAACATGAAATGAATATAAAATGCAAACGGAGAAAATTAAAAGAAGATTTTTGAAGCAAAGCTTGAAAGAGAATACCAATGCGAAGATCTGATAGCGGCATCACAATGCTTTTCTTGCCTCGAGAAACTCTAATGAATAATTTTCGAGTACGAGTGAGTAAAAAATTGTTGTACCTTATTGAGTATTAAAATGGCATAAAATGGATTTTTTAGAGGTTATCTAAGGATAGGAGCCAATTCAATTTACACATAAATGGTGAGAAACAATTAGCAATTGTTGATGTATCGATGCATCATTGTTCTATCAAGTGCAACAATAATTTTAAAGGTTTCTTGTTTTGCCAATGGGTAATATGAACCGGTGCAACTTCAAGTGTACCGGTGCACTAGAGTCATCAAGTATATACAAATCAGAGATGCTAGTTTTCGAAAAGCTAACATTACAAAGTGTATCAAATCTATTGATGCAAGGTGAATGTATACTGGTGCAACAATACATGAATTCTTATGTATAGAATGGAAAGATGTGTATTGATTCTTGGAAATTGTACCAGTGAAACAATGACGAAAATGTACCAATGCATATGCGTGCGTACCAGTGAAACGATGCACAATTTGACCTGTATCTAAGCGTGAAAACACAAATGAAGGATTTATGCAATGTTATTCGTAGCTCAATTGTTGCAAACTGGCTTGATAATTACGAGAACATGCACAAGTCTTTCATTGAGCTTCAAATGCTGTCCTAACTTTGTCATATCCATATTCATGCCCCAATCTATCAGTGGACTCCCAAAAGGCAAGCGTTCTTGATGTCAACATCGAGCCGATCTCAACTGCCGCTTAACATCTCTGGAGACACTACATCCAATGAAAAGATGATCAACGTCCTCCATCGTCCCAACACAATACTGACACCTCCCATCCGTGCTCAGGAAAAAAATCCAATCCTACACTCACTATTTAAAAAAGAAAGTTAAAGAGTTGATTGTACTTCTATTACTACCACATCTATGACATCCGAAGAGCTGGATGATTGCCAATAGTACAACAAGTCGATATATTGGAAGTATGGCTATCTAGAATCATTAAATAATGAGTTGAGTAGTACATCGAGATATCTTACATCTACAATTCATCATTGAGATCAACTTATTTAAAGTTGGATAGTTGTATCGGTGTCTTTTACAAACACTTGCAATTGATTGCAAATGTTTTAGAAGACTAATAAACTTGATCTAAAGGATGATAGTCATCTACATGAGGACCAGATGTAGTTCTTGCGACATCGCCATTTGATAGATAGTCTGCCATGTTCCAGTGGGAGAGCTCTTAGTCTTAGAGAATGTGTCTATAACCTAGATGTTAGAAATTGTAGAGATATTTCTGTGATACTGTACTGTTTATGGTTTCTTTATTTCTTTTGTCTCTCTTATGTAATTTACCCATAAGCCTCTCCCTATATAAGAGAGCCTAGGGTCTCCTAGAATAATAAGTCTTCTTTTTCTAACATGGTATCAGAGCAGTAGCCCTAGGTCAAAGTTCTTTTGATACCCCAGAAACCCTAGCCCCCTTCCCTCCTCTCTTTACACGCGCCGCCTTAGGCCTTTTGCTCCAGGCACCGTAGCATACACACACACACAGTCTATGCGCACGCCGTCTTCTGCTCTTCCCTACGCGTTTGTCGCCTTCTGCTCTGGGCGTCGTGCGTAATCGTACGGAAGGGCGTCGCCTTCGGTAGCGTCACGTGACAACCCTAGAAGGGTGTTGTTCTGCACGCTGCCTTGCGTAGAGCCCACGGAGGGTGCATCACGCGACAACCCTAGGAGGTTGCATCTCGCAACTACGTACGCGCAACCCTCCTGCTGATTGTTATCTTCACACGTACGCGCAACCCTGCCTGCAGGTGATTCCCACGTGCATCTTCCGATGGCCCTCCTGCCTGCCTTCATGTGCAGCCCTTCGGTGGCTCCTGTACGTGATTCCCACGTGCATCTTCTCTCTGCACAGACATCTCCTCTGCCGCATATAGCCTGTGTGTGATCCCCACGCACCCACATTGTGCCATTAGTCCTGTGCGTGATCAACTGATCGCCAAGAGCACTACCTGCCCACTTTAGTGGTATGAGACCACTCCTGCAATCGAATCTTAATATGTCCGTGTATACATCACGTTCTTATGTCCAACATCCTAGTTTTCTTCGTCGGGCATTGTGTTAGAAAGTAAACGGGATATCCCCACCTCCGACGTTTTCAACGGTCCAACATCGATTGTTAAGATGGATGGGTCAAATTATGATTTATGGGCAATGCAGTTTATGAGCCTAATGAAATCACATGGTAAGAAACATATTCCTACCGATGAAGAACCGACAGAGAAGACATGGGCGTACGCCTCGTGGGAGGTAGATGATGCGTATGCACAACATCATAGATCTGGTTGTCCGGTACATTGGCTCCTGAAATTGCCAATGATGTTTTTCACCAACCAACGACCAAAGCTTTGTGGGATATTCTTGCTGCAACGTATTCCCAAGCCAAGAATGAAACAAAGGCCCTGCAACTTCAACACGATATTCACACGACAAAGCAAAGTGCTCGACCACTCTATGCCTACTACACTACTACGAGAGGAATGTTCGAATAGCTTCATAACTTTGTTTCTCTTACATCCACTCCAGAGCAATTGAAGACATTTCGAAATGCCACGATGGTTGGAGCATTCCTGGCATCTCTTGATTCTCAGTATGAGGCCGCATGTTCTCAGATTCTGGCCGAAGTCACCATCCCTCCAATGGAGGAGGTTTTTCGCCTATTAAGCAGACTCAATGTCCCTTCTCAAACTCCAGTTCCGAATTCGTCTGCTATGGCAGTCTCTCGTGGAAGAGGAGGCTCATCACAGTTCCATGGATGAGGGTCACGTGGTAGAGGTGGTCAGGGTCGTGGACCACCATGCCCTTATTGTCATCGCACTGGCCATACAAAAGAGACATACTATTCCAAGCATGGTTTTCCGTCCTTCGCTTGAGTAGCAGAGCAGACTCCATCCCATGCAGCTCCATTCACACCAGAGCCGAGATATGATGAACTTGTATTGTGACTCTATGATATTATGCATCCAGTAAATAACTATTCACCTGCTACAGAGTCCAGTTCAGATGTTGTCGCCACCGCATGAGCCAATAACTCAGGTAGTCTTCCTACTTTCACCTCTCATATCTTTGATTGGATCATCGATTCTGGCGCAATACATCATTTATGCGGTGATAGTCGTAAGCTTACAATATACAGATAGCTTCCAGTAGGAAGGACAGTTGTTATAGCAGATGGAACTCACTCACCAATTACAGGACAGAGTGAGATTGCCTTAACCCCTTCTATATGACGTCTGAATGTGTTGCATGCCCCTAACTTTTCTACGAACTTATTATCTATAAGTCAAACCGCCAAAAATCTACATTGTCGAGCAATTTTTGACACATCTTCTCTTGTGTTTCAGGATATTCTTATGGGCAAGGTGATTGGCTGTGACCGTGAGCAAAGCTGCCTTTATCGACTGGTCCAAACCCCATATGCTGGCATATCATCACATTCCACTGGACCAACCTCTCCCTTCCTATGGCATCTGTGTTTCGATCATCTTCCTCTCTAGAAACTTCGCCAGATCCTTCCTCAAATTTCTCCACGCACATCATTTAATTGTGAGGCATGGTTGTTAGTGAAGCATCATCGTTCTGACTTTTCCAGTCATCAGAATCGGAGCAGTAGCTCCCCATTCGAGTTGTTCCATATGGACATTTGGGGTCCTAGTCGTGTTCTTGATCATCAGGGACACATGTTTTATTTAGTCGCTGCTGATGATTTCATTTGTTTGTTGTGGGTTTTCTTGTTGAAAATAAATATGAAGCAGGAAGCATTATTATCAATTTCATTAATGGAATTCAGAATGTTTTTTCCACTACCATCAGTTGTTCTCACTTCCTCCTCGTGTGTTTGGCTCCGTAGCCTTCGTACATCGGTTATCCCCAGGTCTTGACAAGCTCTCACCTAAGGCTGTCAAGTGTGTTTTTGTAGGTACTCCAGAACCCAGAAGGGTTATAGGTGTTATGATCCTTTGCACAGACGATACTATGTAATTGCACATGTCACATTCATTGAATTCATTATGTATTTTACCCCTTCAGGTGATTGGTTGACTCCCTCAGATTCGAATAATGAGATATTTGTACCACCTCCACCTCCACCACCATCCTCGCCACCTACCTCGCCACCTTCCTCAACCTCACCACCACCTATTTTTCTAGTTCCCTCCCACACCACTTCAGTCGGCAGCCCGCTCCTGTTCATGCTCATCGGTATCATCTAGCACGCCCCAGGTTTGTCCTGAAACTACTAATTTCATTAATGGGTCTGATGATTTGACTAAATAGGAACAAGTACAAGCACCAAATGATCTGATCACAAGCGGGAATGATGAAATCTTGATATACATGGCTTCAAAAAAAAATCTTGATATACCAATTGCATTACGGAAGCTAAGACATACATGTGCTTCCTATCCACTTGCTTCTCGCATCACCTTTGATCGACTACAAGGTCATTTCTGCAAGTATTCGGTTGCACTGTCTGCCATGCTATACCGCGGACTTATCAGGAGGCATTGAAAGATAGCCGGTGGCATCGTGCTATGGAAGAAGAGATGGCAGCTCTTCAGTCTAGGGGTGCATGGAGTTTGGTTCCTGTCCCCTCTAGGGAATCATTAGTAAGCTGCAAGTGGGTCTTTACAGTCAAATAGAATGCAGATGGCAACATTGATAGATACAAAGCCAGACTAGTTGCGAGGGGTTTCACCCATACATATGGGGTGGGTTATCTTGATACCTTTTCTTCTATTGTGAGGCACTCTACCCTACAGATTCTATTGTCAGTTGCAATAATACGGGATTGGCCCCTGTTCCAACTTGATGTGAAGAATGCTTTCCTGTATGGAGATCTCCAGGAGGAAGTCTATATGCAACAACCACCAAGGTTTGCCACTGAGGGGGAGTGTAGTCAGGTATGTCGACTTCATAAGGAGATTTATAGCCTTAAGCAGAGCCCAAGAGCTTGGTTTCAGAAGCTCCCAAATTTATTTCAGAAACAGGGGTTCGCTCGAACAAATGCAGATCATTCCTTATTCATACAGAAAACTGCTAGAGGTACAATTGTCATTATGGTCTATATTGATGATATACTTATTACATGAGATGACACACAAGGAGTTAAAAGGGCGAAGAAATTTTTAAGTCGTGAATTTGTTACCACAAACCTTGGAATCCTTAGATATTTTCTAGGACTGGAGTTTGTTACGAATCAACAAGGGCTTGTGATGACCCAAAGGAAATATGTTATTGACCTGCTAAACGATACGGGTATGCTTGAGTGTCGTCTGGCTATGACACCTATGGATCCATGCATCAAAATCTATGATGATGATACTGAGGAGGTTGACAAGAGAAGGCATCAAGAACTGGTGGAAAAACTCCTTTATGTTATCATTACCTGACCAGATATTTCTTTTGCTGTTAGCAAGGTTAGCCAGTTCATGGAACAACCTCGCCAGGTGCATATGGGTGCGATACACATGATACTAAGGTATCTGAAGTCATCTCCAGGTATACGTTTATTATTCAAGAAAGGAGGAGATGTTACTATCTGAGCTTGCGCAGATGCAAACAATGCAAGGTGTCCTAAGGACAGGAAATCAACTACAATATTTGTTATATATTGCCCATGCAAGCACATAGATGATGTGGGTGTGAGCAGTCCTTACAGATATACGCATAAATATTCCATTGCCAATGACGTTGCAATGTAACAACCGGACTGCTTTATTTATTGCGAATAACCCTGTATTTCACGAAAGGACAAAACACATTGAGGTAGATTGTCATTATATATGCGACATGATTTAAAGAGGCTTCATCTCTACTTCACACGTCAACTCAAGTGATCAGACATTCGACATCTTCACCAAGACTTTGGCAAGAGGATCTTTCCAGAAGTGTTCGTCCAAGCTGAGCATGATTGACATGTATGCTCCATCTTGAGGGGGAGTGTAGAGATATTTCTATGATACTATACGGTTTACGGTTTCTTTATTTCTTTTGTCTTTCTTATGTAATTTACCCATATGTCTCTCTCTATATAAGAGAGTCTAGGGTCTCAGAATAATAAGTTCTTTCTTTTCCCAACAGAAACAAATCATTATTTAATTATTTATTTCTAAATTGTTAGAGATAGACATGCATTCTGAGATAGACTTATTATAAAGAGTTGTCATGGATATATTTCAGATGGGAATCTAACATCTAGAGGTCTCTATGTAATTAGAGTGTTAATGAATGGTTCATTGACAGTTCTATTATTGGAAATTATAATCTTTAAGATCAACAGAAGATGAATATCGATTGAGAATGATCTAGCATCAAGAACTAGACATGTGTGTCTGTTGATAGGATCAATAGACTAGTAAGGGATGTACCTTCGTATTGTCTAAAAGTTCAGAACTTACCTACTTATGAATATTGCATTCAAAATAGAATGCCCAATGCACTTTTCTCCAAAAAAAGGGTGTAAGATGCGTAGGTATTCAAGACCTCATACATATGGATGTATATAGACCCTCTATACCATAATGAACATTAATGATATGTAATATCTATTGAAGATTATTCACATTACGTACCTTCTTCCTTACATGTTACAAAACTTTGAAATATTCAAAGATTTTGCATTTTGGTTGAGAACCAAAGTTAGAAGGAAGATGAAAAGAATTCGATCTGGCCAAGGTAGTTGGTACCTATCAGATGAATTCAAAAATACCATATGGAGAATGGAATAATTTTCCTATCTCACTCCTCGAAGAACACCTCAGCTCAGTGGGGTTGTGGGGAAATACATCTAAATCGTGTTTGACATGCTCAATGATGATTTATAGCATAATTACCTCTTAGTTTAGTTTCTGGGGATATGCAGCTGAGACTGTAAGTATTTATCATTTACAAGATTTTAAGTAAATCCATACCCAAAAACTCCTTACGAGCTTTGGTTGGGAACCTAGCCCGACGTTGACGCTTGTGGATTTGGGGTTGCTTAGTCCATGCCATAACATGGATGCAAGTAAGATGGAATCTCGTACTTGAGAGTGCCACTTCATTGGACATGAAAATGATGGTATTGGATACCAACTTTATGACTTTGAGTTTCTTAAAGATTTCATATCCAAGGATATGAGTTTTAGAGGATGAGGTAAAGGAAATCATAAGATTCCATGAAGGATAATGAGATTCCTAAATCGGAAACTAAAAGGATAATTGAAGATGAAACACTCGTACCTCTTCAAATCAATTTGAGGGTGGTGAGGTACCCTAGATGGTATGAATTTCATGTGTTAGAAGAGTCTGATAATGATCCGACTTCATATGATGAAGCATCTATAAATCATGATGTGGAGAGATAGACTTCAGCAACAAAGTTTAAAGTAGACTCCATGCACAAGTGTCGTGCATGGACCCTCGAGAATCCACCTAAAGGGGTCAAACTCGTTGGGTATACATGAATTTTCTAGAGAAAGATGGAAACTTGATGAGAAGGTCGAGTCCTTCAAAGCATGGCTCGTAGCCACGGGCTACACACGGAAATAAGGCATTGCTTGCGATGAGACTTGCCGTCCTTACAGCACGCTTATACACATCAGATAACTACTAACTTTAATTACACAACTTGAAATCAGACAAGGCATATAATGATATTGCGAATACCGGCTGAAATTATGAAATTAAGGCCTTCAACGTCCATTTCGGTGTCGTTTTGCCAGACCTGAAACTGACATCTCGTCGGAATCGTAAAAATTGTAGAAATGGCAATAAACTTAGATATTTCTTGAACAATAAAGTTTCCAATATTTTTTAATCAATAAACAAGATAACAATGCACATTTGGTTTCTAAATTAGAATTCTGAACACAAGCTTTGTAGTAGTATTATCAGAATAATCAGTGCACATGCTAATATGTAGTACTGAATAATGCATGCAATTAGAAGTTTGGTCATGTATAATGCATAAAAGCATCAAAACAAATAAAACGTGCTCATAAACTCAAAGTTCATAATACACCGATACAATAGTAACGACACTTGCCATGTAATTAATTTGAAAAAAATCGTCACTAGTCGAAAACCGAAAAGACTACAATTAAATATAATTATGCTACAAAAAATCTAAAATTATATACCTATTTTGAACTCACGCACACTGTGTACTATATTAACCATGTATTTCATGAACTTGCTGGGCGAAGCGAGTACGAGGGGGGGCACTACACCGCCAAATAAATTATGTTTAAGAGTTTATGCTTGCACGAAAAAATATACTAGTAATAACATATGTCTTCAATGGGAAGGCACTTCAAACGATATGGCTATGTTTAGATATCAATATAATATGATATTTGTGATTGTTCAAATCAAACTGTCTGTCAAAACAAATTGTCCTATGCTTTGTTGGCATGCATATTTTTTAGGATGAAGATAGCAGTTGATAATCGACAATTCAAATTCTTAAAAATGTTTAGACAAATGTAAACTTTCATAACTGCACATTTTAGATATAAAAAGTAGTGCTTCTAAAATGTGCGGTTAATGCAATTCAACAATTGTCTAAATGGGCCATGTTTCCTCTTCAGGGAGTGAGAGCTGTTTGTTCTTTAATTCCTATTTATGTTTTTTCTGTTGATTAGATCTTTTATGTCGTTTATTACAATGTAAGTGGTTTTGACAGATCGGTCAATATATATCCTCAAATGGTGGAGTTGTTGCAGCAGAAGAGCTCGCACCTTATCTTGATATACCTGGCAATGAGAAATTGGTACAGTTTTGTCATTCTTTTTTCTTTGGTAGTTGTCTTGAAATATCCCAGATGATTTGGAAAACGTATAATGTGTGTTTTTCCTAGTAAAATGACCATGAGCTAGTGCAAAAAACGGAATCAACGTTCATCATATCAGTTTTTAAGAATCAAAGTTTTCAGTATTTTTTCGTATACGAATTCTGCATTGAATATTATGCATATATATTAGTACATATCCGGATTAGGACTGCATATAGATTTCTGTGGTTCATTTATTCCAGGGCACTTGCAAGGAGCTGTTTGTGCATTGGTCTATGTTTATTGCATAAGTAAATGTCATCCAGGTTCTCCCCTACGAAAGGCGATCCTTTCTCTTTCAAGGATGTGAATTCAATGACCTCTTCATTCATCGTTATCATTGTCATCATCATTATCATCAAATAACTTATTGGTCAGATATTATAGTTATGTCCATCATTTTCCTGCCAAAATATACTTGATCTTCTGCAAGGTCTGGGGAAGAATGGACCATGCCGAGTCTGTTCTAGGCAGCCTTCTATAGCACAAAAGTTTGTCTTGCACTATATTTTGTGTTTGTGGTTAGCAGGAACTGTTCATGCTTTTTTTTTGCGGTGCAGGAGGACGAGTCGTACATTTTACCTGTTTTGTTGCAGTTTGATGGACATCCCGAGGTGGACGATGGGGTAATATACAATGTCACATAATAATAATTGCTTCTGGATCTAAAAAAAAAGCTTCTCTAAACATGAAATTATATCTTTCGACACTCTAGATTGATGTATTATCTTACTCATTATGTGGTCTGGTTAGTTTTGATTAAATCTTTTCATCTGATAGATACATGATACATTAGCATCAACAAGAATTAGTTTGATCATGTAGTGTATAAGTAACATAAACTTGAGGTAGGTTAGTTCTTAAGCCCTCATGCCCTGCACACTTTTATGACATTTCCTCCTAGCTTGATGTATGAGGTTCCATGCCCTCTCCGCTCTTGCTAGCTTTAACATTCCATTGTCCTTGCTCTTATGCACAGAAAACCAACGATTTTATTCTCCTTTCTACAATGAACATATCTCCCTTGTCTACCTTGATGCTTTGTGTGGGTGCTATGTGCAAGGCGTGAGTGTGTGTCCATAGATGGGTAATTGGATCTCTCCAGGTACCACATCCACAGGTTTAGTCCCACATCATCTATTAATGTGACTTGATGGGGTTATATAAGAATCCCCATACCACTTGTAATCTTTGAGAGAATTACAGTAGAATATTTTTTATGTTCTTCGATTATGCTTCCGCATTATTTATTTCAACATAGTAACATAGCAGGTTTGATTTTAAGGTTTTGTTCGTAAATATTATTTTGTTCATTTTAGAGATTTGCTCAATTGACATCAACAATCTAGAGTTTTTGATGCAATCCTTATTCTGCTCCTTCTTGTAATGACTCCAGATCAATGATCTTAGCAACCACATGCATTTCTCTAGATCGCCCCCACCTCCAAAGCATCGCCACCAACTCTCTCACGTATTAGAACACCTTTCTAGGCGATACCTCTTCCATCGACCTATTTGGAATCCTACCCAGGTGATTCTAGGACCTCATGATTCCCATTTATTGCTGAAGGAGACGACGAAGGAAGATCGAAGTGCGCGCATGATCTCTGTGCATCTTTGTGCACGATCTCCTAGGCACATGCATGCTATTCTAATGCATGCGTCCTTGCATCGTTGGGCATGGTACACAATCAAATACTCCATCGCTGATAACAACAAAATCATTTCCACGAATCCATCATCAATAGTGGTGGCGCTACCCCTCCAATTGCAACCCTCCTTCCAAGTGATGCTCCGTGTTTCCGGTCCATGTTGGAGTGGTGCATCATGAAAGCCAAATTAGGACATTTTTGCTCGTTTAATTTGTTCAATTAGGTTCTTAGTTCATTTAATTTTTTGTCGTTTATTAAATTAGTATTTTATTTTTCGTTAAAGTAGAGTCAATTAATCAGAGTTTGGTTAATTTACGGTTAATTGAGCCAATTTTAATTTTATTTATATTTAAACAAGAAGCCAAATTAATTAGTTAGTCGGTTAGAGTCCATTTAATATTTTATTTTACTTTCTTTCTAAAATTGATATTAAATTGATAATTTTCTCATTTATATCTCTCCCTTCCTCTTTTCCCTCTACACGACCTCTGCAGTCCTTCTTCCCGAAATCCCTCGCAACCGACAAGTTTTTATATTCTTCCACCCTCCAGTTTCTTCCCCTAAATAATTATTCCACCATCAAAATTTTCCATTTGCTTCAATTGGTATCATGACCTTCAGATTGTCCTCATGGTCTGACAATCTACACAAAGGTTCACGCAGACACCCAACCAGAGACTCTCGTTCAACGGACCACACATGGCATGCTGATGTTAGAGAAGCACTTTCCAACATGCTCCAGAGCTTGGTTGATATGCAACGACAATGGGAGAAAGATGCCACCAAATTTAGTACTAGATAAGGGCCACAACGACATTGACCATCCTCGAAGACGCTATCCATAACAATCTCACTAATCAACCTCGTCTAAGGTGAGTTTGAAGGTCACAATGGAAAAGAAACGGAAGAAAAATAGGAAAAAGAGCCCTCTATGCCTGTTGTCCAGCACGTTTCAAATTTGCCGCCATGGAGGATCGACTCTGCCACCCCCTCTTACCCCCTTCAAAAACATAAAGTTTATATATAGGGTCTTGTTTCCTTAAACATTAGGGTCTTGTGCTAATGGGAATGAAGGAACAATATAATAGAACAATTCTCACATGCACTAGGATGCTTGTCCTAGTTGCCTCGAACAAGTTAAGGAATAGTCTTGATGCTTTATGCCCATGCTTTATGTCCATAGTATCCTTTTCAACATTATTTAGACGAGTCATTCATGGTTTTTGTTCATCTATAAGACTTATGTACATTGAATACATAAAACTTAGAACCATTACTGAATATTATATACTTAAGTATGACATCATACAATATATAACTTAAAATCATGAATGATACTCAAATATCATCTAATATGTTAACATATAATTATATTACATGGTATACATATCAAATTATCTATGCATAGATAAGTCATTTACATATTAATTATCGTCATTATTAAGATAACTAAGATCATCATCAATAACATTAGAGAATACATGTATATGGGTACTTATGTTCAGTCCCACATCGTGGGGAGTATGATTTGGTCATATCGGTGGGGCTATATAAGAAGCTCTACACTCCCTGTATTCATTGAAACTTAAAAGAAAACATAATAAAAACATCAACCATTTGAGGCATTCTTCTATGGTTCCATCGTGCACCTTAGGGAGTAGAGTTTCTTGTAATTCTCTATGTTCTTATTTCTTTTTTTTATTATAGCTTCTACATTACACGCTCTGGGTTCATGAGATCGACCACAGACCACTCATTGTTCGTTCAGAGGACTTTTCTTTGAGATCAAAAAGGGGGAAACACGCTATGGTGTCCGCTCTAACTATATTGAAAAAAGGGAAGTTACAAGAAAACTTACATATGCCAAGACTCAATTAGAGACATCGAATGAGAGAGTACTTTTTCATAATAAAACCGTTGTGAGGTGAAGAGGGCACCATTTCTATCTAACCAGATTGCCCACATGGATGCTACCGGTAGCGATAGCACAAATATTGGTTCATTCTTTACTGCAACTAAAGACTCCTAGAATAGATCCATGTTCTGATGGTTTACCCACACCATGTCAAACTCCCAAACTTTGGAGGTCTTCTCACAATGTAGAAAGAGATGGTCTACCGTCTCCTAATTCGTATCTCATAGTGGGCACAAATTCGAAACCTCGACAAAGTTTCTTGAGTAGCGGTCCATTGCCATAATACATTTACACCTCAGTAGCCACGAGAAAATACTGATTCTGCTCGGCAG
This sequence comes from Ottelia alismoides, assembly GCA_037367405.1. Taxonomy (NCBI): domain Eukaryota; kingdom Viridiplantae; phylum Streptophyta; class Magnoliopsida; order Alismatales; family Hydrocharitaceae; genus Ottelia; species Ottelia alismoides. Next base: position 503,867 of record JAZKJV010000699.1, read on the forward strand.
CTTTAAAATCTAAATGTAATTACAATCACGAATATATGCTTCTGGTAATGGTGGCAAAGGTCTTACTATTGCTTTGTATGATTGTTTGATAGTAAAAGAGTTATACTTCCATGCATCAAGAAGGTAAAGGAATCCCTATAATCGTTGGCCTGAAAAGCCTGATAAGAACACGAGAATCCAGGATCCCTCAACCCAACAATCTTTCATCCGAACCTCATGATTTGCTGATAAGGTAAAACGACACGGAAATCTGCTAGAGAGAGAACCATCACCAGTGCGGTTATCTGACCAAAAGGCAAAGATGAACCGTCTCCCAGAACTAGATTAAAAAGGTCTGAAAATAATGGCAACATTGCACTAATACCTTTCCAGAAGTCTGAGGCATAAAAAGTGATTATTTTGGAATAGGGTATTTTACTCCAATGTTGTGGATGTTGTAGATGAGCATACAACATAGGTCCTCGCTGCTACCCCAGAACCTACTAAACCACTTGAGGAGAAGTGCTTTATTCATTGTTTCGAAATCGGAGCTCCCTAGCCCAGCTGCACTCTTAGGTTGCATAGTCATCTCCCAATCGACCGGATGTAATCCTGGCCCAACCTGGTCCGTCTTGCCCCAAAAGGATCTCCGCATGATATGTTCCTACCGCAGTCTATTACTAACTGGTAGAAGTCGAGATGACATGAGAAAAATGGGAATAACCGATAGCATGGTAGGCCATATCGTGATTTATCATTGATATAATGCCGATATATCAGTATCGGTGGAGCTCTCATATCGATATCATCCCAGATATGAGATATCCATGTACCCGATATCACCAGTTATGTGCCCGATATATCTGTCATATATCGTCGATATCGAGCCATATCGCTCGGAATTGATTGGTTTCAGTTAAAATTTCTTGTATATTGACCGACGTCGTCGATATTTCATCGATATCTATATATATCAACGATATTACCTTTGTAAGCCTGATTTTACTAATTTTGCTACTCCTAGTATTAAAACACATTGTGAATTATATATTTTGTTTCGGGGTGCATACGTCGGTTCTTCAATTGATGGACTTCGTCCTCTTTGGCAATAGAGATGAAGACAAGTCTATTGATGATCAAGTTAGAATCACATGTCCAAAATACATCGCACTAGTCAACAGTTAGCTCAGCTGTCAATTGTCAGCTTTAACAAACAACGATTTGTGCGATATAATGTGTATTAGTGTGCTAAATGCACCTCATTCTTGCATATAAATGTGTATTTGTATGTCTTTATTGTTTTAATAACTAGGATGATCTTAATTCATGAAAAATTACTTTTTACGTCATTTTCGATTGGGTGGACCGATGCAATATCGATATTTCCTACCTTGCCCTCCATAGAACTCTTGGTTCTAGATCCCTCATGACTAGGTAATCTCTTTTACATTATTGCATTAATTTGCATTTTTTGTTTATTTTGTAAATAGATAAATCGTTATACCAAAGAAACATTGTCTCGTTAACCATTATGCTCAGTTTTGAATCAAATCATTCATCTTAATGCCATTCACTGTCTTCCATGAACAAAACATGTGTTCTAATTGTGCTTAACTTAGCTACCTTGATTCAAATTCTAATGTTTATTACTCTCCAATCAACATTAACAATGATATGTTCGATATGACCGATATGTGCGATATAAGGATCATAGATGATCTATATGTGTCTTCTAAATGTATATTTGTAAGTTATTTATTGTTATATGAACTTGGATTAAATCCATTTCCAATATATATAAGTTATGAATCAACATTAACATCGATATGTTTAATATGACCGATATGTGCGACATATGGGGTATAAATAACCGACATGTGTGATATAAGTGTGTACTTATAGGTTATTTGTTATTTTAATATCTTGGATGATCTCAAAAAATGACATTTTTAAGCTATTTCCGATATTTCCACCGATATCATCGATATATCAGTGATATATCCTTTTCTGGGCAGGCTGATACGATATCGATATCGATATTTCCTACCTTAGCCGATAGCACATCCTTTATGAGCACCAAACTTCCTCTATGAGATATGATAGACACCTTCCACCCCGACGACTTCCTCTAAAGCTTCTCAATAACAAGCAACCAATCAGTCAATGTAGTCTACCACTAGTCAAAGGAAGACCTAAGTGGCAAATCGGTGATGAACCACACTCCTTTCCCAAAGTTTCACATCATGTCAGTGCATCCACGTTAGAAAGACTAAAAGGAACAACTACAAACTTCGATAGTTAAAAGAGAGACCATATAACTCTTTGAAGATCTCAAGTATAGATGCCATCCCTCTGGTCTCCTCCAAACCTCCTTCAATAAACAAGATGGTGTCGTCCGCATATTGTAAAAGAGGAATACAAATATCATTAATAGTATGCCCAACCGTCCTTCTCCAAACCACCTGATCAACCATTGGAGGTAAAATATTTACCGCAATAACAAAGAGCATGGGTGCAAGGGGGCATCATTGTCTCACACCTCTCTGTGGTTGGAAAACCCCCCTTCCGGTTTTCCATTAATAAGGATCGAAAAAAAAGCAGTAGTGATATAATGCTTCATCCAGCTGATCCACTTGTCAGGGAACCCACGTTTTTCCAAGGCCATCCAAAGGAAATGCCAATTAATTATGTCGTAAGCCTTAGACTAGTCAACCTTCCAAAGTAGCCCCTTCGTGTTATGTCTCTTCTAGTCTATATGATCTCCGTTGCCATAGTTAGGCTGTCAGCGATTTTTCTAGCAAGAATAAAAGTAGATTGTAGTGGCGAGATGATAAAGTCCATGATCTTGTTTAATCTAACTACCAAGACCTTTGTAACAATCAGACAAGTTGCATTGGACAAGGTAATAGAAAAGTCCTCCACCCTCTCAGAAACATCTATCTTTAGTAGAAGGAATAGAAGTAGGAGAGCCCTATTTAGTCTCTCAAAATCTGCATTACCATTAGCGAACTCCATCATGATAAATCCATGATTTATCGTCATATTATTTATTTAATCCCTCTAACTTAAACAATTCAATAAGATTCATGATTAATTAACTAACATTAACAACCAATACCTTATATATAATTAGGGGAAAATGGGGTTGCCCCCTAGGGGAGCTAACTTGGCTCCCCCGCCCCATTTTTCCCATTTTTTTATTTTTTTGAAAACAAATTCATGGAAAGTCATCACTATATCCTTATATTATATCATTTAATTTTCTGAGAAATAGAGACTCCCACGACCTCCATTTAGACAGTCATTTTTTAATGGACGCAAAATTGTTGAAATCGAACCCGTTTGGATGGAGGCCGTAGGAGTCTCTGTTAAAACATGAAATTTGAATGATATAAGATAGAGATATAGTTATGAAAATTTACGGAAGTTTTTTCAAAAAAATAAATAAAAATGGTAAAAATGGGGTGGGGTTGCCAAATTAGCTCCCCCAGAGGCAACCCCATTTTACCCATATAATTAACCTTGATTATTATACTTAATAATCCTATTATTGTGCCTTTATTTTCTATATTTTCTTATTATTAAAAATCTCCTAAAAATAATTTAATATTGTATACATTTGTTTAACATTATTCATAAATAAAAAATACAAAAATATCAAAAGAAATTAAAATAAGTATTTTTAATTACTTAAAGATGCTTACAAAAATATATCTATGTAAATATGATGTATTTTGACTTTGGGTTCAACATGAAAATGGCAGATTTCAAAAAGATCTACAACTTTCATATTAATCTCTTTTTGATTTGGAGCTTGTACATATTTTATTTTGATTTTACAAACCATTTTTGGTTTTCCTTTTTTCCTATTAGGCCACGTGGCGCCCTCAGCTCCAACCACATGGTCCGACTCTTCTCTCCTTGTTGCCTTTCATCTGGGCCTTTTGATTATCACGATCGGACGACCCTACGATCCTCATCACCCGCTAACCCTCAACCGTCTGATCTTATCTGATCGGACTCGTCAAAGCTGTACTGACGAGCGTCGATGTACCCTACCTAAATCAATTGGGTTAATAATCGAATTAAATGTTGTGGTTTGTTGTCGTCAGGTAAATCGAGACTTATCAAAAATCACTTCAATAATATTTAATTAAATGCGAGCGACAGATTTTTATTTTACTTGGGCAAGCCCAAGGTCGAAATCAGTGAGACAACTTTCCCCTTAGGTCAATTTTCAGTTAATTCAGAGGTATGATTTTCGGAAGATTATTTTTTGGTCTTTTTATAAATTTTTATGCAATTTAAAAGAAAGACAATGCAATTTCAAGCCAAAATTTAAGGTTAAATTTGAAAGATGGTCAAATTAAGTTAAAAAATTATGAAACTTGGCCAGAATATGAAATGTGAATTAAAGATGAATGCAGGGTGATTTTTGCAAAATTAATTTTAATAAATAATAAAGCACATTATCTCTAGATATAAAATTATCCTAGATAGGTCTAAGTAACATGAATCCAGGAGAATTAATAAATCTAAAAATCTATGTGAATTGGACCTATTAAAAAATTAATTAGACAAATTATTGTTTGATTTATTCAGGCTTCGGGATGCGTGCAAATTCAATGATTTTTGGGCATAGTGTAGAGTAACCTATCCTAGGTCTAATTTGATTTTATGGTGATTTTTCAAGAAACAATGAATTTTTTTGAGCCAAAAAAAGGGGGATACACTCATCGGTGTTCACCCCAATAAATTAATAGAAAAGAGCCGAGAAACAAAAGTACAACAAACGCTAGGACAAAACAAACGATGCCAGCCAAGGAACAAAGCCCTAAACCTAATCACCAACCAACCTCTCACAGTGAATAAGAACGTTCTCCTTGTAGAAGCGCTGACCCGAGAAGAGGGCATCGTTCCTCCCCAACCAAATTGCCCACAGCCCCGCAACGGGCCGAAGGATGTCCCTTCTCTTCTTGTTACTGTTGTTCACCAACGAATCGCAGATGGACGACAAGTCGTTTGTGCAAATTCAATTGAAGCCCGCATCTTGCCAGAACTCGCAGACCATTGGGCAAGCGAAAAAAAGGTGTTCTATGATCTCGATTGCCGCATCACATAACACACATCTGTTAGAGATATTGCCGAGAAGCCTCGAGCATCTATCCCTCGTCATCGGCCTTTGCCGCCGGAGAAGCCAAAGGAAAAACCCAATACGTTCGGGGAGCTTCAATCGACAGAAGAAACTGCAATCACGAACCAACAAATCCGACCGCGCAGGTGGGGGCCTAGATATTGCCCCATAAGCATTCCGCACCGAGAAAGGCCCACCCCGCCATAACCAATGATCACGACCCCCAGAAGGTCTGCCCGCATCCCCAATGGCGTCATGGAGGGCGATAAACTCCTCAAGTCGTTGATCCGAGAAGTTTGCCCTGAAAGTCAGAAGCCATCAGCCATTTGCCCAGCACGACGCGACGCTGGCATCCTTGTCAACCGCCAACGCAAACAAACGAGAGAAACAATGAATTTAATAATAAATAAAAGGCTTACAGTGGGCAAAATATATCAAATTTCACCAAAATAATGTTATTAAATTCGAGGTGGCTCACAAAAGTAAGACACGTGTCACACAAGATAGAGGACAAGTTAAACTACAACGTGCAATTTTTGGAATTTAAAAATAATGAAATATGATAACCTAAATATGCGTGCGAAGACAGGGGCCGAAATGCAAATAAAGAAAATAAAATTTTTTAAAACTAAACGTGCTGACAGGGACTTAAGTGCAATTACCTGTAATGCAGGGGGAATGGATGCAAGATTCCCACAGAGACACGCGATCCTCACGTGACGCGCTTGGCGGGGACCAAAGTGCAATTTCTGAAATGTTTCGGGGCCTCTTTGTAATTTACCCAGTCCTCACGTGAGAGACGCGTGAGGGGGCTAGGCTCGGACGGCGTTGGAGGGTCGGGCAGAGGCTCGGACTAGCTTCGGATGCTCTGAGCCGAAGGTCGGGGAAGAGGCTCGGAGGCTCCACGTGGCTACTTCTAGATCGTCAGATTAGAAGTTAATCCAACGATGCTGATGGATGGCTACGTGGCTCGATGCGGGCCGTTAGATCCTCCTGATCCAACGGCAGCTGAAGCTCGAAGGCGAGGAAGACGTGTCGCGACGAGGACCGTTAGATCAAGGTGATCCAACGACAGTTGTACGTCATCTTCTCCGGTCCCCCACCCCCTGCGGTGGACTTGGCGGGACTCCGGCGAGGTAGCTCTGCCTCTGCCTCCCTCCCTCGTGCTCGATGAAGCTCGCCGGTGGCTCCTGGTTCGCTTGGATTGGTCGTGGAAGTGTCAGGAAGCCGCCAGGATGTCTGGAGGAAGCTGAGGTAGTCCGGAGGCGGAGACTTCGAAGCTCGAACACAGCTCCGGTGAAGAGGGATCTCCTGCAGGGTTAGATCATGCCAAAAACAAATGGTGCTCGTGACCGTGGGACTGCTTGCGTGTGCGGTGATGCCTGGGAGCGGGGCGAAAGGTGATCCGGTGACTTCCTCTGCCGTGAAGGCGGAGCTTTGGTCGGAGGAAATGCAAGGTCTCGTATGGACGAACGAAAGGATGCGCGAAGACCAGAGCTTCAAGGCGAAGCTCGGTGGATAGTTGAGGGAGGGTGATCTCGATCGGAGAAGACAGAAATTACGAGAAAACTCAAAGGAAAGAGGATGAAGATCGAATGAATAATGGGTGAAGCTACCTGGGGTTGGAGGCTCACTGATGCGGCTCCGGTCGTCGCTCGAAGGTCAGTAGCAGCCCTGAGCTCAAGCAGCTCGCTGGAGGAGCTGCGATACGGTGAAGAATCGTCGCGGATCTCGTTAGAGGTGGAGACCTATCATCGCTCGCTTACACACTCAATTGTTGTCACCAATGAGAGGTTCTGCGCTCTAGGACACCTCTCGCTATGGCGGATGCTGTGGAAAGTGGCTAGTGGTGGAGCATTTAAAGGGAGAAGGTGGAGGTGCAGGTGATGGGGCGACGAGGTTCGTGGAGCGTGTGGAGCGACGCGGGCGAGTTTCATGGAGGTCGTGGAGGTCGGCGAGGATGAGGGAGGTATGGGCGACGTCATGGAGGTGATAGGGGGCTGAGTAGGTGGCTGGAGTGGTACCGAAAATAGGAAGGGGCGGAGCTGTCGCGATCTGGAGATCGTGGGAAAGAGAGAGGGCTAGAGGAAGACGACGAGTTCTTGGTCGTTGGATCTTATGATCCAACGACCAAGATCAAGGTGCTAGTGACTGGCCTGGATTAGATCGTAGAAGTTAGGGCTGGCCGTGGCCTCAAATTTCAACGAAATTCGGTCGAATTTCTGTCGAATATCGATATCCAGTCGAAATCGAAATTCCACCGAAATGACCGAAATATGGGGGTCCTAGTACAAAAAATGATCGAAATGACCGAAATTTCGGTCGAAATTCCACCGAAATTCCATCGAAATTCTATTTTGGTCGGTACCGAAATGGTGACCGAAACCGATATTTAAGGCCTTCGGGCTGGCTATCGAGCCTAACGAGCCTAGCCAAGGCTGGGCTCGAGCCCTTGTCGAGCCAGCTCGGGCTCGATAAGTCTTGAGCCGAGCCTGAGCCTCTTATCGAGCCTGGTCTGGGCTCGAGCCTATTCATGCTCGTTAAGGAAATATGTGTTTTTTTGGTGAAGAAGTGTTTTGCCTGGGCTCGGACCCCATACCTCTTTTTTAAAGATCGTCCACCTTACCAGTAGGCCACCATCCGAGTTGTATATAAAAGTTAAATTATAATATATATTGTAACATTCTGCTTGTTAATAAAAAAGAAAAAAATACTAAATATCTAATTATAACCTAGATTAACATAGATAAAAGGTAGGAAATCCAAGTTTACAAGATAGTCCACCCAACATTGTTGTTACATAAACAACATAAACACATAATACACCATTAACAATGTTGCAAAACTAATACAAATAAAAAAAGTCATCGTAGTTTCAGAAATAGAATATATATATTCCTTATCGAGTCCGTTATTGAGTTATCGAGCTGAGCAGGGCTCGGCTCGGGCTCGGCTTGATAAGCTATCGAGCCCAAAAATCTGGCTTAGGCTCGGCTCAATAGCTTAATGAGCCAAGATCACGAGCCCTTATCGAGCCGAGCCCGAGCCTAACTCATCGAGCCTTGACTCAATAGCCAACCCAAGTGGAAGTGAGATCGTAGGGCGCAAGGGACGCCACGTGTCGTGAGGAGATAAAAGCGGAGGCCAACGGTTGTGATAAGGTCAGTGGGTAGATCGAATGGTGGGTATTGGAGGCGTGAAGTGACGACTGAGATGGAGGCGCCCGCGGTGGATCGGGTGGCTGTGGGAAGCCACATGGCGAGCTGGGGAAGCGGCGCGGGTGGATGGCCTTGATGGCATATGGATTTTGATCTGATGGTCAGGAAATGGGCGGGAATGAACGGCGCGGATGGAGGTGTCTAGACCATGATCGTACGGCTGTAAAGTGTGACACGTGACAAACGAATGTGAAGGCGGAGACGAGCGGCTGAGATGGGGTGCGGGTGGCAGGTGAAGGAGCGGGCCGCGTGGCGCAACCAAAGGGTACCACGTGGCCCAATCTGGTTGGCTGAAAGAGAAGGTGAGATAAGAGTGAGAATATGGCCGAATTTGGAAAAACTCAAAACATGAAAGTTGCAGATCTCGATGAGATTACAAGAAGTTTCATGTTAACAAAAACGGAACTGAGGTCAAATAAAGTACTAAAATACAAGGGTATAATTATACACACATACAGTATACAATGGGGTCCCAAAACCCAAGTTTTGCATACGAGCTACGATTTAAATGAAATTGGTCTTATTTTGAAGGTATCTGAATGTGTATTAATTTAAAAGTGAGTAGACCAAGATTAGAGGTTGTATAAGAGAGATATGTGCATCTAAGGTCTACGGTCTCCAACTTGGTTTGGGGTTTTATTGGTCAATTATTTAAGTTAGCAATTTTTGGTATTTTTCATGTATTGTTAGTCATATATACATTATGAAATTTATAGTTAGTGTATAATATATACAGATGAGTGATTTTTACAGGTGAGCTGGGCTTCCTATTTAGTGCATATGCGAATGCTAAAATGCAAGTGTTATCAATGCATGCATGAATGCTAATTATGCAATTTTTGTAGAAATATGCTCCTAATTAATCGGAAACAAGGCTCCATGGCCTCAAATTTCAGCGAAATTCAGTCGAATTTCTGTCGAATATCGATATCCAGTCGAAATCGAAATTCGACCGAAATGACCGAAATATGGGGATCCTAGTACAAAAAATGACCGAAATGACCGAAATTTCGGTCGAAATTCCATCGAAATTCCATCGAAATTTTGTTTTGGTCGGTACCGAAATGGTGACCGAAACCGACATTTAAGACCTTGCACGGCTCTATTTTCAACTTTAAGAGTGATGAATGACAAATTCATCACGTACCCACACGATTCATCCTCGATCGTTGGATCGCAAGATCCAACGGTTCCGCACTTGCATTCAACTTCCAGTGCCCCTTGTCCCTCATGTCGTGATCCATAACCTCCCAACTTCTCAACGTTTTCCCAACCTCCTCGAGTCACTCCATCAACCGACCGCTCTCCGACATACCCCTAACCACTCACATTCTCACCATTGACGTTACATCTGAGCCCTTAACCTCCAACGTATGATCTTGGCAGTTGAAAACCCATCGACAACCACCTGGAACCGCCATTCTTCACCTTGAAATAACCCCTCAATGCGCCTGGTCCATCTTTAGGCGGTTCTAACCCTAGACTTCCCCATCCCTCAGGTGGCAACATTGGGGCGAGAGGTCAATGCCACCATGGGTATGAAACCCGATGGGATCCATGACTCTGGTCATGCTACAACTGTCATGATAACAGTTTGAGCTTTCTGGTAGGCTGACCATGTTATGCGACGAATGGAGGCTCCTCATGAACCTCAGCCCAATCCACTCCATCACTACCGGCGTCCCTATTCAGTTTCCAGGTAAGTCGAGTTGTTTATTCTTTGTCTTTTCTCTTAATTTTCCCTAGCTGTACAGGTCACCTCACTTACTCACAAACCCACTCTGACCTTTATCGAGGAACACTGATCCTCGCGAGAGGATTCACATTCCATCTCCCCTTCTCCACAACCTGTTCACCTACACACCTATCTTATCCAGTTTGCTTGAGAAGAACCCATCATGGTCTTCACCTTCTTCACTCCCTGACCTTCCATCTCACTCACTAGTTGCACGCACACACTTGGCTCGTCTATCCCTTAACCATCTTGCAGGTATACATCTTCAGTGGCCAGAATTCGAGCGTGGCTTCATTCTAGAGCCTTGCCTCCAACAAGCGAGCGCGAACACCACCTTCCAGAGGGCTTGTCCTTCCTCCAATGATCGACCTTCAACGCCAACCTTCCAGGAAGCTTCTTGGATCACTAGCAATATCGGAGGAGCACGGAGGAGGTCTGGCACTCTTGCTGGAGCTCTAATCATGCTGCAACAGAGAGGAGGCAGACCAACCCTTGACGAGCTACAAGTGCCGTCAGATGACTCCCCTCTAGTGTCCATCCAACGGGCACCGAGATGCCACATCGCACGCCTAAGCGCGAGAAACTCAGTGGGATCTAGCCTCGTCCTGAGTCTCCTTTGGTCGCCCCAATGGCCCGAGGCACCTGCATCAACCCTAAATCACCGCCCGAGCCACCACCTGCATGTCTCACACGTGAATTCTCAGGATTTTTGAATATCTTCCCATGTTGTTCTTCAATATTACATACATGTTCTTCCCAAGAGCGTAAGGCACATGCCCCACATAGAAATACTACAAGGAACCCCCACTGGGTCTCTCAAAGTGCACTTATGCCTTCACATGACAAAACATTTATAGATAAGCTCCTTGCGGCTTTATCTAATTGCAATTATATCTCTGGAAGGACTGAAATGCATTGTTTGTATATATTATCTTTATGTTTTTCTTGCACTTATGCCCGTGGACTACTTGCCTTATATCTTGAGCAATTGAACTTTGTTTTGTTGAAATCAATTCATTGTGATGTTTGTTTTATTTTCTACCTAATGCCATCATGAATTTAATGTAATCATTGCTCAATTAATTGATTATTTTATGGGCATATCAATGTACTTATATAAGTTTGTATTTTGTCATTAAAATTAACTTGCATGAAATTAAAGAGTAATGCATTTCGTTCATTTGTCCATGTGCCACATAGTTTTGTGCATTATTGACATAGATAATGTATTGTATGACTTATCTTAGATATTAGAACTTAATCGATTGCATTGAGAGCTTGTTTCCCTGAGTTTGACCCTGGATTTATCCAGGTTTATAAATTAAAATCGAGTCCTCATTGCGGAGATATCCGACTCGTTCTGATAGACCGTGAAGTGGTCGTATTACAACAAGCCCATATTAAGTTGGCCATGTACCGACTCATCACACTACTACATCAAAGACTTTTATTCCTACTAGACTCGTGACATGATTCAGAAGGGCTTTATCTCCACCTCTCATGTCAGCTCAGGGGAACAAACTACAAATGCCTTCACCAAGTCCCTAGCAAAAGAGCCATTCCAGATATGTTGTTCCAAGCTGAGCTTGATTGATATCTACACTTCATATTGAGGGGGAGTATTGAGATATGATTTATCTTCTCATATTTTTGTATATTTTCTTTTCTTCCAGTCTCTATTATGTAATTTGCCATACATGTTTCTCCTCTAATATAAGAGAGCCCTAATGCTTCATGAATAAGTAATTCATTTGTTCCTTTCCACATATCAATGCTCAACTCGTTGCAATATTTTTCCAACATTGTGCGAGAGAGTGTCTTGGTGAATATATCGGATGTCTGATCTGTATATGCTACATTGTATGTGAGAAACAATCCTCTTTGTATTAGAACTCTACTAGCATAGTGGCAGTCAACTTCCACATGTTTGGGTCTTTCATGAAACATCGGGTTGTTGGCTATATATATGGCTACATAGTTACCACATTGAAGCTCCATGGTATTGTTGAGAGCGATGACTCTGTATTCACTCTTAACACTTAAGAAGGATACCACTGATGTTTCTTGCTTCTCTTAGTAATTAGATTTCTTGTCAAGTAAGGGTAAGATCCAGTAATTGATTTTATATCTATCATTCATCCTCTATAATTTACATCAGGCCATGAGATCAAAGCTGTTGCCTTTGTTGAACAATAGACCTTTCCTTAGAGAAGATTTGATGTACCTTGGGACTATCATGCATGCATCAAAGTAAGCTGAAGTGGGAGAGTCCATGAATTGACTCAGTTTCTCGTCTACAAGAGATGTAACTGGTCGAGTGATGGTAAGATATAGTAATTTGCGCACTAGATGCCTGTATCAACCAATATCTTCGATATCCCATAGCTCGTAAATGCGTCCCTTAGGATCCATGAGTATTTGTGCTGGCGTGGACCCTAACATCCCTGTTTCTTGAAGAAAATCAATAGCATACTTCCGTTGGGACATAACTAGTCCTCATTTCGATCTAGCTATTTCAATCCCTCAGAAAGTATCTTATTACTCCCAAGTCTTTGATCATAAACTATTTTGCTAGATGCTTCTTTTCTTCTTGAATGCCATCGGAGTCATTTCCCGAGAGGATAATGTCATCCACATAGATGAGCATTGCCACAAATCATTTTTATCCATTCTTATGAATAAAGAATGGTTTGCTGATGATCTTGTGATGCCCAAATTCTCTCATATTTCTGATAGTTTTTGAAACCAGATGACATATAGCCTTACGTAGTATGCAAACCTTCTGACAATCCCCTTGAGTCTTGAAGTTGGAGGTTGCTGCATGTATATAATCTCCTGAATGTCGTCATATAGAAAGGAATTCTTGACATCAAGCTGCTGCAAGGGCCAATCAAGTTGTATTGCAACTGCCATGAGAATGCGTACTCTAAAGAGATGCGGAATTGGAGAATGTGGTGAAGTCAACATTATAGGTTTACGCGAACCCTTTGGCTTCTTGACTGTAAATAGCCATCTAGATCCAACTATCATGTTATCGTTAGGTGGATCAACAAGCTGCCATGTATTGCGAGAGATCAATGCATACACTCTTCTTCCATTGCTAAGCACCATCTGGAATCACAAATGCCTTGACATGGGTACGGGGAATGACTGTGTTGGAGAGTGCTTCGACGAATTGTCTGTAGGAGGAGCCAAGTCCAAGAAGGATACAACAAGGACACTAGGATGCTTAGTATATTGTTTGGTCTTATTCCGCAGAGCTATCGAAAAGTCAACTACATCATTTATTGGGATGTTGGCAGTACCTGTATCTTTATCCATGGTCATAGAAAGCCATTAGTATGTAAACACTATCGAAGGGCATACCTAATGAGATAGTGGCAACTCAAAAGGGTGTATCTCTGCATAGTTGTAGTCCTGTAAAGATCAACAAGTAGAATTGGAACATGATGAGGTGTAGTGTGAGATGGTAGGGTGACACATATGTAGGGATGTAAACGGTTACGAGTATATCCGTATCCGATCTGTCACCGTACCCGTTTTATACCGATTTTGACATCTGTATCCGTATCCGTTTTAAAATGGATACGGATATGGATATCATTTTGATATCCGCAAACATCCGTATCCGTATATCTGTTTTCATATATAAATATAGTCATAAATTTATTTTTAACCATGTATAACATAATTATATACCTTTTTTTACCATATTTGTATAATTTTTATGATACAAATACATTTAGTAAATTCATATCATGTGTTTTCCATGCAATTTGTATATAAATCGATTCTATAGAATATTTCTAACATTACTCGTATGCGATCATTATCCGTTTTACATCCGTATCCCTTTTTTAAGGATATGGTAAGATAGTTTTAATATCCGTCAATATCCGTATCCGTATTCGTATTCAAAAATGGATAAGGATACGGTAATACCTATATATGTATCTGTATCCGTCTGTTTGCATCCCTACACATATGTCCCAACCTAGAGTAGATTGGGAGAGACTTAAATAATGTAACATTCGCATTTATATATTGCTTCAGGGATTAAGGGTCGTAGCATCTACAACCATTCTGACTCCTCGCGTACCCTAAGAGTATACATTTTACTGCTTTGGCAGTGATCCTATCCTTGACAGGACCAAGGAGATGAACAAAGACTATACATCCAATGACCATGGGAGGAACATAGAACACCGCCTTCCCTAGAAATAAGAGCTCAATGGATGCTTGCTCCTTAATTAAGGTAGATGGCATACCATTGATAAGAAATGTGGTAGTGAGAACAAAATAACCCTAATATGTAAAAGGAACATGATAATCGATGAGCAACGTACGAGCAATGTCAATGGTGTGCCATGTTTACATTCATCCACTCCATTTTGTTGAGACATATGAGCACAAGTAGTCTGATGTAAGATCTCATGAGAGGATAGAAAGACTGCATCTCACGAGAAACAAACAATTTGGCATTATCAAATCGGAGAGCTTGAAAGTGGTGTCAAATTGAGTCTTTATGTCATTTATAAAACAAACAATAAGATGGAAATATAGATTTATTTTGCAATAAAAATGTCCATGATACGCAAGAGAAACCATCTATAACAACCAAATAGTATTTGTTTCCTGGATGATTAGGATATCGGCTAGGTCCCCATATGTCAAAATGGCTGAGCTTAAAAAGGCTGTTGGATAAAAGGATGTGAAAGCACAGTCCACAACCAGCCAACACAGATAGGGATGCCACTAAGTCAGACTGATTCAAGTAGATGATTCGACCACTTTACTGGTCTCCAAACTTTCTGGTTGGAGGTCAGATTTCCGGTATTTTCTAAAACCTATGGTCGAATCCTCAAGTCGGTATCAATAAGGAGGTGAACTCAATAATAGTGATCTTGTATCACGTGTATCTTCCATGGGCAACTCTTTCAATCAAATGAACACCTTCCCCTTTGGGATTACAGGGGGAGTGACCCTTCTTGGTGTAGTTGTTGTTTGTATTGTATTGAATTGAACACATATCAAACAAAGGCAGCGATCTGAGGCCCTTCCTTCTATGGCCTAGGAAGAACTCCAATGGTGCTCCTAGTTGGCAGGCCTCACACTCTAGACTGACAGTGGGAGGGAGTTGGGAACGACCTAGTGAAGCTTCTGAAGAGAAGGATGACCCAAAAGTTGATGCTAGAGAGCACCAAAAAAATGAAAATACTAAAATAAAATAGGTGTCAAAATGTAATTATAGAAGAATTGAAAATTAGGGTTTTATTATATTTTTTATTTCGAACACCGTCAGTTGATGCATGTTTGGAGGAGGGCTTGAGTGAGCTGATTGGTGTGAAAGAGGGAGAACTGACTCTCAATTATCACCGAAAGAGGGAGGAACGAACATGTGGAGTGGTTGGGAGAAGAGGTGTCGTTGAAGAGTCGCGTCTCCTAGAGAGCAACTGGCGGGGGTTGACGATGACATAGGGCTATTGGATAAATCGATCTAACGGTCCTAGTGGACGCAGTCCCAGAGCAAGCGGCGAACAAGATGGGAAACAACCCCATTTCATTTTTTGAAAGAAAAAATGGGCTCCACTGTATAGGTGAGTGCCTAGAAACTTCACCATTAATCAACTTTTAAGAAAGATTGCATGCTTGTAGCAGGAAAAAATGATCATAATTTACCCATCCCTCCGCAAGCGCCTTAGCGTGCGCCATCACATTCTCACCAAGCACAATGTCCCTGTGGAAGACAACACCATTCCTAGCCGACCAAATTGCCCAAAGATACGATAAGCACCTAACATGCTCCCTCACCGCGCTTCTCCATCTTACCCCAATGGAAACCGAGAAACTGACCATGTTGTCACACCACACCTCTTGGTTCCCAAGGGTGGACCAAGCATCAGCAGAGATCCTGCATTTGAAGAATAGATGGTCCACGTCCTCCACCTCCTCATGGCATCTCGATCAAGTAGACAAGGTGGTTTCAAAGAATCACACAAATCGATTCCCAGTAAGCAATCTTCCCCTTCTTTACAACCAAAGGAAATTTTTACGTGGCTGGAACCTTCCAGTTCCAAATTCTTCTGCAATCCTCCTCACAGCCACTCGGGTGGTAGATCTGAGTTCATCTCAAAGCCTTTTATGATTTCCCCATCAAAAACCTCCCATCCCGCCAACACCAACAATCTTTGCATTCATTAGGTCGTGCCATGTTTTGTAGATCTAGCAACATCATCACCAGTTGTCCTCCCCATTCATATGCCCTAAAAGCACCCCCTTCCTCATGGCCTCCACTAATCGTCCTCCCACTTCATATGCCCTAAAAAACATAAGAAACAACATCAAATATAGCACGACTAGCTCTTTGCAAATCTAAGAACTGACATAAGACTAATGTGAAACTCATGAACAAAATGAATATTATTGAGCTTGACATTAGGGGTGAGGTGGACATCTTCTCGTCCCTTAATGGGGGAAAATCTGCCATCTACAAGCTAGACAATTTACCCGAGAGGGACTTGATGCATCTGATGTAGTAGGGTTTGTTCGTTAAATAAGTGGGTGGATGAACACGTATCAAATAACCATTCTGTTTTCACAAATATTCTGTTGAGCCAACATATATACATCTACGGGCGATGACAACAGTCTATGGAAGATCAATCTGGTATGAGTGTGTAGTCTCTCTAAGGTGGAGCATGTTCATGTGAAACTTCAAATCTTCAAAGTTCCCTTGAGGGATAAAAGGGGAGGGTCCATCACCTTCAATAGTGACGACCCGAGCAGTAGGGGCTGGATAACCATGTTTGCTATAGCATATGGCTTTGGTGTACCCTAAATTGTAACAAAATGTGCACTAATTGGTGCTCCAACCTCATCTTGCAATGTGACGACCTCGACTACAACTCCTTTATGATCCACGACCTCCTCACCAGGGGGCGTCGAGGCAATACTCTGTTTTTGAACCTCATTAGTAGTGCTTGTTGGGAAAAATAGAAAAGATATTTATTCCATGGAACCCTAGGCTCTCTTATATAGAAGAGAGGGCTATGTGTAAATTACATAAGATAAACATGAAGAAATAAAAATAAGAAACTAATACTCAGAGTACATAGAATTATCTCTACACTCCCCCGCAAGATGGAGCATAGATGTCAATCATGCTCAGCTTGGAAGAATGCTTCTGAAATGACCCTTTAAGCAGTGCCTTGGTAAAGATATCTGTCGTTTTCTCTCTTGTGCTGACATGGGAGGTAGAAATTAAGCCCTTTTAAATCATGCCTTTAGTATAGTGGCACTCTACTTCAATATGCTTCATTCTTTCATGGAATGCAGGATTGTTTGCAATGAATAGGGCAGCCGATTATCACATTGTAACTGCATGGGTAGAGATACATTTATATACAAGTATGATAGTACTGCTCGAACCCACATCATTTCTGTACTTGCGTGTACCGTAGCCCTATACTCAGATTCTGCATTCGATCTAGCCACCACCATTTGTTTCTTACTTTTCCAAGAAACAAGAGAACTGCCAAGGAACACTGCATAGCCAGACGTAGACTTCTTCCTGTCCTTAAGACACCATGCATAGTCTGCATCAACACATGCAGAAACAGAAAGAGTTGCTCCTTTCCTGAATAATAATCCTACACCTGGAGAAGACTTTAGATATCATAGTATCATGCATATAGCATCCATACGTACCTGTCAGGGATGCTCCATGAACTGGCTCACCCGACTTACTACAAATAAGATGTTAGGTCTAGTAATAGTAATATATAGGAGCTTCCCCACCATCTCTCTGTATCTCCTCTTGTCAACCTCTTCTGTATCATCATCATATAGTTTCATGCAGGGATCGCCATATCGCGATATATCGGCGATATATCGGTATCGACAGGTCACCGATATATCGCCGATATGGACGATATCGGGTATCGACAGGAGAAAATGCCTAATGGATAGCGGGTTTCGGCGATATGCGTCGATATATCGCCGATATATCGGCGATATATCGGTATCGACATTGTATCGAAACGATATCGATATTTCCTTCCTTGGTTTCATGCTAGGATCCATAGGAGTAGTGGATGGTCGATAACCAATCATGCCTATCTCAGCAAGCATATCTGAAAATACTTCCTTTGGGTCATCACAAGATTCTACGCCTTCCTAGGAAATTTTAATACTAGGAAATATCTTAGGGTGCCCAAATCCTTCGTAACAAACTGACGACCCAGAAATTCTTTTGCCATTTTCATCCCTTACACATCATCTCCTGTAACAAGAATATCATCCACATAAACCATGATAATAACAGTACTTGTAGGTGTCTTCTGCACAAACAGTTAGTGGTGTGCATTTGATCTCTTGAACCCCTACTTTTCCACCAACTCTGAGAGCTTCTAAATCTAAGACCTTGAACTTTTCTTAAGGCCATATATTGCCTTATGGAGTCTACACACCTGTTGACACTCCCCCTCAGCAGCAAACCCCGGAGGCTGCTGCATGTAGACTTCCTCCTGTAGATCTCCGTATGAAAATGCATTTTTAACACCTAACTGAAACAAAGGCCAATCACGTACCACAACAACTGAAAGAAGGCTTAAAGTGGAGTGTCGCGCAACTGGAGAGAATGTGTCCATATAGTCCACACCGTAGGTCTGAGTAAATCCACGAGCTACTAATCTTGCCTTGTAACGATCAAAGCTCCCATCCACATGGTGTTTAATAGTAAACACCCACTTGCAACTGATGACAGAGGCTCCAAGAGGAGCGGACACCAAACTCCAAATACAACGTGATTGCATGGCAACCATCTCATCCTCCATAGCTAGTCGTCAGTGACTATCATTCATGGCCTCCTTGTAATTCTGTGGAATAGCCACGACGGATAGAGCAACTGCAAATCTCTGAAAGTCCCCTGTCAGATGATGAAAGGGCACCTGGGATGCAAGGGGATAAGAGATACAAGTACGCGTTTGCTTCCGTAAAGCAATGGGTACATCCAGGTCATCGGTAGCATCAACCAGGTGCGGGCTAGTCTTCTGCAAAGATCCATGCACAGATATATCTCCATACCCATCATTAGAAATCATGTTATCAGAACAAACCTGAGGCATGCTGGATGACGAGCGATTACCATGAGCAGAGACATGTCTACAGGTATAGAATTTTGGTAATGGTGGAACTATGTGAGACTGGGTAGAAGGTAGTGGCGGTGGCAGCGGCGATGTTGGTACTAGGGGCACAAGCGGAGGAGAAGACAAAGACGTGGGAGGAGGTGGCATGTAAACCTCATCATCAGAGTTTGTTGGCTCCAACCTATCTCCTATGGGGAAGAAAACATCACAGACTCAAAAAATGTGACATCGGCACTGATATAATATTTCCTGTGCAAAGGATCATAACACCGATATCCCTTCTGGGTCCTGAAGTTCCCAACAAACACACATTTGACAGCCCTAGGAGAG
Organism: Ottelia alismoides; assembly: GCA_037367405.1. NCBI lineage: Eukaryota > Viridiplantae > Streptophyta > Magnoliopsida > Alismatales > Hydrocharitaceae > Ottelia > Ottelia alismoides. Next base: position 523,409 of record JAZKJV010000699.1, read on the forward strand.
AGCTTGTCAAGACCTGGAGCCAACTGGTGTACGAATGCAACACAACCAAAGACACGAGGAGTAAGCGAGAATAACTCCTTATCAGGAAAAACAATGGAGAAAGGAGTTACAGACGAAGGCATGCGATTCACCAAGTAACACGTCGTAAGGACAACATTACCCCAAAATGAATGTGGGGCCCGACTCTGAATAAGAAGTGCCCGAGTGATATCAAGTAAATGGCGATGCTTTTGCTCTGCAACACCATTTTGCTAAGAAGTGTAAGGACATGTTGCTTGATGAATAATGCTACGGGATGAAAAGAAATGGGATAGAGTACGTGTACCTCATTCCAAAGCATCACATGTTCTCGTAAATTTCACAAAAGAAGAGAAAACATTTTGCGCTTCATTGATAAATATTTTGATCATATTCACTTCTTCAAATTTATTTTTCAATAAGAAAATCCATGACAAACGAGAGTAATCATCAACTGGGACAAGATAAAACCTGTGTCCATGATGATCAGGAACACAACTCGGACTGTCAACATGAAATAATTCAAAAAGGGAGCTACTGCTTCGACTCTGACGACTAGGGCAAGTCGATCGATGATGATTCCCAATAGACAAGCTTTACACTGGAAGGAAGACCTTGGTAAGATATGCGACAAGATATGACATCTTCTAGAGAGGGAGATGACTAAAATGTAGATGTCATGTGAAGGGAGAGACTGGCCCAGTTGAAACAGAGGATGCGTCTGCATAGAGAGTTCGGACCAGTCGATAAAGACCACCCTGCTCACGACCACAACCATTCACCCTGTCGTAAGAATGTCCTGAAAAATAAGAAAAGATGGGTCAAAGATCGCTTGACAATGCAAATTCTTCGTAATTTGGTTGATAGTTAACAAATTCATAGAAAAATCAGGGGCATGTAACACGTTCTACAGATGCATTGAAGGTGTCAAAGTAATCTCCCCTTTCCTGTGATTGGGGAATGAGTCCCATTGGCTATCACCACATTTCTTCCTGGGAGGACATGTCTGTATGCTGTAAGTTAATCTTTGTCTCCGCATAAATGGTGTGTCGCCCCAGAGTCCATAATCCACTATGTAATCTCAGATCCATAACAAGATCGAAAGGCATAGTACTACATGAGGTGCTGGCCACAACAGAAGTACCAACGGAGGCTAAAGTGGCGACTTCGGAATGGCCTCTTGGAGATGGTGAAGGAGGCGTGATATCTCGCAGTTTGGCCACGAAATCATCAAATCTCTGATCTAAAGTAGGAGCAGAGGGAGACTCAGCCTGCTCCGCTACACAACTGATGCTGGGAAACCATGCTTGGAGTAGCATGTCTCCTCGGTATGACATGAGCGATGATAAAACGTGCAGGGCTGACGAATACAACCTCCTCTACCACGAGGTCCTCGACCAAGAAATAAAGAAGAGCCTCCTCTGCCCCGGGAGGCTGTCATCGCTGAAGAGGTCTGACTAGTGGCAGTGGATGGAACAGTGATCCTGCTGAGCCGGCGGAAAGCTTCCTCCATCGGAGGAATACTAGCAACTGCAAGAATCTGAGAGCGAGCATCATCATATTCAGGATCCAAGGATGCTAGGAATACATCAACCATAGTAGCATTCCTATTTGTCTTCTGCTGCTCCGGGGTAGCCATGAGTTGCATGAAGCTGTGGAGCTTCTCAAACGTCCCACGCAAGGTTATATACAACGAATGGAGAGGTCGACCGTTCTGCTTGATAGTGAATATGTCGTGTTGAAGTTGAAGGTTCTTGGTACGTTCCTCGCCTGAGAGTAAGTGGCTGCGAGGATGTCCCACATAACCTTAGCAGTGGGCTGATGTAACACATCATTAGCGATCTCTATCATCAATGTCCCTGAAAGCCAAACTTTGGCACATGTATCATCCGCCTCCCACGAGTCGTTAACCCCAGTCTTCTCCATTGGCTCCTCCTTGGTAAGAATTTGCTTCTTACCATTCGACTTCATAAAGCTCATGGACTGCATAGCCCAGAGCTCATAGTTCGTCCATCCATTTTGACAATATGTGATGGACCTTTGAAAGCGCTTGTGGTGGGTACATCGACTTGCCAGGCGTAGAAGATTAGGGTTTTGTAGATTAAAGAGTGAATGTCTACACAAACATACATGGATTTGAATGCATATGTAAACTTAGACAGAGAGACCACCGACGATGGAGCGGCTAGAAAGCGGGTTGCACACGGAGGCGCTGCACGCGCAAGGTAGAACGCTGGGCAGTACTCAGTGGCGCACGAGATGGCGCGCGGTGACACGTGAGTGTGCGCGAGGCGGCGTGCGAGGGCGCACGGGGTGGCGCGCGGTGTTGCACGGTGGAGCAGCGTCGCATAGGAGGAGACGGGGGCAGAGGGTAGTGAGGTTAGGGTTAGGATTTTGGGTACGAGAGCTCCGGCCTGGCACCGCTGCTATGATTCCATGTTGGGAAATTCCATGGAACTCTAGACTTTCTTATATAAAAGAGAGACCTATGGGTAAATTACATAAGATAAACATGAAGAAATAAAAATAAGAAGCTAATACTCAAAGTACATATAATTATTTCTACAGTGTTGATATGGAGACAACCAAGCAGTTCATGCTATTATAGAGCTTCTCAATAGTGGGAAGGTTGGCATCACTAGTCATGTGTTGCAACATAATCCGAATTAAGCCTTGCTAGTAAAACCATAATGGCCATGTGTTTGCAGTGTTGCTTCTGTGTGGGCAAGTACATCCTCGAATGCTAGAATTATGTCGTTCGAACAAAGATTTCAAGAGATAGAAATACCCAACGATGGGATATCTTGCTTACTTCATATTCATCATGTTCAAGTATGTTCGGAACATCCTGCTAAAGCTTTTCTCTTGATGATATGTGGTTTTAACAAAGGTCCATGTGTCATATGCAATGATATAGTAGATCAACTCATCTACAATTATGTCGATAACATTGACCATGGTCCAGGAATTGACCATCCCATCCTCTTGTCTTGTAAGCAGACTTTGACTCAAGCAAAATATGCTCCTTGTTATATCCTCGTACGATCATAAGGAACATGCGGGGTTGCTTGGGATAGTTGGTCTAGTCCTATTTAGGGATCGAGTAGAATGAGGGTAGTAGAGCTTTCCCTACCTTGTATTCCCGATATGTCACCTTTGACTCTGACATCTCTGATTGCAGTGCCATGCCTACTTGTAGAGAAATATGAAAATGGACGATAATTATTTAGATTATACTGGGATAGAGATCATCAATGGTCGTCGAATGGTAGAGAACCAGAACCCATTGGAGTGATACGAATATCACACTGATTAGCCCTCGACGACGATGTTGTCATCGAAGCCCATGGGGGTTGCCGAATTGACGAGAGGCTAGATATGGCGGTGGGATAAATATTTGGTGGATTGTGTGATGGTGGTAGTGCATAGATAGTCTCTCCCTTTTTAAATTATCTCTCTCTTCTCTCTCTCTTCCACTAAATTCTCTACGTTCCCCATCCTCTCTCCCCTTAATTAACGCCTCCTTTCCAATATTCCCTCTGTATTTCTAAATTTAAAATCATAGTAATACTAATCAAGCATAGCAAAAACATATATTATTAATATCAATTATGAAATTTAAAAATTGTATTTTAGATTTTTCTTTGCAGAAATACTATTTTGGAAATATAAAATGTAACTTTTCAAAAACTACTTCCCACCCATCATCTATAATGTAAATTAATGTATTTTTTGATAAATATTTCTAAGATACATTATAACGATAGTAATAATCACATGTGTTTTTTGATATTTTAAGTATACATGTTACAATATTTTAGTAAAAAAATAAAATCAAAGTATTATTACTATATATATGCATGTATACATGTATGTATTTGCATGCGTATGTACAAAACATTATAATTATAGCTGATAAGTTAAGTGCTGATCACCACCTCGCGATAGGAGCTCTCTATGGCCTCTATGTTTCACCATTTAGGGAGAATAATTATTTAAAAACTTAACCAATGTTCGAACAACGAACAGTAATAACATGCAACTTTTATGCAATTTCTAATAAAGATGAGTTCCCATGAATTTGAATGGATCAGATTTTGCTTTAATCATGTCCTATCCAATTTTAATGAATATTATCTTTCAATCCAATATATTAAACATTTGCATTGATATCCATATATCTCACTTTATTTTAGATTGTATTAGATTTATGATATTTACATATTCCAAAATAAATAACATATTCTCAAGTTCACAGTTTTATATTGTAGTTTGATCATTGAGACAGATGTGGAGAAAGGAAAATCTGTTAAAATAGATGTGTTTTTTTATATTTTTATCATAAATTCATCTTTCTTTTCATTCCCAATGAGATTTTGTGTTTTAAAATAATAGTAAAAACTATGAATAAAGTGATCGTGGATGAAATATATGCAGAGGAATAATAAAAATAGCTATTAATTTTAGTATTTTATCTCTTTCACCTTTTTTATAAAACTAATCCAAGTTATCCCATACGAATATATTAATCGACACATGACACTAAAAAAATCACACGTAAATGCAATATTCATATGACCATTTATAATTTTGAAAATGGCTTGATCCAATATGTTATTTTACATATATAAACTTTATAATCCAGTTATATCTGTTAGAATGGCAAATCAAATCAGACTAATATTATGTTAGATTCCTACACAAGATGTCTATTTGTTAATAACCATAAAAAATTTCTTCTTCTTTTCTAGATGTGGTATTTTTAAAAGTTTATTATTAAAATAATTCCAATTACTTGGTAGTTTCATTTTTTAAAATAAGTATAATTTAGCACATATCAACATCTCAAGAATCAGGATGGTTCCTTTCCATAGCATTTGCAAATTTCACATATTATCTTTTGCTTTTTTATTTAATACCCATTGATTTTACATTTTGTATTTGAGGCTAGGATTTAGTAGCAACATATGTGTGTCTGAATATTTGTTTTCTATCTGTAGTTTGCACCTTTGGATGCACACATGTGAATACTTGCCATATAATTTGAAAGACTATAATTAGAAGATACATTTTGAAAAATCATTACATAGTTCATTTAATTCATAATAAAAGAATTACATTGTTGATCAAATATACAATGAGATTAATATCTATGAGATCCATCTCTTTCTAACCGCGTATTGCTCTGGCCTGATCTTTATTATAGGTATGTCTGCAGTTTTTTAAATGGAAATTATTCTGAAAATTTGACCTAAGTTCAAATATCCTGTTTATTTTCCTTACACTTTTTTCATGTCAATCATTTGTTATTTAATTAAAACGCTACAAACTAGTACTTAAATTTACATTAAAAAATCAATTTATTTTCCACCGTCACAAAGTGTGGGTTACATCATAGTGTTTGTGATACGCAGGGTAATATTCTTTACAGATTTCCTTCATTTCAACGGACAGCTTCTGCTCAGAGGGGTAACAGAAGGGAATACGTTGGAAAGAGATGGGCTGAATGGGTGGATGGTGTTGAGAAGTTCTTTAAAGAGAAGAAATGGGCATTCAGGTATAGTTTCTCGTATATTTATATATAAATTATCTTTCCGTAATGTGAATTAAGTCTTCGTTCAGATTTTTTGAGTGAGAGAAAAGGTGGCTGTGTGATTTTTGATAGTTAGCTTCTAATTCTGGAATCCTTTTGTGTGCCTCTGTTCTCCATTGCAGAGATACTTTTGCTCCTACAATCTTGATAATTACTACTAGTCCCGTCTATCCTAACTATAATATGTATACAACATCGCCCTTAGCTACTGTCTGTCCTTATGTATTGTTGAAGACAAGTGTTTCAGTTAAACATCAACCATTTTCCACCAATTACGTTGAAAGTCAAAAAGTTTGCCATTGCTATCTCCTTTTCCTCCACTAAAAATATAATATAGGTGCTTTTATGGTCATCAATACAATGGTTGTTCTCGTTCTGCCACCTTTTCAATCTTCATAATGTTTTTTCTTAACTGATTAATATCCCATCTTATGTTTCTTTGCTTGTCGATATCTCGTCTTATGTTTGTTGGGCATCCTCACTATGAATCCGCGGCAGTGACATGATCATAAGGATGCGTGATGTTGCAGATATTAACACAAGAAAATGTGTCTGCAAAGGAAAATACGCTTTCAAGTGTTCCAAACTCCACTTGATCTGTTCAATTTGAGTTCAACCTCTATGTATATCCTCCTTATAAAATTTGGGCAATAGGCTTGGTGAGCAGCTGAAAAAATAAGCACTAGCTATTCGATAGAAACACTGATGGTAACAGGGAAGGCCATCCATTTATTTTCACATGCAAGTTGGGCCATAACAAAATACATGACTTCTGCATTCTACTTGGAAACAACAATTTATTTATCTTAATACCAACATGATTTCCTCGATGATAGGAAGCAGCATGCAGTGGATGTTGTCAGGAGAGTGAACATATTTAGCATCCTCGCAAGCACCAAACCTAAATGGCCATCGCATATTGTTAGAGCGTGTAAGAGTTTTAATTTATCAGGGATATTTTTTATCGAAGGATCTTGGGTACATATATCACCATTGATCTCCCTTTTTATGGATATCGACTGATGTAATGAGGTTTATCAGCTATATGTAATTTTATTGCTGATCTCACATTGATATTGCCTCCACTGCTTGTTTTAACTCGTTGCTATGAGGGAAGATGTTTGTAAGGTATTTTTTATTTTTAAATTTTTAAATATTGATTTCTTGAGTTTTTTTATAGCCGATCATGAGTCGCACCTGCTCCTCTTTATTCTTGAGATGTATCTTGCATTTTAGCTGTAATTAAGTTATCATTTGAGTTTGAGAAATCACTTGATTATGATGTATTTCTAAGTAGACTCATGTAGAGATATGTTTATGTTTTATATTTTATGTTTGTTTTTTCTATTCTTCTTTTCTTCCGTCAGTCTTATGTAATTTACCCATAAGTCTCTCCTCTATTTAAGAGAGCCTAGGGTTCATTGGAATAATAACTCTTTCATTTTTTCCAACATGGTATCAGAGCAGTGATCTTATACCAGAGCTTTCATACTCATAAACCCTAACTCCACCGCCACCGTCACCCTCTTTCTCTAAGGTGCCCCGCTGCTCCTCCCGTCTTGGGGTGATGCCGCACCTCTCTCCTTTAGGGGGGCCTCCGCTCCTTCTCTCTAAGGTGCACTGCCACACCTCCCTCTTTGGGGTGTCGTCGCACCTCTCCCCTTTAAGGGGCCCACCACCCCTTCTCTCTCTTTAGGATGTCGCCGAGCCGCCATCGCACCCTTCTCCGTAGGGTGTCGTCAATGTACCTTTCTTCATAGGGTGACTCGATGCACCTCTCTCTCTCTCTATCATCACCTTCGACTCGTGGTTGATGGGATTGGTGGCTTGAGTATACACATGCAACCAAATCCCAATGTCTGTGGACAAAAAAAGTTTTCCTAGTCTACATCCCTGCCTTCTCCAGTCAGCAGCATGTTAGAAAGTAAAATTGATATCCCTGCCACATGCGTCTTTCGTGGTCCAACGACGATAGTCAAGGCGAACAGGTCAAACTTCTAGCTATGGGTCATGCAGTTCATGAGCCTTATGAAGTCTATGGGTAAAAAGCACATTCTTACCGAAGAAGAGTCGGTGGGGAAGACAGGGACACATGCCTCTTGGGAGGCAGATGATGCTTGTGCATAGGTCTGGCTATCTAGTACATTGACACTAGAGATAACCAATGATGTTCTACATAACCCATTGCGAAGGCAATGTGATATTTTTGCCGCAACCTATTCACAGGCAAAGAATGAGACAAAGATCCTACAACTTTAGCATGACATTTTTACCATAAAGTAGAATGGACGACCTTTTCATGCGCATTACACGGCCCTACGAGGGATGTTTGAAAAGATTCACAGTTTTATGCCTCTCACAACGACTCCTGAACAACAGAAGACATATCAGAATGCCACAATGGTTAGTGTTTTCTTGGCATCTCTTGATTCACAATATGATGCAGCATCTTCACATATCTTGGCAGATGCTACTATTCCTCCCATGGAGAAAACCTTTCACAGATTAAACTAGATTAATGTGTCATCCCCTGCTTCAATGATGAATTCGTCTTCTATGATGGCCTCACGTGGAAGGGGAGGTGCTTCTCAATTTAGACGTCGTGGACCATGTGGTAGAGGAGATCGTAGTCGCCCGTTATCCTGCACATTCTGTCATCGGTCTGGACATATCGAGGACACATGCTTTTACAAGCATGGATTTCCAGCATATGCACGTGTTACAGAACATGGTTCCGCTCCAGCATCTACGTCTTCTTCTGAGCAGCGACATGATGATCTTGTTTCCCGTACGAGGGATATATGCCACCTACCAGTTCTGGTGATACATCAAGTCACGACGTGGTAGCCTCTGATAGAGCCAGCACTTCAGGTAGCATTATTGCATCTACTTATATGGTATTAGACATGTGCTTATTGCATATAGGCAAATTCATCCTGGACGAATTGTTATCATAGCTGATGGGACTCATTCCCCAATCACATGACATGGGAGAGTAGTTTGACACCATCCATACGTCTGCAGAATGTGTTAACATGCCACAGATTTCTCGATGAACTTGTTATCTATCGGTCAAATTACTAGAGATTTGAATTGTCATGTTATATTTGATCCATCGTCTCTTATTTTTCAGGATATTCTAACTGGCAGGGCGATTGGTTGTGGTCGTAAGCAGGGAGGCCGCTACATATTGGTTCAAACTTCTTGCATTGGATTATCGACTCAGTCTACTACCCATGTATTTATGTTCACATGGCATCTGCGTTTTGGTCATTTTCCCCTCTAGAAGTTACGTCAAGTCCTTCCTCAGATTTTGCCTCGAGCATCTTTTGAGTGTGAGGCATGCCAGTTGGGAAAGCATCATCGGTCTCTATTTCCTAGTCATCAGAGTCAGAGCAGTCATTCTCCGTTTGAATTGTTCCATATTGACATTTGGGGTCCAAATCATGTTCCTGATCATTAGGGACACAATATGCAGATGACATTTGAGGATATCTCTATCCTTGTTCTACAATATGCAGAGATGTGATCATATTTCTTAGTGGCTCGGAGGATCAGAACGATAATGCGGCTCAGCTGGTCGAAATTTTCAGTTGTCTTTCTGGACTTGAGATTAACAGGTATAAGTTGGTGGTCATTACTTTTGGGACAGATGGTGTGGATTGCACTAGTTTTGCGGAATTCACCGAGTGCCCCTTAGATGACCTTCCTATCTCCTACCTGGGACTGTCGTTGGTGGCAGGGAGGCTGAAGAAGTCGGATTGGGATGTGGTTTTGTAGAGAATGGAGCATATATTGGCTGGGTGGAAGGCAATCACATTGTCTACGAGGGAGGGAAAGTTGGTTCTATTGAAGCATGTGCCCTCGACCTTTCCTAGATTCTTCTTTTCTACTCATCTAATGCTGGTGGCAGTTAAAAAGAAGATTGAAACTTTGATGGGGAGATTCTTGTGGTCGGACGGGAAACAACAAAGATCCGGGCTACATCTGGTGAGCTCGGAAGAAGTGACGAAGGGGCGTAGAGACGAAGGTCTAGGGGTGCACGATGTGGAGATCATGAACAAGATGCTTCTCGCGAAGTGGGTAATTCACATTTGGAGTTCTTCATGTTCGCTGGCTGCTAGGCTTGTGAGAAAAATCTATGGCGTGAGGGGTGAGCTGGTGGTTGGGAGAGTGTAGTATGAATCTCCACTCTGGGCCGGTATCCGTGAGGTGTTGCCTTTGGTTAAGGTGGGGGATGGTCAACTTTTCAGATCATGGCATGATGACTGGATGGGGGAGGGACCTCTTGAGGGTAGATTTCTGAGACTATTTGCATTGGCGGCATTGAAGGAGATTCCTCTTTCACGAGTGGTGGATTCAGGTACGTGGTCGTCGGTATTCTGATCGGACCTGTCGGAGCATCGCTTGAAGGAGTTTGTCAGGTTGCAAGCATAGTTTCCACCACCGGGAGACTTTGAGCAGGGCTTTGATCATTTTGAGTGGGAGGGTGCGGGATTCTCTGTTAAGAAAGCTTATGAGGAAATGAGGAGAGTAGAAGAGGTGCGTGATCCGGATCTTTGTCAGGACATGAAGTTGGTTTGGGCCGCTAAGATCCCGTGCAGTGTTAAGGTATTCTTGTGGTGTCTGAGAAGGGATTGTTTATGCGATAAAGCAAGAAGGGGGAGGATGTTTGGCGTGGTAGACATGCTATGTAACATATGCAACAGAATGGTGGAGGACTCGGATCATTTGTTCTTCAAGTGTCCGACGTGTGAGCATGTCTGGAGGGAGATAGGTATTCCTTGGGTGGCGACTGGAGGGGCAACAAAGTTCTGGAGGTTGGTTCGAGCAGTGGGATCCAGCTCTACAGATGATTGTTCCAAGCCTTTTGTTGTTATGTGGGCCGTATGGGTGGGACGAAATTGATCTTCAACAAGTAAAGGTTTTACTCGGAAAATTTTGTATCTCATTGTAACGTGCTTTATAGTTCTTGGGTTCAAGATAATGTACTCCTAACCTTTTTAATGAAATGGATGTTGCGGTGACTCCCACCTCGAAGAACACCCTCTTTTCCATAAAAAAAACAAAATGGGGTCGTTGAAAGAAAACATCGCCATATCATTGATGTTGCTTGTACTCTTCTTATACAGAGTCATACTCCTCACTCGTTTTGGGGGGATGTTGTTCACAGCATGTTACCTTATTAATCGAATGTCATCTTCTATCTTGTGAGAAAAAGTTCCTTTCTCAATTGTTTTCCCAGAGGAGTTGTTTACTATTGGTCCTTGTGTGTTTGGATGTGTTGCCTTTGTCCACAACTTTTCTCCTAGAGTTGACAAGCTCTCTCCTAGAACTGTCAAATGTGTATTTCTGATATATTTTAGGACTCAAAAGGGATATAAATGTTATGATCTCGTGCAAAGGAAATGTTATATCAACGCAGATGTCACATTTTTTTAAGTCTATAATGTATTTCTCTCACTTAATGGTCTAGTGATAGTGCAATGTGTCTACCACATAAAAGACCAGGGTTCAAATCCTACTCTTGCAGGGGTTGCGTTAGGTGGTCGACAACCAACGTAAAAAATATTTGAACATTTCAACATGGATTTGAGCAAGAATCCATGTAGCCAACCCTACTTATAGTGGGAGAAGACTTAGTACATTTTTATAATGTATTTCTCTCCAACAGGTGCTCGCTTAACTCCTTCGGACACCGATACTGAAATTTACATCCCACCTCCACCTTCATCTTCACCACCATCCTCACCACCACCTCCACCACACTCACCAATGTCATATCCAGTTCCTCAACCTATTATCCCAATTTCACCGTTACCACTTCACTACAGTTGCCGACCTCCTCTTGCTCATGTTCATAGCACGTCATCCAACAAGCATGAGGTATGTCTTGAATTTAATTTTTCTAACGATAATTCTGGAGAAGTGTCTCAACAGGATGCAGTACAGGAGACTATTGGGGATATAACTAGTGATCTTGATGTGCCCATTTCTTTGTCTACTGTGAATTCATGCAATTTGCCATTGCTTTGTCTATTGTGCATATCCCATGGAATTATCAAGAGGTATTAGAAGATAGTCAGTGGCGTGAAGCCATGGGGGAGGATATGGCTGCTTTATAGTCTCGAGGTACTTGGACCTTGGTACATGTCCCTGGTGGGTCATCTGTTGTGAGCTGCAAGTGGGTATTTACGGTGAAGTATCATGCAGATGGGAGCCTTGATAAGTACAAGGCTAGACTTGTTGCACGTGGTTTTACCCAGACGTATGAGGTGGATTGCCTGGGCATATTCTCTCTTGTTGTTCGACATTCTACCCTACGGGGTCTCCTCATCGTTGCAGTGGTACGCAATTGACCTTTATTCATGCTTGATGTTAAAAATGCTTTCTTATTTGGTGATCTTCAGGAAGAGGTATACATGCAACATACTCCAGGGTTTGCTGATGAGAGGGAGTATCAACAGGTATGTAATCTCCGTAAGGTAATATATGACCTTAAACAGAGCCCAAGAGCTTGGTTTCAGAAGCTCTCAGCAGGGCTTCAGAAGGTCGCATGCAGATCATTCTCTTTTTATACAGAAAATCTCCAGTGGTTCAATGGTTATTATGGTATATGTTGATGATATACTAGTTACAGTATATGATATTCAAGGAATACAAAGGGCGAAATTTTTTTGGGCAAACAATTTGTCACCAAAGATCTTGGAACCCTAAGATACTTTTGGGGGTTAGAGCCAGGAATCAACAAGGTCTTGTGATGACTCAAAGAAAGTATGTCACGGACATACTAAGTGAGACAATCATGCTTGAATGTCGACCGGCTACTACACGTATTGATCCAAGCATGAGACTGTATGATCATGGTACATATAAGGTAGACAAGAGGAGATATAGAGAGCTGGTGGGAAAGCTTTTCTATGTGAACATTACTAGACCCGACATCTCCTTTGCAGTCTGTCGGGTTAGTCAGTTCATGGAGCAATCACGTCAGGTACATATGGACACTATACATATTATATTAAGGTATAAAATTATCTCCACGTGCATGATTGCTATTCAGAAAAAGGTAGATATATTACTATTTCAGCTTGTGCAGATGCAAACTATGTAGGAAGCCCTAAGGACAGAAAATCCACATCAGGCTTTGATATATTTGTTGGAGATTCAATTATTTCTTAGAAAAGTAAGAAACAGATAGTGGGGTCAGATTTAGTGTTGGATCCGAGTATAGAGCTATGGCACAAGCAAGTACAGAAATGATGTGGGTTCGAGTAATACTTGGATATCTACACATAGATGTACCTCTTCCCATGTCACTAAAATGTGATAATCAGGTTGCTCTATTTATAGAAAATAATCTTGCATTCCATGAAAAAACGAAACATATTGAAGTTGATTGCCACTATATACGAGACATGGTTCAGAAAGGTTTCATCTCTACTTCTCATGTCAGCTCTGCAGATCAAACGACAGATATTTTCACCAAGGCATTGCTCAGAGGACCATTCCATAAATGTTAATCCAAGCTGATCATGATTGATATCTATGCTCCATCTTGTGGAGGAGTGTAGATATATGTTTATGTTTTATGTTTATTTTTTCTATTCTTCTTTTCTTCCGTCAGTCTTATGTAATTTACCCATAGGTCTCTCTATATAAGAGAGCCTAGGGTTCCTTGTAATAATAACTCTTTCATTTTTCCCACCAACTCATATTTAAAATGCTTTTAAATTTAGGCATATGCTAAGTATGAGCCAATCCTTATGAAAACTATGGAGTTTGATCGGATACTATGGCAATAAAAATGATGGTATATTTTTTTTGAATTTTCTATGATTTATTACGATTTTAAAGATTTTTAACTAAATATTTATTTAAGAAAATGACATACTGCTATTTATCCTAATTTTTAAAAATGTTCAATTATAACAAAATTTACAAAAATGCCTCTACAAATTGTACACTAAACTAACGATTATAATTTCGTAAAATTCCAGTATAGTTTGATGTTGTAAACAACTACAATAAAGCCTTTTCCCACATTAAGTAGGGTCCGTTACATGGATTCTTTGCCTCCATTCTGATCTATCTTGGGTCCTTCTCAGGTTTAGATCCACATAACTAAGATCCCTATGATTATCTGATTCCAACAATTCATGGACCTTCCTCATCCTCTCTTACCCTACTCAGCATCCTAGATGTCACATTTTCTAACTGGTGCATCAACCGACCTCTTTTGCAATTGGCTAAACCATCTTAAGTAATTTTGTAACAGCTTATCCTTTATCAAAGCTATTATAATATGTAATAGATGGTAATTTGATCTCTCCAACATCTAATACCCTCTCTTGTTTAGTCCCACGTAATCTATAGGTGAGACTCCGATCATTCGACGAGGCTATATCAGAAGCCCCACACTCCTCGTATTCATTGAGAGATTCCAGTAGAAGATCCGATGCTTTGAGGCCTTCTCCTGTTCATCCTGCTCCTCAGGAGTATGGTTCCATGTAAAATCTTGAGCATTCTTGTTATATAATTTCATGTTTTGATTATCGATTTTGGAAGTATATGGATCCCAATCCATGTGCTCTTAAGATCTACGGTTTAGATTCATTTGTCTCTTAAAAAACACAAATAAATATCAGAAGAATAGTTTCGAACAATAATATCCAAAATTATCTCTTTCAATTAATTCAAAAATCAAGTAATTAATAAAAAATAAGAAAAGGAAACTTTCCACATTCTGAAAATAGGGTGGACGTCTACCATGGTGACATCTCACCATGGACGTCCACACTTGAGAAGAGAATGAGTCAACTTTATCATTTATTTATTATTAATTTGAATATTTGAATTAGTTGTGTTTATCACCAAATAACCATATTTGTGATAATTGCAATAAAATCATTGACAAACAAGAATTATCTACTTCCATCGTATATTTAACGTAAATCATATTTACATTAAATTATGTAATGTGAATCCAATTCACATTAACATATAGAATGTGAATCCAATTCACATTAACATATAGAATGTGAATCCTATTCACTATATTTCTCTCTCCAGTATACTGTTTAACATATCCACATCATCTATAATTATTGTAGATAGTGTTATCCACATTAATTCTATCCATGGTAATTAAATTCAGTTTAATTATTCTGGATATCTCTATACATATTTTAATTGTGATAATTAAAATCCCATTTAAATATCCAATTACCAAATGCTTAGATATTGTTGTTCATGGAACAATTCTTGAACTCTTTCAAGAACTTTGTGCTTTCACCTCGGATACTTGGAGATAAGACCAGTGCGATTGTATATGCCACGCACAGTGACTTGGATATTGAGATCTAATCTCATATTCAGATTTAGAAGATCACTCAGAGATGTCTGCTCATATCAGACATGATATTCCATCTTCTCATTGCATCTGAATCATATTGAGATCATTGTCCAACAATTGGATCAAGATAGGATATCTAGGTTTATGAGAGGAGTCATTAAAATCCAAACCTGTTTCATCACTCCCTCGGATTGGAAGCGCCATGGTATACAATCGTTTAAGATCACATCTCCCTCGAGTATTCCTAACACCCGTACATCATGCATACTAGAAGACAACATAATTTTGATCTCATTTTGGATTGTCTCCTTTAGAGTTTTATCATTAAGTTTCTCATTCGATCATTGGAGTCGGTATCGATAATATGCTTTCCAATAGCATATATCATACCCATAAATCCTATCTTGCTTGCAAAGCGAGATGTCTATCGATGGAATTTGATTTGGTCCTAATTTTTCATGAGTGAACTCATGTCTTCTGGTTCAGTAATGAACCTGCATGATCCCTTTGAGAGATCATATTACTCATATACCCTTGTATGCACACCGGCTCGCCGGTGTATAGACCATGATTAGGTCATCAACCTAGTGGTCTACCTAATGTACAATTGTACATACTCAGACATATAGCAATACATATGTCTTCGGTCAGAGGATGTGTGGCTATCTCGATTTAGCTTAGTCAACTCTTTGACTTAACACATCCGACACCTCCGAATCTCTATTCCTATGCAGATGACTTGCATCAAGAGGTTGGGTGTATATCAGCCTTTGGAGCAAGGATTGTCATCTCCTTCTCTGGCTAGAGATCATTTCTTTATAATCATTTGATGATCCTAGATGAGTCCTCAATTTGACTCGTTAGATATCATCTCAGCACCAACCTCTATGATTCGACCATTGAATCAACAGTTGTATGATTATCAAGATGGCCATGGTGCATAATCCTATTTATACGAAGGGACCTTTATAAGTGCATTCATTTATTAATCTCTGACATAGAGTGAAAAATCAATAACTTTTATTGATATATAAAAAGGATTAAAATAATATTTTATTATAGAAATGGTTCGCCAAGAGCTCACATGTCCAACAATCTCCACTAGGCTTCAAAACCATTCTGGTACAATCCGTAAACCCGTTCTCATTACATGATGGTCGTAAACCTTTTGGGATAAAGGCTTGGTTAGAGTATCAACAACGTTGTCGGCAGATGGCACCTTGGTGATTATGATGTCACCACGTTTTTGTATCTCTTGAATGATGTGGTATTTCCTCTCCACGTGTTTTCTCTTTTGATCTCACATGGGTTCCTTCACATGAGCAATGTCTCTCGTGTTATCACAGAGTAACTGAATGAGAGTATATGAGGAAACTACACCCTGCTCTAAGAAGGACTTTCGCAACCACATCGCCTCCTTTGTAGCATTTGATGCGGGAATGTACTTAGCTTGTTGTTGAATCAACCGTAGTGTCCCGCTTCTTGCTTCTCCAGCTCACATCACCACCGTTCAACAAGAATACAAACCTTGAAGTTGACTTGCGGTCATCTATGTTAAATTGGAAGTCAGAATCTTTACATCCTAAGAATCAGATATCACCATCTCCATAGAAAAGATGTAATCTTGTGTCCGTCTTAGATAGTTGAAGTTGTCCTTTACTGCTTTCCAGTGTTTCTTTTTATAGTTGGATTGGTAACGACATACCACTCCCACTATATGGCAGATATCTGGCCTTGTACACATCATGGCATACATCAAGCTTTCCACAACTGATGCATAACGGCATCCAACCATGTCCTTCTTTTCCTTAATACTTTAAAGAGACATCCCTTTAGATAGGTGTATACATGTCTTAAGGGAAGGAAGCCTTTCTTGGAATTTTTCATATGGAATCGTTGCAAGATTTTTTAATGTATCCATGTTGGGACAATCCCTAAATCCTCTTTTCTCAGTTTTTGAATAGCTCCAGATCTATAAGATTTAAGAAACTTCTCCAGGATCTTTCATCTCGAAGGTACACGACAACCATACCTTAACACTAGTCATTAATCCTATATTGTTGGGAAAAAATGAAAAAATGTTTATTCCTTGAGCCCTAGGATCTTTTATATTTGGAGAGAACTATGGGCAAAATACATAGAGTAGACAGAAGAACAAAAATATATATAAGGTACAGAAATATAGAATATATCTCGACACTCCCCCTCGAGATGGTGCATAGATATCTATCATGCTCAGCTTGGGTGAATACTTCTGGAAGGGTCCTCTAAGTAGAGCTTTGGTGAAGATGTCTGTCGTATGGTCCCCTAACTTGACATAAGATGTAGAGATGAAGCCCTTCTGAATCATGTTGCTTATATAATGACAATCAACCTCAATGTGCTTTGTCCTCTCATGAAATGCTGGATTACTAGCAATGAATAGAGCAGCCTGATTGTCGCATTCCAGCGACATTGGAAAAGGAACATCTATATGTAAATATGTTAAGACCGCTCGAACTCACATCATTTCTGTACATGCTTGTGCCATAGCTCGATACTCAGATTCAATACTAGATCTAGCAACAACAACTTGCTTCTTACTTTTCCATGAGATGAGAGAATCTCCAACAAATATAGCAAACCCTGATGTGGATTTCCTGTCCTTACGGCACCCCGCATAGTCTGCATCTGCTTATGCTGAGATAGTTATAGAATCACCCCTTTTGAATAGCAGTCTTGCACCTGGAGATGATTTGAGATACCTTAGTATTATCTGTATAACATCCATATGACCTTGACGAGGTTGATCCATGAATTGGCTCACCCGACTGATTGCAAATGAAATATCAGGTCTAGTAATGGTAACATAAAGAAGCTTTCCAACCAGTTCTCTGTATCTTCTCCTGTCCACCTCATCAGTATCATCATCATAGAGCTTCATGCTTGGATCAATGGGTGTAATCGCTTGTCGACATTCAAGCATACATGTGTCACTCTTCAAGTCAGTGACATACTTTCTCCGAGTCATCACAAGCCCCTTTTTATTTCTGGCAAACTCCAATCCCAGAAAGTATCTTAAGGCTAATAGATCCTTGGTAACAAATTCACAACCCATAAATTCTTTTGCCATCTTTATTCCCTGCATATCATCTCCTGTGATGAGTATATCATCAACATACACCATAATAGCAGCCATACCTTTGGAGGTTCTCTATGTAAAAAGAGAGTGATCTGCATTCGACCGTTTGAACCCATGTTTCGCAAAGAAGTCTGAGTGCTTCTGGAACCAAGCTCTAGGACTCTGCTTAAGGCCATAGATTGCCTTATGAAGTCTGCACACCTGTGAACACTCAACAACAAACCCCGATGACTGTTGCATGTAGACTTCCTCCTGAAGATCACCATATAGAGAACCATTCTTGATATCCAACGGAAATAGAGGCCGATCTCGCACCACAGCAACAGATAAGAGGATGTTTAAGGTAGAATGTCGAGCAACAGGGGAGAACGTGTCAAGATAAAAAAACCCGTATGTCTTTGTAAATCCATGGGCAACCAGTCGAGTTTTGTACCTATCAACATAGAAGGTCGTATCGGTGATATATCGCTGATATATCGGTTTCGACAGGGAAGGAGTTTCAATATCACCCAGTATATCCTTTACAGGGATATCAGCGATATATCGCCGTATCGGCTCATATCGGTCAAAAATGACTGGATTCAGTACAAAAAATCTCAGATATCGATCGATATTCACGATGTTTCGTCGATATCTCAATATATAAATGTTATTATTCATGCAAGATTAATTCTACTACTTATCTAGCTACACCCAGTATTAAAACACATATTTAGTTACATTTAGTATTAAAACAAAATGGTTTATATATATTTTGTTTCAGGCAGGGTATGGTGATTGGAGGGTGCATACAATGGTTTTCAACTTGGTATATATTTACAAGCTATTTCATGTTGTAAGAACTTGAATGAAATCCATTTCTAATATGTATAAGTCAATTCTTTAAAAAATCTATAAGCCAAGAATCAACATTAATATCAATATGTTCGAAATGATCGATATATGCGATATAAGCTTCATAAATGATTATGTGTGATCTAGGATCATATTTGTAAGTTATTTACTGATCTAAGAACTTGGATGAACTCCATTTTCAATATATATAGGTCAACAACTAACAGTGCCAACAATATGTTCGATATGACTGATATGTGCAATATAAGGATCATAGTCTTCACAAAATGATCTATGTGTGCCATCTAAGTGTATATTTGTAAGCTATTTAATGTTATAAGAACTTGAACGGAATCCATTTCCAATATGTATAGGTCAAGAATAAACATTAACAATGATATGTTCGATATGACCAATATGTGCTATATATGGGTTATAAATAATTGATATGTGACATAAGTGTTTATTTGTATGTTATTTGTTGTTTTAATATCGTGGATGATCTTAATTTCTGAAAAAATGGCAAAAAGTGGCTTTTTAGCTATTTCCGATATTTCCACCGATATCATTGATATATCGACGATATATCCCGATATATCCATTTCTGGGTATACCGAAACGATATCGATATCGATACGACCTTCCTTGCCTATCAATGGTACAATCTGCATTCTGCTTCACCGTGAAAACCCATTTACTATTGACTATAGACACCCCAACGGGGGCGGGGTCAAGGCTCTAGGTACCTCTCAGCTGAAGAGCAGTCATCTCTTCTTCCAAAGCTAATTGCCACCAATCATCCTGCAGGGCCTCCTGATAATTCAGTGGAACGGCCACGGCAGATAATGCAATTGCAAACCTTCAGAAATCGCCAGTCAAGCGATCAACGGAGACCATGGATGCAATAGAGTATGTAGCGCAGCTGCGCTTCTGCTTCCGAAGCGCAATAGGTAATTCCAACTCAATAATCTCCATACATGTCTCCTGTACAGAGCCCTGCTCAGGTATATCACCAAACCCATCGTTAGAAAATATGTATTCAGAACATACCTCAAGTGCTAGATGATGAGCAACGACTATGAACAGAAGTAGGCCGACAAGTATAGTGATGTGGCAATGGTGGAATTGGGACCATAGTAGGTGGTGGAGGTGGTGGTGACGATGTTGGTGGTGGTGGAATGTATATGTCATCATCATAGTCTGAGGAGGCCAACCGATCACCTGTAGGACAAAAGTACATCACCGACTCAAAAAATGTGCCATTAACACTAACATAATACTTCTTTCCATGTGGATCATAAGTCATGTACCCTTTTTGTGTCCTGGAGTACTATACAAAGACTCACTTGACAGCCCTAGATTAGAGCTTGATAAACTTGGAGACAACTGGTGGACAAATGCGATCGAACCAAAAACACGAGTACTTTTCAGGAAAAGCAAGAGAGAAAGGAATTTTCTCATCTGAAATCGATGAGGGCATGCGATTAATAAGATAGCATGTCGTAAGGACAACATCACCCCGGAATGAATGTGGAGCACGACTCTGAATGAGAAGTGTCCTTGTAACACCAAGCAAATGACAAAGCGTCCTTTCTGCAACCCCATTTTGTTGGGAAGTATAGGCACACGATGTTTGATGAATAATACCTTGGGTTGAAAAATAATTGGAAAGAGAATGAGTACAGAATTCCAAGGCACTATCAGTTCTCACAAATTTCATAGAAGATGAAAACACATTTTGTACTTCAGTGAGAAAAGTTTTGATGACATCTCCAGCTTCAGATTTATTCCATAATAAAAAGACCCACGACAGACGAGAGAAATCATCCACTGCAACAAGATAAAACATGTGTCCCTGATGATTCGGAACACAACTGGGACCCCAAATATCTATATAAAACAACTCAAAAATGGAGCTACTGCTCTGACTCTGATGACTGGGAAATGTCAACCTATGATGCTTTTCCAACTGACAAGTCTCACATAGAAAAGACGAGTAAGAAGAAATCTGAGGCAGGACACGATATATTTTCTGGAGCGGGAGATGACCAAAGTGCATGTGCCACATGAAAGATGAGACAGGTCCTGCAGAAACAGGAGAAATGCCAGCATACATAGTCCGGGTTAAGAGATAAAGGCCACCTTGCTCACGGCCACGACCAATCTCCTTTCCCATAAGGATGTCATGAAATACAAGTGAAGATGGGTTAAAAATAGCTCGACAATGTAAAGCCTTTGTAATCTGACTAATAGATAATAAGTTCCTAGAAAAGTCAGGTGCATGCAACATATTCTGTAAATACATAGAGGGTGTCAAACTAATCTCCCCATGTCCTGTAACTGGGGAATGAGTCCCATCTGCAATAACCATCGTGCGTCCTGGAGGAACATGTTTGTATGATGTAAGTTGATCCCTCTCTCCACACAAGTGATGTGTGACATCAGAATCCATAATCCATTCAACTACATCGAATCCACAACTGCTAGTAAGCGCATAAGTGCTACCTGAAGTACTGGAGGAGTCTGAAGCAACCACATCAGAGTGACTCCCAGAGGCTAAGGAAGACATGGCATTACTGGTTGAAGGTATAATGTCTCTCAATCATGCTACAAGATGATCAAACCGTTGATCTATAAAAGAGGCAGCTGGAAGCCCGATCTGCTCAGTCACACGAGCAGAGGTAGGAAATCCATGCTTAGAGTAGTATGTATCTTCGATATGTCCAAAACGATGGAAAAAAGTGCAGGGCTTACAACTCGACCTCCTCTGCCACGAGGTCCTCGTCCACGAAACTGAGAAGAACCTCCTTGACCTCGAGAGGCAGCAATTGCTGAAGAAGTCGGACTGGTAGTGGAAGATGGAGCAATGATCCGACTGAGCCTACGGAAGGCTTCCTCTATCGGAGGAATTGTAGAGTCTACCAAAATCTGAGAATGGGTCACCTCATACTCAGGTTCAAGGGCCGCCAGGAACACACCAACCATGGTGGCATTCCGATAAGTCTTATGCTGCTCAGGGATAGATGTCAGAGGCATGAAGCTATAGAGCTTTTCAAACATCCCATGCAGGGTTGTATATAGCGAGTGGAGACGTCGTCCATTCTGCTTGAATGTAAAGATATCATGCTGGAGCTGTAGAATCTTTGTCTCATTCTTCGTTTGTAAATAAGTGGCAGTAAGAATATCCCACATCGTCGTGGTTGTGGGTTGATGGAGTATATCATTGGCGATCTCTAATGCCAATGTCCCTGAAAGTCAAACCTTGGCATATGCATCATCCGCCTCCCATGAGGTGTTAACCCCAATCTTCTCGGCCGGTTCTTCCTCGGTAAGAATGCGTTTCTTACCTGTGGACTTCATCATGCTCATGAATTGCATAGCCCACAGTTCATAGTTTGACCCATCCATCTTTACTATAGGCGCTCTGAAGGTGCCTATGGAGGGAACCTCGACCTTTCTTTCTGACATGACGGCTCGAGAAGACTAGAGATGAAATCTAGACACGGGCTTGTCTACACTGACATAGAGAGATGATTGCATGTGTAGACTCATGCAACCAATCTCATAAAAAAAAGACTCGGCGACGATACTTTTAGAGGAAGATTGTGGCGCCTGTGGAAAGAGGCGAGGCTGGGTGGCAGCACAACCCGCATGAGAGAGGGAGCATCAGTACAACCCGCGTGGAAGGGAGGGGGCTATAGGACCCCGGGCGGCGACACGACCCGCGTGGAAGAGGGCCTCTTCATTTCTATCTTGAAGTCATGGCCTCCATGAACACTAGCATACCCGGAATCATCCTTCTCCATATGTTCATTAAGATCTCCACCTAAGCTAGCCATCTCTCTTTGTGAGATTCCTCGCATAATCTTATCTTCCCAAAAAGCTTATGTAATTCTTTCCTCTAAATCAATTTGTAGTGTATAAACTGAAATATTTTTGGTGTTTCTCTTTAAGCACCAAAAAAATGTACTAAGTCTTCTCCCACTACAAGTAGGGTCAGCTACATGAATTCTTGCTCAAATCCGTGTTGAAAGATTCGACTATTTTTTACGATGGTCGTCGACTACCTAACTCAACCCCGCAAGAGAGAGATTTGAACCCTCGTCTTTTATGTGGTTACCACTAGACCATTATGTGGGTACTTCTCTTTAAGCACCAATTTTAGCAAAATAATCCGATCCTCAAATCATCTCATGTCAGCCACACAATCCTTTAAAATTTCAAAGCATTATTGTCAACCACTCCAGCACCATCTCTACCCTTCTTTTTACCTGAATACTATAATTTAAAGTCGGTCAAACTTAGAAAAATAATATATAATGTAACGAGTTTTGCTTCTGTGTTAATATTTGACTTCTGGTTGCAGTAAAACTAAGGCAGCGGAGCGGGCGATGGTTGCTGGACTAGGAGGACTTAACCTTTTTGGGGTTATAGTCCTTGGAGCCATGTTAAGGTGATATTCCTTTTTTAATCAGAAGTTATTTGATCTGCAATTTATGTCTGCAATCTAATTTATTACTCTATTCAAGCTTAGACCACACAGAGCAAACAATTTACTATACTGAGTAAACATGGTTAAATTGCTTTAGGGGTGTGTTTATGCTTTGTGGCAAAAAGAAATCTAAAGGTCAAATATTTCCCTTTGACCACGTTGGTTTTATTTGTGCTTCTAGATGTAACGGGAAGAAACTAAGAACCTTGTGTTTGTGCATGTTAGATAAACGAAGGAAGTTGGAAAAAAGGTTAGATGTGTGTGCCTGGACAGAAAAACCACAAACCCTTGAAAAATGGGGGGTCAGTGGAAGTTTGCTCTCTCGATATTTTTTCATTTATTCACACAGGCACACCCTTCCCACAAAACGAGAGCAGCAATTATCAAGATGCACCTGTCTTGGTGGCTGAACGACAAATATCTCATAGTAGTCTACTGGACAACCGTTCATATAGCTTAAGAAATCAATTTTTTTTTTGCTTCTGCACACACCCTAATAACTGGATGATTCTGAATATCACAAAATGGACAGCATGTCCATAAAGAGTGACATGCATGAAGATGTGACTTTCGTCTATTGGTATTTACATATGTCTCCAGTCTTACTTTGTATACCATTTGCTTTATAAATTTATGTCAACTTTAGTATATTTTACATATATATGATTCTAGTTATTCGAGATAAATGCATGATCATGAACTTCTACGTAGATCTTGAGAGTGATGAAGGCTAATTCAATCGGCTAACTGAATCTTGTTCAAAATCTATTTAACATGTTAGATATTCCTTCCACATGACCAATGTAACTTCAGCAAGAGATCGTCCTACTTGTCACGAGATTTCAGGAGTTGGCTTAACGATGTTTGATAATCTTCAAACAATGTTGGTGAGAGTAAAAACTTCAGTGTTCATTTAATCTTATATGATTAACACCATTTCTGTGAAATATTGATGTATATGTGATGGTCGCTTGATTACATATGATAAACACCGTTTCTGTGGTATGTTGGTGTATATGTCGGTTGCTTGATGGTCGTGATTTGACTCTAGGTTGCACAATCTGGAGGCATTGGCAGTTATGGTTGGTTGTGAACTTTGTATTGTGCTTGTCCGAAATTTAAAAACTTATAGTAAACCCTTAAGTGAGAAGGTGGCAAGTGGGTCCCATGTCGGGATCTCACCCCTCCATTTGCTAAAAAAAATGAGATTGTGGCATGCAAGGTTCAAGAAATAGTATGTATATGCATTCGGATAGGTCACTAAATAGTGATTAAGCAATATGCAAGGGCATAAACTTATAGTAAACCCTTAAGAGAGATTGTGGCACACAAGGTTCAAAAAACAGTACGCGTATACGTTCGGATAGGTCACTGAATAGTGATTAAGCGGTATGCGAGAGTATATGCGGGGTATATGCAGTTTCCTAATTTTTAGTTTTAAAAAAATAAATATCTAAAAAATACTACTCTTGATGCATACATGATATATTCCTAAAATACCTTAGGATGCCAAGATCCTTGGTAATAAACTGACGACCCAGAAATTCTTTTACCATCTTGATCCCCTGCACATCATCTCCTGTAACAAGTATATCATTAACATAGATCATGATGACAATAATACCTCTAGGTGTCCTCCGCACAAAGAGTGAATGATCTGATTTGACCTCTTAAATACCTGCCTTTCATTCAGATCCGAGAGCTTCTGAAACCATGCACTTGGACTTTGTTTAAGGCCATGCATTGCCTCATGGAGTCTACAAGCCTACTGACGCTCCCCATCGGCAGCAAACCCTAGAGGTTGCTGCATGTAAACCTCCTCCTGTAGATCTCCATACAAAAATACATTTTTATGATCTAGTTGAAACAAAGGTCAATCGCGTACCACTGCAACTGAAAGGAGGACACATAGAGTTGAGAGTGACGAGCAACTGGAGAGAACGTGTCCATATAATCCACATCGTCGGTCTGAGTAAATCCTCGTGCCACTAATCTTGCCTTGTAATGATCAATGCTCCCATCTGCATGATGTTTAACAGTAAACACCCATTTGCAACTGACAACAGACGCCCTAGGAGGAGCAGGCACCGAATTCCAGGTAACGCGTGATTGCAATGCATCTATCTCTTCCTCCATAGCCAAGTGCCAACGACTATCCTTCAAGGCCTCCTAATAATTTTGTGGAATGTCCATGACAGATAAAGGCACTGCAAATCTCGGAAATTCCCCTGTCAGACGATGCAAGGAGACCTGAGAGGCAAGAGGATATGAAACACAAGTACGCTTCTGCTTCCGAACCGCCATGGGTATATCCAGGTCGTTGGGAACCTCCTCCATCCGTGGGCTAGTCTCCTGCACAGATATATGTCCGGACTCTTCGTTAGGAGTCATATTATTAGAACAAACCTGGGGTGCTAGATGACAGGCGATGACCATGAGCAAAAGCAGGCCGACGGGTATAGAATTTTGGTAATGATGGAACAATGGGCACATGTGTCTGGGTAGAAGGAGGGGGTGGAGGTAGTGGTGGTTGTGGAACAATAGGCACATGATGAGGAGATGATAGACTCGTAGGAGGGGGTGGCATGTAAACCTCATCATCAGAGTCTGATGAAGCCAACATGTCACCTGTAGGAGAGAAATACATCACAGACTCAAAAAATATGACATCAGCAATGATATAGTATTTCCTGTGCAATGGATCATAACACTTGTATCCCTTCTGGGTCCTGGAGTACCCAACAAACACACATTTGACAGCTCTAGTAGAGCTTGTCAAGGCTTGGAGTTAACTGGTGAACAAAAGCAACATAGCCAAACACACAAGTAAGTTAGAACAACTCCTTCTCAGGGAAAGCTATAAGATAGGAATTTTCTCACTCAAGATAGATGATGGCATGTGATTCAGCAGATAACATGTCGTAAGAACTGCATCATACTTTCTCCACCAGCTCGTCCTCGGTAAGAATGTGTTTCTTATCGTTAGACTTCATAAGGCTCATGAACTGTATAGCCCGGAACTCATAGTTTGTCCTGTTTATTTTGATAATAGGAGTTGGGCCTCTGAAAGTGCATGTGGCGGGTACATCGACTTTGTTTTCTGACATAGTGCCGGATGTAGATAACTAGGGGTTTTTTTATACCATTGAATGAATGTCTACACAGACATACATGGATTTGAATGCATATGTAAACTTATGCATCCAAATCCATCAACCCAAAACTGTGCTCGATACAAGCAAAGATGGACGAGGCGGCAACCTTGTCGCTCGGTGACTGTGCAGCGGTTAGGCGCGTGCGGTTTGGAGCCGTGGCCGCTAATTGCGGTGGCGGCGATGGAAAGAGGAGGGGAGGAGGTGGGGGTTTAGGGTTAGGGTTAGGGTACAGAGCTTCGGTCTAGGACCGTTGCTCTGATGCCATGTTGGAAAAATCGAAGAGTTGTTTATTCTTGGGAACCCTAGGCTCTCCTATATAGAGGAGAGACATATGGGTAAATTACATAAGATGAACATAGAAATATCTCTATAAGTACGTATAAGTTTTAATATGTATATTCAAGAAGTCATAAGATTATAACTATTGTATTACTTTATATATGTAAAAAAGTTAATGAAATGAGTTATGGGACTATCGAGCACAAGAGACAATGGCGATCACCCAACAATGACTGGGAACCCAAGCGAAGCACCATCAAGATGTTGATCCACAGTAGTAGTGGAACATCACATGTGAGCAACAACAGGAAATCAGAGCATTTGCGGACCGCGTATACGGAAGAGAACATAATAGACCAATTTAGGAAATGGATGTGGTCTTGATAAGAATCGGCACATCTTTCAGCTTGATGTGAAGAATGCTTGCCATTACAATGACCTTGAGGAGGAGGTCTACATGTTGCAGTCACCAGGTTACTCCGTGAGGGGGAGCCTATGTGCCGATTTCGTAAGGCCATTTATGTCTCAAAGCACAGTCCACGAGCTAGTTTGACATGCTTACCGTTGAGATTGGCTCTCTTGGCTTCGACATCTGATTATCCAATTTTTATCAGACGATGGTCCATTGGCATAGCTATACTAGTTATCTATGTTGATGACATGGTAGTTTTTAGTGATGATAAAGTATGCATCATAGAGACCAAGGACTTTCTCAAGAAGGTGTTTGTCATTAAGGACCTTTGTCAACTCCGATACTTTCTTGGCATTGAGGTTATATACGCACTACAAGGGATTACATCCATCATGGCAGAAGTATTCTTTGATATTCTTACAGGGGTTGGCCTACTTAGATGCAAACCATCTGGCATCCTCGCAAAACTACGAAAACATTCTACATCCATTGATCATGAGTTTGAGGATGTTACACAATGTAAAAGCCTAGTGGGCAATTCGTTCTTCCTAACTGTCACTGTGCCAGATATATCGTATGTTGTTAGCGGAGCTAGTCAGCATGTTGAGAGACATTTTTATAGTAATTGGTATGATGTTCTTTTCATCCTCAATATTTAAAGGAATAGGATATGGCTTCTCCTACGAGATCAATGGTCACAATGATGTCATCGCTTATGCAGATGCGAATTATGTCAGCTCACTTGAGGATTGACGATCCACTACATGCTATGCTTTGTCTCTTGGTGGAAACTTTATTACATAACGGAACAAGAAGCAAACAACTAGATCGAGTGCAAATGTTGAATACAAGGTGATGGTCCAAGCCATTTGGGAGGTTACCTGGCTTGTCTTCTTTTTGCAGGAGTTTAGACTTTCGGCTACTACTCCCATATCGTTATATTGTGACAACAAGTTTGCTACATACATTGCCACCAATATCGTATTCCATGAGCGGACCGAGCATGGTGAAATTGATTGTTACTTCATTGGATATGTAGTGCAGGGAGGCAAGATCACTACTACTCATATATCTACAGATCTTCTGCTCGTTAATAAATTCATGAAGGCGCTACCAAAGAAACACCGCTCGTGGATGATTTCCAAGTTGGGCATATCTGATAGATATGTTCCAACTTGAGGGAGTGTGTTAGAGTTATCTTGTTAGTGG
Source organism: Ottelia alismoides (assembly GCA_037367405.1). Classification (NCBI taxonomy): domain Eukaryota; kingdom Viridiplantae; phylum Streptophyta; class Magnoliopsida; order Alismatales; family Hydrocharitaceae; genus Ottelia; species Ottelia alismoides. The sequence continues at coordinate 551,877 of JAZKJV010000699.1, forward strand.
GTCATTTCTCTTTATATTTATTGAGACCCATAACCCCTTTTGGGGTCTTTATGTAATTTTCTCTTTTTATCTCTTTAGTGTTCCACGTTATATAAGAAACCCTATATCCATTGAATAAGACAAGTCATTCATTCTCAATCCTTCTCAAAATATATTAAGAATGAACCATAACTATTAAATGTATAAGAATAAATACGGTATGGTAAATGCATAGAAATGGAAAAAAATAAAAAAAACACTAGAGGGATTTACAACTAATCAACTCCAATATACTCTAACTCTTCTTCAAAAAATGAAGTAATCATATTCTTGGTCCTGATCATCTCTTGGTCTTTTTTTGAACTATCTTTATCTTCTCTTGAGTTTAGATCAAGTGGAATGGATCTTCACGATTCTCCGATCTTCTTGATATATTAATAAAGCTACTGCAGCTTTGAGGGACTTTACTTTTAGTACCTTCTTGATCTTTATCAAATCTGTGTAGCTTGATTATATCTTTAGCTTGCTCCTATTTAGAGATCTTTCTCTAGCTAAAATACAACATGTCCTTTTGTCATAATAAATACATGCATGCTTGCATGATCAATCAGAAATAAATATTTCAATATATGGAAAGTAGGTTTGAAATTTGTTTTTATCATTTTAGGGTGGAAAATATCAAAAAAATCTAGATAAATTAGCTTAATAAGTTTCTTGATATATAACTATGTTTTCTTGGTCAGTAATCTAAACAATGTTTACTGCTTAATTTTGAAGGAATACTGCTGTCACACCGAAGGGACTTATTTCATTTGTTTCGGACATTTTTCCTGTTCTTCAGGTATCTCATTTTTCTTGTTATTTCACTCTGTATGTTTGCCATCTTGTTTTGTTATATGATGCATGTCTAGATGGCAGTTTTAATGAAATAATCAACAGATAGAAAATGTCATCTATTATTTGACATCCTCAAGAATCCAGCATATACATTATATTTAAGCCTGAGCTGTACTTGTACCATGGGAGATATACATACTATTTCGTGCTATCATTTTCTCCCACTTTACTTAAGATCGGGACTTGAATGAGTTTGCTGACCTCTAAAAGGACTTCTATATATTTATGTTGTTTGCATTTTGTGAGTCTTTTGGTTGACCATCTATTTGAGAGTGAGATTTGTTTTATTGCTTGCCTTTGTTTGAAGCCTTTTGCACCATATACCATTACTTGTTACGACTTGCAACCTATCACCTATCGGTCATTTTAGGTTGCTCTGACTGCCAAGATTGCCTCTTAACCTCACTTTCATGTACTACTTGAAACTGTGTCCTAAAATTTCTTTGGGTTCCCTGTCTAATTATCAGCCAGGGTTTGGTCTTCCATCTGCCAATCTACTTCTTTTGCATTCATATGCACATTGGCTTGTCTGCTTGCATCTCCAACCTATTGAGGGAAAGTTGATCCTTTCTGTTTTTTAAAATAGATCTATTATACTCCTGCTTAAGAGATAGTGGTGCGAATTATGCAATTAGGTCCAATATATATATGGTCATTAGTGTTAAGCTGGGCTTCCTCTTAGTAACAACATTTTCCTGAGTGCTATCTGCTATGTTGAAATATAAAATAAATGCATACAATAAAACAATAACAAACAATGTTTACGTGGTTCATTAACTTCATTATAGTCATGGTGATCTTCTATTCCACAAAAGATATGATCCCATGGGTCAGTTCTTAATCTTCTTATCAAGAGATACAGGAGGTTTGTTACACTTTATATAGTTCCACCATTACGTCCCATCATTGAACTATGTGGGACTTGAGACGATTAATTTAATTGGATATTGTAGAGATCCAATTACCTAGTTAACCCAATCCTTTATTTTCAACATTATCTCTTGAGGTAGAGCGTGCAATACCTAGCTTAGACAAATGGATAATTTGTTCTTCCATGCTATGAGTACGTATCAACCAAACTATCTTGAATCAACATACTCTTTGATGATGACAAAAAGGATTTTCGGGCCATGTTAGTAAGAGAAAATTAGAGTTGGAGCCTGAGTTGATATATATTATGGATCTTAGTAGATTTGAAGTGCTTGTGCTACATATTAGCTTCAATCGAAGTTAATTAGAGTTCAATAAGTTCCATCCGGATGATCTTTGGCCCGCAACATATCTCCTTGTGGAAGATGATTCCATCTCTCCCAAGGGTGAAAAAACGATCTCTGGCCCACAACATATCTCCTTGTAGAAGATGACTCCATCTCTCCCAAGGGTAAAAAGGTTGGGGAATGTCCATACATGATTCTCAAGAATCGGCAAATTTCATAAAGATACATTTTAAGGGAAAATGGGTGAGAGGACAAGGGAATGTCCACCCAAAAAACTGTATTCACAAATTTTAAGATACAATGACAATGTCCATTCATTATCAAGTATTTTAGCATACTCTATCACATTTTCTACTAAAGCAGGTTCTCTCTAATTGTAACTATCATGTACTACTCTCCTACAGGTGACTGGTTGAGTCCCTCTGAGTCTGAGGATGCGGTTGTTCTTTCACCCCCACCTACTCATGTACCTCAGCATGTCCTCAATGCTCCAGTGCCTTCCCTAACATCCATCACACCTCAAGTAAATTCTGAAAACTTGGATTCGACTGATGGCACTAGTGGTGTGCATGATGTACAAGGTCAATACAGGTTGAGCATGCAGATATACAAGATGAACCAGAACCTCCAAAGGAGAGTGATCTGGGGTGGTCTATTGCCTTGCGGAAAGGAAAATGTTCATGTACACGATACCGTCTCGCAGGTCATGTGTCTCTGGAGCGACTTTCACCCTATTTCATGCAATTTATTGTGGGATTATCTGCTATTGAAATCCCGCGTACATATCACAAGGCTCTCATGGTGAGCCAACGATGTCTAGCCATGGAAGCGGAGATGACCACTTTACAGTCTCGTGGTACGTGGAGCATTGTTACAACTCCTGTAGATGTGTTTGTTGTAGGATGCAAGTGAATGTTCATTGTGAAGCATCGAGCAGATGACAATATTGATCTCTACAAGGCACGACTTGTGGCTCATGGGTTCATCCAGACCTATGGGGTGGACTATTAGGACACCTTCTCTACAATAGCTCGGCACTCCACACTCTAGGTTCTTCTCTCTGTTGTTGTCACACGGGATTGGCCTCTATATCAGCTCGATGCGACGAATGCTTTCCTATATGGTGATCTACATGAGGAAGTTTATATGCAGCAACCACATGGGTTCGCTGCTGAGGGGGAGTGTCAGAAGGTGTGCAGACTTCATATGGCAATCTATGGCCTTAAAGTGAGTCCAAGAGCATGGTTTTAGAAGCTCTCGGACGTGATAGAATAAAAGGGGTTTGTAAGATCAACTGCAAATCACTCCTTGTTTGTTCAGAGGTCCCAGAAGGGCATTGTTGCTATACTGGTATATGTTGATGATATTATCATTACAGGGGATAATGCATACGGAGTTCAAGTAGCTAAGGTTTTTCTTAGACAACAGTTTGTTGCCGAGGATCTTTACAGTCTACGCTACTTCCTTGAACTGGAATTTGCCAGGAACCAATGAGGTCTTTTGATGACCCATATGAAGTATGTTACAGACATTCTCTCATAGATGTGTATGATAGATTGCAGGCCAATCACTATCCCTATGGACCCGGGCATGAAGCTATATGATGATAATACTAAAGAAGTAGACAAGAGGAGATACAAGGAGCTTGTTGGGAAGCTTCTATATGTTACCATAACCATGTCAACCATATCCTTTGCAATAAGCAAAGTGAGCCAGTTCATGTAGTAGCCTACACAGGCACATATGGATGCAGTCCATATGATTATGAGGTATCTGAAAATTTAAGAAAATAGACTCTAAGTCAGTTCAAATGATGTATTAATTTCAAAATCAGATTTTTTTTCAAGCTCATTCACATGCTACAGCCACATGTATCGGTTCAAATGATCCATACTATTAAGTATTAATAAAAGTTAAGTAAAAAATTAAAAAGAAAAAATCTTACTGTTGTTTAAGGGCAGAGGCGGAGTAACAGGAGGCGACGCGGTGGGTGTTGTGCGCAGTGCAGTGCAGAAGAAGAGCCACGAGCGTCTTGGTGATGTTGGCGAGTCGACAATGCAGCAGTTGGAGGCGATGACGCTCGACGGTGGCTAGGGTTTTTCGCCGTGAAAACAGATGTTCGAGTTTCATCGATGCAGAGAAAAGGTTATAAGTAGGTCACATGCGAAGTCCCAGGACCGCCTCGCCTTGCACCTCGTCTCACAACACCTTGCCAGTTGAGGCGCCTGCCTCGTAGAAGCAGGCTGAGGTGCTCCCCTCAGAATGGATTTTGGACGCCTCTCCTCGAGGCATGATTTTTTAAACCACGACTGCAACCTGCAGAGGATGGAAGTACCCTTAAAGCAACAGCAGGTGGCAAGGATAAAAAAATGGGGCAACCGGCGGCCGGAGCAGGCTGCAGGGGTGACCAGCCGGCAGAGGGATCGGCTGGGGTGGCAGGCTGGGGCGGCAGGCGGATGCCCGACCGGTGGAGAGATTGGTTGTCGATGATGGCAGGGTGGGGGTGGGGGGGGTAGGGTTAGGGTTATTGTTGGTGGGATATGGGAACCCATAGGATCGTTGCCCTGATACCATGTTGGTGGAAGAATAGAATTGTGATATCATTATTGAGACCCTAGGGCTCTCTTATATAGGAGAAAAACATTGGGTAATTTACAAGAGAGGTATATGAAAGAAAGAGAAATAAGAAATAAATATAAAGAGATATAAATATCTCAATAATGGTAATACATGTTCTTTGTAAACTATTTGGATTACACCGGGAGTAAATTGTTTAGTGAGAGTTTGTAAGCTATGGGTAGGCTAAACTCCACAGAATATAGTCTTTAATAATGTGGACCTATAAAAATTTGTGCATTGTGGATTGCTATTCTACCTGTTGATACTTGTTAACTTAAGTTATTTTCATTGTTAAATCGTTCATATTTCCATGTAAGCATTACCACCCTCTTCCCCCTCTTGTGCATCTTTAGAAGAGTCTCCGCAGACTGGATGAAGGTAGAGAATGCACAGCAAATTTGGAAGTGTTATGGGAACTCATACTGATTCGAGAGATGAGAGTAAGATACGAGGCTATCCAGTGGGCCATTCAGCTCACATGGAATGCCTTAGTTTTTCAAGAGAGGCAGTATACTAAGAATATTGTCGTGCAGATGTTCATGCTTGTTGAATCTTGGGACAAATTCCTGCAATCTTTTAGATTTGACGTTAATGGAGTTCGGGTGAACACCTCACATGGTTGAAAACCATTTTATCTTCTACCAAAAAAAAAACCTCGGTTGCACTATCATATCCTTCCAGTTGATTGGTTATTCAAACCAGATGACTACCTCTCAAAGCCGTTCTGAGAATTTCGCTTAAATTTTGCTGAAATCATTAAAAATGGCTCTAAACTTGGTTTTCCCAAAAATTAAGGTTTTTAATTTTCCCAAATCAATAAATACAATAGTGTTGGAAAAGAAAAGAGTCCACCCATGTGTTTAGTACCACATGGGGGAGCAGTCACTATTGGGTCTGTCCGTGGGGCTATATAAGGAGCCCCACACCCCCTGTACTCATGGAGAACTTCAATAGAGAAACGCCCAATTTAGGGGCTTCTCCCGTGGTTTCATCCCGCTCCTCTCGGAGTAGGGTTCCACGCTAAATCCCGTTGTTCTTTGATGTTTATCTTTATTCCATGTTTTTGCTTCCGCTTCATATTTTTCTACATGGTATCAGAGCGGGTCGATTCTCGAGGATTTCGTGTTCTTTATTTTTTGAGATTCGATGATAATATTAAGGATGTATTTGTGGAGATCATTATTTTGTTCAAGTTCATGATTCTGTTCGAGATTTTTTTTGGGTTCTCTACAATCCTATATTTGTCATGTTCTTGTGCCGCATTCTGTGGCGGTGCTCATAAGCTCTAGTTTTTGTTTGGATGCATGCAATCCCAGGCAAAGATCGCGGCAACCAGTCTCCTTCGCACGGGCGAATCAGCCCTTGACGCAGATCCAGATCGCAACATCAAGATCCAGGCCGAGCACTCGCCTCTTGCTTGTTCAAGTTTCATTGGGTTCTTCTGGAACCTAATGTCGTAGCCATCTCCGCTCCAGGCCGCAACCCTAGCATGCACCTGCCCTCAGCCGATCATCGTACACCCAGAAGATCCAGGAACCCTCACGGCCCAGGCGGTGCTTCTCCCCCTCTTCAGAAGCCCTCTCGCTGAGATCTCTCTCCAGGTGCGAGCCCCCTCCTATCTTCAGCGCACGCGGCGGTATCCCAGGCCCAGAGGCATCGCGCGCATAGGCGCACACCCCATGCAACGCCAAGCCCCATCGCGTGCTCCTCTGCTGCGCGTACTCGTGCATTTCCAGGCGGCATGTGAAACAACTCCAGGTTGCTCTCCATCGCTGCGTGCTCTGCCATCGCGCCCTCCAGCATCTTCCATGGCGCGTTCCTTTCCAGCACGCCGTACCGCACCTCCACGCCACAGCGGCACCGCCCTGGCGCGCCTCCTCCGCAGTTGCGCCCTCCCGCGCGAACCTCCTCCAGGGGCGACGAAGCTGCGCACGCTCCAGCAACCCATGCGTCGAGCCCCGAACATGGGCCCTCCCATATCGCCCAGATGATTCCCCTCCCTCCCTTCTCGATGGCGGCGCAGGAATAGAAAAGTTGGGAAGCCTAGGGTTTCTACGGGAAAGGGCCGGTTGACCATACTTTAAAAGAAAAAAATACAGAGGGGCCCAATCGTATGTAATACCAAAAAGGGAGGGGCAGAAAAAAAACGGAAATGAGGACAAGAGAGAGAGTCCAGATTATAAAAAAAAAAGGAGAGAGAAAGAAAAATGATGAGAGATTAAAATGCATGGGCCCTGGTGTGGATTGAAAAAAAATATACATATTATTGTAGGGTTGAAGGGCTTGCCGTGAGTTAAGAAAAAAAAGGGAGGGGTCGTATGGTAAAACAAAAAAAAGGTGTAAAAAAAAGGGCCGTATGCAATTTTCAAAAAAAAATTGAAAAAAAAAGAGAAAAAAAGAAAAAAAAGAAAAGAGGCGCGTACAAGAAAAAGCCGTACGCATATGCTAACAAAAAAAAGAAAAAAAGTCGCGTACAATGAAAAAAGTCGTACGTATAAAAAAATGTGATTCATGTTTGCTTCTTCCAACTTGTCTTTATTTTCATTATTCTCACAAGTTTGGGAGAAAGGGGGAGTAAAAGCCATATGCATCCTACATCATTGACTGACAGACCAAACACTCCAGATTTCACAGAATATCAAGCCATCTTCACTGTGCATCGATCTTCGTCGTGGTGTCTCTATCCTCGACATCGACTCCGCACTGGATTTGTTTTCTTCAAGGCACGACGGAGACAAAGTCCGGTGACCTGCAGGCACGACTGAGACAGAGATCCGGTGACCATGCAGGCACGACAGAGACAGTCCGGTGACCTTCCAGGCACGACAGAGATACGTTCCGGTGACCTGATATACCCGTCAGCAAGCGGGTTTGTCTACCAGTTGCGGATACATACGTTTATTGTGGTGATTTCAAGTGAAGATGTAATGATGTATATTTTTCTTTATTATTGCAAGTTGCAGCTGTCCCAGCTACCAACTTGAGGGGGAGTGTTGGAAAAGAAAAGAGTCCACCCATGTGTTTAGTACCACATGGGGGAGCAGTCACTATTGGGTCTGTCCGTGGGGCTATATAAGGAGCCCCACACCCCCTGTACTCATGGAGAACTTCAATAGAGAAACGCCCAATTTAGGGGCTTCTCCCGTGGTTTCATCCCGCTCCTCTCGGAGTAGGGTTCCACGCTAAATCCCGTTGTTCTTTGATGTTTATCTTTATTCCATGTTTTTGCTTCCGCTTCATATTTTTCTACAAATAGAAATACACAATTGTTTATAAAATATAGATGTAAATATAAATCTTGAAATAGTATTATTATCATATTCACCATGCATGTTGATATGGAGTAACAACATGCTGATTAGAGCGAGAACTGGATTCTGAGCTGGAAGCAAAAGTCATGATAATCACCTATTCAACAAGAATGAAATGACAAGCAATAACAACTCAACAAAACATGTATATCAAATGATTTTAGAACAAGAAATTGTAAATTTCTTTAGTTAAATCATGAATTTAGCTCTTGAAGCTTATTTCTATATGATTCAGTTTGTACTTTGTATTTACAGCTATAATTTCCGAACTAACTAAAGGAACTTTTTCAAACGAGATAAGTATCCCTAAGAAGTCAACTCATCGGTGAAGAAATGGGTGAAAATTAATTGATAATAGGAAAATTCCAATGAAAAAAAAGGATGATGCCCTTATTTTGATGTTTCAGCGAAACAACATGAATTTTTGATGGATTTTGTTGGCATTTCGCTGAAATACTGGAAAAAGAAATAAAGTTTCAATTGGATTTCGCTGACGTGGAGAAATGAAAATTTTGGAAATTTTCGATCGAATTTTATTGAATTCGAGACCACATGTTCAAGTGTGGATAGTTGGTTGCCTCCCTTGGATACCCCACCGCTGTTCTCTTTTACTTGGAGTCATGTCTCACATTGTTTTCTTGGAGTCATTGATTATGGTCTCATTTTACCACTCGTTATGAAATCCTTCTAGTGGGTAACTGATTTTAAAAAAAAATCCTTCAATTAAGGAAAGTAGTCAGCTGGTAATAGCACCATCGTTTACTTTTTTGATGCTGTCAGTTAAAAGTCATTTTGTTGGTTAATGTATGATCGCATTAAATCCCAATTAAGTGGGAGATGGCAGCTTGTGGAAAAAGCTCGGATGTTCCCAAGTCCAATGGGCTAAGGATGACAATTAGTTGACGGGTGAGCTTTCACCAGCCAACTGGACGGCTTCCTCGTTGGTTGAACTTCATAAAGTAGCAAATAAACCGGGCCAACTGGCAATTTCGTTAGTTCTATACCAATATCTCAGCAGTAATGATATTTATTTATTGAGAAACATATTGATATTTATTTCTATATTCCAAGTGTAAGTTGGATTATATATATATATATGATATTTATTTATATAATCCAACTTACACTTGGTCTTTCTAAATCTCAATAATAATGACCATTGACTCATAAATACTCTAAATTCAAATCTTATGGGTAACTATGAGTGTTATTTCACATAGAAAAACATGAAAATCATATTACTTTAATGCATCCATATTAAGTCCCTGATGTCGATAAAAACTTTCCAAACCAAAAAATCACTTGTACAAATTATAGTCAACCCTTCTGGTTGATCAGTTAACTATACTGGGTAACCACAACTGTCATTACTGAGCCACCCTCCTCTATCAGTTGATTACATTCTCTTGTAGTCAAATACTGGGTCAGTTTAGTTGGTTACATTTCTAGTCGTGTTCTCAAATCAACTTCACTACATAAGCAATCAGGTATTCAGACGTAGAGTTAGTATTTTCTTGATAACATACTTGCCAATACAAAAATTCAATTTTCATCTGATTACAATGTACGACATGTATACCTGCTGAAGAAGATATCCGTCTGCCGAATTCTCTATTAGTCCATTAAACGGACCACTTGCATCAAGATCCAAAGTTACTGCTAACAGGACATGCTGAGCTGAATTATTCAATGATTGCTTATTCTTTACTGATTTGGCCGAATCAGTTGACTGAACTTTTTAAAAAGAGGAAAGCCCCATTTGGTAGATTCGCTCAATCAGGTTATTCTTTTCATCCAGAAACACCTTTATTTCTAACGTTTTTAATCAATCGAAATCGTTATTATAATATTTAGAGTCTAAAGAGCACCTGAAATGAATTAATATTACAAGGATGCATCAAAAGTATTAAGGATATAAAGAATCGTGATTATGACTTGGTAGAATATGTTATATAATGAGTTATTCCATTCTAATTTATGTACATAATTCTCTCCTAATCTTATCTATCTCTTGGCCCAAAGATATATACTTTTCTCATTCAACTCTTGAATATATATCTCAATCCCATATTTATTTTTATATATGCATAATTCTATACCCTTTGTTTGTCATCTCACACCAATGAAGCATGTTAAATAAACCTCCTATGTACTGATTGTTTGCCATCATATTCTTTCTGTATTGTCAAGGAAAACCTTTTTTATTTATTATGATCTTATAATCATAATAAAATGCCAATTGGGGATTTAATGTTACTTCTCTTTATAAGGAAGTTGACAGTCATTTAAACCTGAGCTTTCTTATAAAACATAATTTGTGGCAGGAGTGATTCTTGAGAAAGCAACCTACGAATGTAGACCTTTTTTTCAATCTTTTATTGAAAGTGCATACCTTAGTTCTTTTGATCGCAAGCAGATTGCTCCACCACCGAGAATTCAAGTGATTCAGGCGGGTCTGTTGTACAATGAGAAAATAAGCCTTATTGTGACTTTGTAGTTTAAGGAATGACTTTTTTTGCAGGTTTATGCTGCATCATTTTTTGCAATTCCATTATTTCGGTGGTTCCTTGTGAGAAGAAGAAATGATCAGATAGAAAAGAAAAATCTAGCTAGACAGCAGCGAGCCAAGGCACTTGAAATTCCAAATTCTGCTTTGAGACAGAAGGTAAATATCTTGAACAATAGTGAATTCTGGGATTTTTTTAGAAATAGTAAACCTCGCCTACTTATGCTTTCAAATGAAAACTCACTGTCGCCCGTCTTTACTTTGGGAACTAAGCTCTCATAGTTTTTATAATTACGACAAGGTTCCTTCAGAGTCATGCATTGGCTTCTTGACTTGCACATTTCTACAGTTTTTTTGGTATCGCAAACCTTGTCGTTTTTGCATATTTCTTTAACAAACTTTGCGCACTGACATGACAAGGTATGATCAAATGGTGCATTATTCTTAAGGATGTCATTTTCTGTCTTTTTTGTTGATGTTGCTGTACTATAATTTCCTCTGAGCAGCAGAGTCCTGACATTCTCATTTCCTCTCTTTCAGTTGCTTAGTGCAAGAGATCTTGCACAGAAGACCGCTATTAGTTCAGATAGGATCGTGTATAGCACAGATAAAGACATGTCTGCCCAGGACTATGAAGTCAGGGAGTGGGAGCAGAGGTTCAATGAAAGAAACGTATGAGGAGTATATAATTAATGCCCAAATCCCAATCTCAAAATTTTCTTCCTTGTCCCTGTTCAAGGTTGAAAGTTAAGAGTCCATCACTGAGAAAAAAATCGATTCTTCGTAACGATCTCATCTGGAAATCCCAACCTACAAGAGCTCGCCATTAGGGTGTAATATGTACAGCTTCTCAAAAAATTGTAGGTTTATGTGAATATGGACAACAAACACTTGAGTTAGTGGTATGGCATTGAAACTTCCTTGTGTGTATGTGACTTCAAATGAATTGGGGTCTTATCATCTCCATGGTAAGCCACTAATATGGACGGTTAGATCTCAATCAATGGCAATGATAAAAACCACCAAATTTTACTAAAACCATTTCCAAAACCATGCAAGGGTAAAAATAGGAATGTATCTTGGTCAAGAAAACTTACCGTCATAGGACATCAAATTTTTTAAACTATAGTAATAGGATAACATTTATGTGCACAGGGAATAAAAATTGTTATTAGCTTTCAAGAAACCACCAAAATTTTTGTATTTTTGATCACACATAAGTTTTGGTGCATGTGCCACTTTTTTTATATAGTTTTGTCTCATTTTTTTTATACGCCACTGGCTTTAGAATTTGTAAAATGTACTTATTATTCTGTATTACTAAATTGCACTTGTAAATTTACATTAAATATTACAAACTTTATATGTGATAATTAATAGTATAAATTTGTTATGTAATATTATACATAATTACGAAAGAGGAACTTATTATTTTACTAATATAACTATGTAAATAATTATTATTCCATCTATTATTCTTTCTTATATTGGAACCAAAAGCTGTAAACAAATGTCTTAGCTTTTCTATTAAGGAATTAAATTTTAAAAGACCAATCTCAAAATAAGATGGCACACATTTCAATGAAAATAAATTATATAGTCCTAAGGAACACGTATCGTATCTATTTATTTTGGCACGTTATGCATTAAAAAATAGAAATACAACAATTAATTATCCTTTACACGATTGTGGGATTGTTATTAAAATAACGTATAATATTAATAAAAATATTTATTTCAAAGGGTTTTTATCAACATCCGTTTAGCCCCTCCCTTTTTTTAATATCAGTTGTGCTCTCGAGTTCTACAATGATCATTCGTGCCCTTCAGGTTAGTTGTCATCAATCATCATCCTAAATGGTCGTTAATTTATGAGATACATAGATAATTAATTTAAAAATGAAGGGTAAAAAATATTTTTCTTCTCCATTTCATCTTCTTCCTCCCTCTAGTTTCTTCTTCTTCCTCCCTCCACATTCTCCTCCTCCCTCCCTCCCCCTCCAGACCTGCCTCTGTCGCCGTCCTTCCCCCTCCAGGCCCTCCTCTGCCACCCCCTCCTCCAGGCCCTCCACCGTCGCTGCCCCTCCCGCTTCAGGCCCTCCTCTGTCATGCGCCTCCCCCTTCGCCCCACTCATCCCCTTCCGCCCCGCTCCTCCTCTCCGTCGAGCTCCTCTCCCTTTGTCATGATCCTCCCCTGCAGCCTAACTCCTCTCCCTTTGTCACTTCTCCTTCCCCTCTGCCCAGCTCCTACACCTTGCTACCCCCATGCTCCGTTCCTCTCCCTCTTCCCAGCTCCATCCCTCAGCCTCGCTCCTCCCCTTAGCACAGCTCCTCTGTCACGCTCCTCTCCCTTCGTCTTGCTCCTCTCTCTTCGCCCAACTCCTCCCCCTTCGCCACTGCTCCTTCCCCTCTGTCCTACTCCACTCCATTCCTTCCCCTCCGCCTTGCTCCTCCGTGTCTGCCCTCAGCTCCTCCCCTTGATCATGATCCCGAGCCCAACCCTCCTCCTCCACCCCCCACAACCCTTTCATCTAGGTGCTCGTGGCGGCAAGGCTGGACGAAGAAAGACAGCAAGGATCGGAGCAACGCATAGATCATCTTGAATGTGAAGGTTGGCAAACAAGGAAGATAATGGGTGGCGACCGATTCGAGGGAGGGTGGCTACGACGAGGAATGCTTGGATGGAGGGATGGACATGTGATCAGGAGTCCATAGCATAAGTTTAAGTTTGATCTGAAATAGGGGACCTTTCAGCATTTGTTTAGTTAAAATAAATTTTTGATTAATTGATTCATGAAAATTCATTGAAAAATTCAATAAAATTCACCATTTCATCCACAATAAGTGATATATCTGTGAAAATACAAAAATTTAGCGATTTGATGAATGTATTAAGGTGTAATCAAGAGAGAAATTATGAAGAGAAAGGAAAAATAACAAATGGAAGAAGAACATGCTACAATTATGCCCCTCTTAAATGCACCTTGGTTTGGAAAATCATGGTTAAGTTCAACTCAGTGACTGGTAAACTAACAGAGGGGCACAAGTGATAGAACGACAAGAAATCAGGGGGCATAATTGATATTCCCAAAAAGAGAGGGGTATAACTGATATTGGAATATCTCAGAGGGGTACAACTAATAAAAATCCTATAAATATTCCTTTTGAAGATAAGTAAGAATATTTCTTTATATGCCTCATATTTGAAGTTAGAGAGAATGTTTAAACTTACGTTTGAGAGAGAGATCAAATTAAAGGGCTAAATAGTGAATCGTAGATAATGGTAATACAATAATTTATAAAAAAATCTAAATAGAGCAGTATTATCCCATATAATAATGGGGATTGAAAATTTAGTGTTGATTGCAAAATCGTCGATAAGTTAAAGAGTTGTTTTTATTATGAACGCTAAATCAAAATTTAGAGATTATTATTTGTGGTATATATAAAAATCAATCTATTACATTATATATGTGTGTAAAGATGATACCATTTTTGTAAATCTATTTACATGATAAAAATATCAAAAACAGAGGATTGTAATGTTATTCGGCGAAGCAAGAAAATGCCTAAAGAACGGAGCAAAAGCATTATAGTGCCTCTTTATAAGAATAAAGAGACATTTAAAATTGTTAGAATTATAGAGCTATTAGACTAATGAGCCATACTATAAAAATTTGGGAAAGTGTGATTGAAAGAAGGTTAAGGCAAGTTACAAAGTAAAAGTCAATTTAGATTCATGCCAGGTCACTTAACTATTGAAGCTATTGACTTGTTGAGGATAACAGCGTAGAGTTATAGAGCTAAAAAGAATCTTCATTTATTTTTTTTATTTGGTGAAGGTTTATGAGTCAATTCCATGAGAGATTTTCTTGAGAGTATTGGAGAAGAGACAAGTACATGTCCTATACATTAATCTTATAAAGCATATGTATGATGTGGCTTTATCTTGTGTAAGGCTTTAAACTGGGAAGACTAATTATTTTGACATCTCATCAGTTTGCACCAATGTTCAGCTTTGACTTTATTCCTTTTTACTTTGATTATGGACGAATTGGCTAGCATATTCAGGATGAGATACCTTGGTATATATTGTTCGTCGATGATGTTGTTTTGATTGATGAGACTAAAGATGGAATAAGTGTGAAGCTTGAGGTTTGGAGGCATGCCTTGAGGCTAAGAATGTGCAAGAATTTTGGAGGCATACCTTGATATATATTGTTCGTACCTTGTGCAAAAATTTTGTATAAGTAGGGATAATAGTGAATATATGGAATGTGCATTTGATGGAAGCACTAAAGAAGGAATCGATGTTAAGATTGGAGACAATAACGTTTGGGGAAATCGATGGAAATGGTACTCATAAAATAAATGCAGGTTAGCTAAATGGAGAGGAGCCTCTACTGTTCTATGTGATAAGAAAATTCCTTTGAAAATCAAAGGAAAGAATTACAAAGTAGCCGCAATACGTGCTATGCTCCATGGATCTGAATATTGGCATGTGAACCATAAACATGTGCAGAGAATGACATTAGCATGAATGAAATGCTAAGGTGGATGTGTAGTCATACATGAAAATTTCGGGTTTGAAACGATGTGATTAGAAGGAAAGTTGGTGTCGCTCCAATAGATGATAAATTGAGATAAAATCGCTTAAGGCGTTCTGCCCACTTGCAAAGGAGGTCGGCTAATGCACCAATTAAAAGATGCGAGATCTGAGATGTTGAGCCGGCTAACATAAGCCAAGGAAGGGCTGAGAAGTACTGGAATGGGACTACTCGAAGGGGACTTAGCTATTTGGATCTAAGCTCAAAAATGACATTAAAAAGATCTGAATGGAGATAAACAATCCATGTAGCCGTCCCTACTTAATGTGAGAAAAGACTTTGTTGTTGTTATTGTATTTGCATTTCTTTGATTTCTTTCTTGCGTTGCTTGTTTGTGTTGATTGCTACACTCATGAAGAATAGGAAATGAGATCATAATTAGTGGTGATTAACATTGGAACATTATCGCAAGCACAAGGATGGAGACAATATGAAGGGAGATACAACTAGCCACCATCTTCCACCAAAATAGTGACATGATCATGATGGTAGATGGGTTTGTAATCAATCTTTAGGCCGAATCATATATTCATTTGCTAATGAATCCGTGATTAATGCTTGTTGTGATAACAACCTATAATCATAAGTTTTTCAAGTAATTATAGTTAAATGGTGGGATATTAAGGAGTTTCTAATGGGCATATTTATAGAAATATGTTTATCAAATGGGTATGGGGTTGAAAAAAAATATCGTGATCACTTGAAGATCTTTTATTAATTTGTTTTCAATTTGATTTTGCCTTTATATTGAAAACATGTGTATGTGTCGTAACGAAAAATTCAAATTCATTACCATACCTTCCGATGTTAAAGATATATAGCAACGAATATCATATTCGTTGTTAAAGGTCCATATAATCACGATTTTTCATTGAATTATTCGTTAAAATTCACACTAATCGTTACCAAATTTAGCAACGATTAGAAGAAAAGGGTAACGAGTAATCGTTGTTATATGATTCGTTGCGAGAAATGTAGCAACGAATACCATTATTCATTGCGAATTTAAAGAAGTAAGAAACAAATAATATATTCGTTTCTATATATTAACTACGGAAGATATTTTCATCAAAAAAAAACTACGGAAGATATGACAAAAATATTCGTTGTTATATATTTAACTACAAAAGATATGGCAACGGGTATTAAATTATCCATTGCCTTAGGTCACTTTTCTTGTAGTGTAATTATTCAGGCTACCATGCTCAACATATAAAACAACATCACTTTCCCAAGATATTAGAGATGATTTCATATCGTGTTAATATTCGTTTACAGATCATAAGCTTCAACGGTTGGTAGGGCAGGTTTTAGTAGTGCTCGGACTGTTAATCGTCTGCAGTAGTGTAGACTCTACAGTTAAATAGTGGATGATTGGAGCCGCTCGATCTTGATCGAGCGATTCACACAAATTTGTGCGAACCGCTCAATCAACATCGAACGATTCACGCGGTTACCGCAGAATCTACAGTACTGCAGACGATCCGGACTCGAGCAAGACAAGACTTGGATAAGAATCTATCGTCAGTACTGGATTTCACTGTTGTTTTGACTATAGGTTTTTTTTGTTATGCAAGACTTGTATGATACGCTTTCGTCGGGAAAATACCAAAACCGTGGGATAATCGTTGAAGGTGCGGTCAAGCGGCTAAAACAAATCATCTAAAAGTCGTTTCGAAATAAAATGTATAACAAAAGAACAAATATATATGTTGCGATCCAAGAAAAAGAGAAGACGAACACGACTGCACTCTAACGGGAGCGGATTGTCCGCTGGCCAGCAGACTCTGCTGCAGCGTACGAGCCGCTCGATCAAGATCGGTACGAATTCATGCGAATCACTCGATCTTGACCGAGCGGCTCCGGACGCTACCGCAGAGCCTGCAGGCCAGCAGACGATCCGCGCCCGCACTACTTTAACTAATCCGGCACTTCAACGACATGAGAAACGAAAACCGATGTACTTCAATTAATCCGGCAACCGATCATCACACGGATATACTTATACTTATCAGTTCATATTGCGAGACATGGGAGTAAAAAACTCCTCTATTTTTTTTACAGACAAATTTGAGATGAGAGAGAGAGAGATCGCGGAGAGAATTAGATTTAGAGAGTTAGAGACTTAGAGTAGAAGCAGAGAACAAAGAGAACAACCAATGAACAATTACTGACAGAGATTGCGATTCGGATTACCGAAATCTCGCCATGACGACGGACACCTGTCATGCGAACCAAAGCCCAAATATCACCACCACGGCCGCCGCCGCCGCCACATCCGTCTTCGGCTCGTGCCGTGCACCGTTGATGAGGGATCCTGGAACGACGGGGTACAGCGTCCCCTGCGGGAGTCCCAGGCTGCAACACGTCGTTGAAGGCGGCGGCGGCGGCGTTTGAGGAGGTTGCGGAGGAGGAGGGCAATTCGGCTCTGTAGGCGGTGGTGGCGGGGGTGGGAGAGCTGGAGGTGACGGGCAGGGAGCGGGTGGAGGCGGTGAAGGCACAAGAGGTGGCGGCGGAGGCTGGCACGTCGTCCCGCAGCAGTCGCATTTGACCTCAGGTTGGGCCGACGACGGACGTTGCGCGGGGATGTAGATCAGGAGAAGGAGAATAGTCGCTGCGGAGAGACGGTGGATCGAAGTCATCTCGTGGCGCCGGAGGGGGTGAGGAAGGAGGAGTACTATGCTTGTATAAAAAGAGTGCTGTCTATATATGCCTATCTTGTTAGAAATATATGATAATAATCCCTTCGCGATCAAGTTTCGAAGCTTGAGTAATTATTATTATTATATAATCGATCATTACTAGTCATCGGTAGTTGCCTAGTCGTAATTAATGTGGGTCCCACACCTGAAATTTCTAAATAGGTGGTAGCATCCTGGTTGGAGACTAATTCTGTAAGGCTCAGGATTGGGCAGGGTTGGGTTGGTCCAACTCGGAGTACCCTTCCTTCCAAATATCCCAATCTTCCTCACAATTTACTATTCATAGGAGTATCTTAACCCAGCCCAACTCTGCCCAACCCTGCAACCAAACGAACCCGGTGCATTCGGTTCGGGAATAAGCAGGAATAAAGATGAATAAGGAGAATAAGGGTCTATTCTTTATTCGGCTGGAGGATAGAAATAAGGAGAATAAGGTGTAATAAAGAGGTAAGGTGGGATAAAGATAGGAATAAAAGTGAAATAAGATGGAATAATCGGAAATAGTCGCACCACTGGGAACCGTGTCGGGAGGAGAATTGGCCCCTTATTCCATGACCTATTCTCCAACCAAACAGGGCCTAAGTATATTGTGACTAATCCACGAATCCAATTCAGCTTCTAGGCCGTTGCCAGTCCAGATTTGTGTTGTTATCAAAGGGGCGGATCTTCTGTCGTATCCTCTGCTGTAAAGTAAGGGATGTGTTGGATGCTACGGGATCGACGATCCGGATGAATAGATGACTATCTCGCATCGATGCATCTCCTACATCACAGCAAAGGATGCTACAGCAGACGATCCTCTCGCATTATCAAAAGGTTAAAATGTTGGATTCGAGTTTAAGTAGCTTCCCACTTTAGAATAGTTGATGCGAGATTATACATACATGCAGATTCACAAATAAATAAAGCATATCACCTCCCTCGTCAAATACAGGTAGGTTTGATATATCAAGACGTCCATCTTATTTAATTTTTACGTATCCAACCACTTAAAATATCCAAAAAGATGAACATTTACGCATGCATATGTACGGATAAATTAAGAAAAAGGAAAGTCGCAATATGCTTTTGTAAGACAGGATTCATAGAAAGTGATGGATACGATTGTTTGCCTGACGAATCAATCTGATGATTAAAACGCTTCTATATTAGCATTATCCGTCACTTGCACTAAGTTACCACAATCTTTGAGCCTTTCATGAAAAATAATTTTTCTGTATGTGAGGTTATTGTCATATTCCAAAAAAAAAAAAAGAAATGAAAGAGTTGTAACTTATATATTACCCTCAATCCAAAATTTCACCGCACATAAAATTTTGGTTACATCATATTTCAGTGCATGAACCGATAAATCTATATATATATAGGAAATTTTGATAATTAGATCAACCTTTTGCATGGATATCTATAGTAATATACCTTCGTAATGTGGCAAGCCAATATATCTTAGAAGAGAACTGCATGATTGAGCCACTTTTGACGAAATGCTCCGTTGGGCTATGATGAAATTATGTTTTTCTAGTTTTCTTTAATCTCCAAAGATGTTGGGTTAAACCTTGATCTGTATCAAACTCTTTTTTATCCTTATATTTCTTTTTTTGGTGGGTTTGGGAAGGAGGTTATCCTTACTCTATACGAGTTATCTCTCCGAACTTTCGATTTTTCCTCAATGTTTTCCCCCAAACACCTCTATCCTGTAGGCCCCACCGTCTTTTTTTTATTCTCTATTATGCGGAGTCTACATCTCTCATTTAATACATCAAATCGCTCATTTCTCTTTCATCTATTACAATAACAAAAATACTATAGTATATAATCACATCACAATAAATCCGCTCAACAGTATAACTCTCTATCCCAACATCAAAACACAAAATCATGTTATCCAATAGATAACCCACCCCTTGGATGGGTTACTCCAAATGCACCTGTAGACCCCGTTCGGTTGGGGGGTTACCCCCCACTTTGGGTTGGTAACCCCTCAAAACCCACACTTTTAACCCACTAGTGGGGCCCACTTCCTTCCCACCAAAAAAATTATATATTATTCCATCATATCATCTAAAAATCATAAAATACTCAACTTTTACTCACTATTCCAAACTTCAATACAATCGCATCACAACAATCACCCACTTTTTCAAATTTCAATACAATCATATCATAATGACTATCAACCTTTTCAAATTGCAATACAATCACATCAAACAAACCCTCTCAACCCTTAACCCATCAACCAAACACACAAATCAGGTTATCCTCCCCTGGATAACCCACGAATCAAACACACCCGTAGTGTTTGAATGAAAGCTAACCTTTTTTTCTTTAAAAAAATCCTTTGATAAAAAATGAGAGTCCAAATAAGAATCCCTCAAAAATTAAAATGATCGTATCACCATCAAGTATTTGTGGTAAATAATGATGCAAATTAAGTAATATATTTATATGGAAGAGTGGAGGAAAGAAAGTGAGGTAGGTAAAGTTGATGATGGAGACAGGCTACCTTTCCATGGACCATGAGGTCAGTTCTTATGGAGAAAGGGGTGTGCTCGTGATGGATAACTGAAAGGGATCATAGCAACAACATGAAGCAATTGTGTGATAGATAGATATATAGGAAGGCAAATGCCAACTTCCTTCCCACACGATTAGCCTTATCTCTTTCACCACTCTTAAATTGCCATCTACGACGTCACGTCATCAAACCTCACACCCTCATATTATTCTTCCTACCGTACGGCGAAAAAAATGTCAATATTTATTGGATTTCATTGATGGCATGATTCAAGGGAGTTTGATTCTATAATATTTGACAATAATATTTAGAAGTGAGTTATTTTGAAGAAAAAAAACTATCCATATATAACTGCATTTTCAAAAGGGATTTTTACCGCATGAATCCTAGAAACTTATTTAATTACCTCTATGACCTTCTGCACAATGTAATTACCTTCTCGACTCCGTAAATTTGCTAACTCTTACCCCAAGAACCTTACAGTTAACTCACATCCATTTACGGTTAAATTTAATCGGATTCCGTTGAAATGAGATGCGACCTCCTCATCGGTAAGGTCTACTCCAAGATCATGGAGATCGAGTCCCAACTCCTTTCTTGTGAACTCTACATAATCGGACATGGAGGCCAACGCTACCCTCGTCAACGTCGTGGCCCTCAACCGCCCTAAAGACGGCATCTTCTCCCTCCCATCCATCGTCGTTGAGACCATACGGAGGAGCATTGAGGACGTTTACAGGAGCAGCGACAAGGGGTTCCTTGCAGACGTCGAGCTCCTCCGACGGATCACAGAGGCATCCCGCTACGCCTACGTGTCCACGTAGCCACGGAGGTCCGAGACCTCTGCGCGGTCGCCGTGCTCGGTGATGGGGAGGATCTGGTAGCCGCAAAGGGCTAGGATGCAGTCTGGACGTGCCTTTGTCAAATAAAATAATAATAAAGCTATTACAGAGAGATTGATGGGAGACGGGCAACAAACTGCGCCGCCAATTCTTTTAGACGTGCCCTTGTTCTTCACCAAGTGAACTTTCTGAAGCGAACTTTAGTAACCCATGTTTTTTCGAATTCCACCCCTGATTTGATAAGTTCCCCAAATACGAAGTCATATATGGATTACCAAATGGGAATGGCTCCAAGCAGTAGAGCTTCTTAAGGAAGCTTCAGGTGCTCACCATCCTCGATCTCCTCTTGGCTTGAAGCGGCGGATGGGACTGATGCAATCGAACAGCTCCTCCTTGCTTTTGCATATTCTGATCAGATGGTGAGGGTAAATTCTGGAGCGCGTCCATGTTCTTCCACAAATCGACAGCTCAAGGGCCAAGGCGGCGTGGAAGAATTGGTTTCGATCTCGAGTCTCCGTCCAGTCGTGCTCAATTGTAAGGTGATGAAGATCTTGTTCTCCGGTGATCTCGATCCTCGATGCTGCTCAATCTCAATGTTAAAGGAGCTTCAGACAGAGATTGACCTACCTTCCTCCAAGCCCCGATTTGGTGATGGGTTTGACAATTTATTTGATTAGCAGTCTCAAATATTCGATCAATCAGTTCATTAAATCGTCTCAAAAATTTTCAAAAAAATCATTTTCATGATCGGAATGACAATTTATCTGTGAAAATAGATTTTTTTTATTTGATGGACCGATGGAGATGGGATGAAGAGAGAGAAAATAATGAGGAGGAGAATGAAGAAGAGGAACGGGGTAGAAGAAGAAGAGGAGGAAGGAGATGATATGGTGGAAGATCCACCGTCCACTGCTCCCCTTGTTAGATTAACCCAAAGCATTGACTCAAGTAAAAGTAAATTTAACAGCAATGTTTGTGGAGTAAGATGGAGCAAGTTTACGAGGTTGATAAGGTAAATACGTTGTGCAGAAGGTAGCAGATCAGATAATTTAACAAATTTCTAAAGTTCATGGAGTAAAAATCTCTTTACAAAATATACTCACAAAACTCTTCATTTCACTGGACTCACTGCCATTACTGTAATGTTTACCAATACTATCAAATCTAACATTTCCAAATAAGTAATGGTATATAATACTTTGCGTGTGAGGCAAACATGTATGATATATTACTGATCTTTATTATTTGTAATTTATTAAATAATTTGACATATGTATTTGTCTCTATTTTAAAAGTGAATGTAGATGCTCATGCCACTTTGATATCTAAAGATTTTTGCTACCGCATTTTATAGATATGTTATAATTGTATGTTTGTTAATAACTATATATAACAAACTTTATACCTCTTTTCACTGTATACTATATGATTTTTTATGAAATAATTACTTTTAATGATTCATAGATAGTCATTCAATTCATATATATTAAAGCTAATTCGTAAAAGAATTTATGATATTATCCATATTTACGACAACAAAATAAGTATACAGTCACTTTTTCTAAAATCCATTACTATATCATCTATTTTTAAATATATATACTAATTATTTGTGAAATTATGTTTTTATATTTGAAATTAGTGATCAATATTATATCTCTTGATATATCATTCACAATGATCTATATAATAACATTTATCCATTACTTATTTCAAAAAAGTTAGCTTCGATTAGTTAAAATTTTATAAAATTGCAATAGATAAGCGTTGATAGATGCACAATGCTAATGGTATAATAACGGATATGACATTCTTCGCTAACTTCTAATATTAAAATAATTTCGGAATGAATAATATCATCATTATATATAATTAACAAAGGACATTATTGTATATAATTAACAAAGGACAATACAATAATGGATTTGATAAAAAGTGACTATAGGTTCGTTTTATTGCAGTGATTTATCAGTTATTCATTTTTAAATTGGATTATGATATAGTAACACCTATATCCTTGTATAAAGATCTCTTCTATATCCTTATTTTAGCATTTTATGGAAGAGAGTATTCTTTATATGCTAAATTTTGATAATTTAAAAATGGGACCTATAGATGGGCTTCACGTTTTACATGTTCTAAGTGAACGTTTTACACACCACTTATAAATTATAATAATTTGTTATACATCTTTTATTTTATTTAAATCGCATACGTAAAGAAAGGTTTTCTTGAGAGCTCGGGGGCCAAGTCAAACCCACCCCTTCTCCATTCCTAGAGAGAGATCCTCTGCTGCAGAGAGGATTAAGGTGTTGTGATCCTCTTTATTTTTTTTACGATTATGCTTTCAAAATTTAACGCTATAGATTGAATTTTACATTAATATTCTATATATCTTTCAAATTTCTCTCAATCCAATCCAAACTTATTTGCTATTTTATCTTAATGGTCAAACATTCGATCAAGATTTAAGCAACCTAAATTCCATTAAAAAAAGATCAAAATCTTAAATCATTAAGATAAAATATTAAATAAGTCGAATTTGAATAAAATTTGGAGAATATGTAGAGTATTAATATAAGATTCAATCTATAAGGTTGGATTTTGGAAGCAAATTTGTAAAAAAGTAAAGAAGATTAGCTCTGTTGTAATCCTCTCTACTGCAGAGTATCCTCTCTCCCATCCCTATACCATCGTGGGGATCATATAAAGAGCATTAAACGTTTTTAGTCCCAAAAAGAGTTCAATAACATATGAAAAAACCTAGAGCAAAAAAGGAGATTTGATAATGGAGACAATAGTAAGATGCCATATTTTCTTAAGGGGTTTTTGGTTCGAGATTAAGCAGGAATAAGGATGAGGAATAAGGAGAATAAGGGTCTATTCTTCGTTCGGCTGGAGGATATGAATAAGGAGAATAAGGTGAAATAAGAGTAGGTAAGGTGAGATAAATATAGGAATAAGGATGAAAAAAGATGAAATAATGAGGAATAGTCGTACCATGTCGGGAGGAGAATTAGCCCCTTATTCCATGGCTAATTCTCTTACCGAACACCCCGTTAGTGTCTAACTACGCGGAAAAAAAACAATTCCTAAACATCTTTTGTCATCACGCTTTCCGAGTCAACCACCAAGTTGAGATCAACCTTTTTTATTTGCCAAAGTTGACAATCATGTTGTTTTCCATCAAATTATGGGAAGAAGTTTAGGGATTTTTACCCTCATCAACTTATAAATTTTGTAAATTATCTTCTCAATCTTTGAAATAACATAATTCCCCTCTTGACCATGTAAACTTGCTAACTCTTAACTCATGAAGCATGCGGTTAGTCTTTTTGAAATTTGTGGGGGCTCTTGAGGTAATTGATGGAGTTGATGCGGTAATTACGATGTGCAAAAGATCGTAGAGGAAATATAGCAAGTTTGTAAGGTTCGTTGGTAAAAATCCCAAAAGTTTATATATAGCATTGTATGGTAATGTGGTTATGCCAAGATAAGAGAAAATATATTTTGTAAAATGAATTCAAAATGACATTTAAGAAAAAGATGAATTTCCGACTAGATTATTTTCACATAAAAAAATATCTATTTATGGCGAAATCCTCCTAGTCTATTCAAAGGGCTAACTTCTCATGCTTCAAGTTAAACTAAACTCTTGGATGAAAAATATTTTACCAAAAATTTATATTAAATGATGATGATTGTATCCTAAATCCTAACTCCTAAACTCAGTTCTTATGCCCAAAGTTTCAATTAGTTTTCTCTCAACTCTTATACCATATTCTAAGACTTTGTGATATTTATATGTATGACTATAATTAGGACAGGGGGCGTTCGATTCAGAAATAAGCAAAAATAAAGAGAATAAAGATCTATTCTTCGTTCGGCTGGAGGATAGGAATAAAGAGAATAAGGTGAAATAAGGGATGGTAAGTGGGATAAAAAATAGAAATAAAGGTGAAATAAGATGGAATAATGAGAAATGATCATACCATTGGAAATCGTGTCGGACAGAGAATTAGCCCCTTGTTCCAGGGCTAATTCTCCTTGCGAAAATGCCCTCAATTTATATTTGGAACGTCATCGTTGGGACATGCTCCCTTACTTATTCTCATTAATAGTATGCACCCTTAGGATAGTTTTCTCTTCCTATCTCTTTGTAGGAATAACTCCACCTCTTTTATAGCGCTTTCCACTATTAGAGGGAACTTGACTCTGTTGCCATTTTAATATCCCAGGCTTGGATAATCAGACAATTTCTAAGGAAAAAATGGGCTTGACAACTTATTGTGCTCATATCCAATTGGACCCCTTAACAACCATCCAAAATGTATAAGCTCAAGTTATATGTAGTAATCCTCACCACATAATACACTCTTACATTTTGTAAGTATTAGATATGAGATAATATTTGGATGTTCCAACCTCCCACTTGTTCTCAGTAACACCACCGGTAGCACATTCTAGATAGCCTTCTCTCCCTATCTTTTAGAAGGGGTAACTCTTACAAGATCCCAAGACTCCAATATATAGTGAGATACCGTAATACAAGTTAGGTATCGAATTCTCATTCGAATCCGGTCTTGATACAGACTGAGATACGAATTTTGGTCAAATTCGCATATATTTTCATTCTCTTCTTTTTATATTTCAAATATGATTCATTATCGAAATTGAGCGTATGAATAGCATATTATGCAGTACTCCTCGAGACCTTTCCAACGAGACCAAGAACGTTTAAATCCAACATCGGACGAGGGAGATATGGTTTTTTACGATTGTGGGTCGCTAACTGGATCCGGATCCGAACCTAAATTCGTTTAACCGAATTCGAGTATAAAAGGAGGCATGGCTAGTGCTAGGTTGACCGGACCTCATTTTCCCCACTCTAGTCACCGGAGCTCCGTAAGAAGTCTTCGTTGAATGGTGAACCCAAACATGCCAACGTGAAGATCATGAGTCATTCGCCGCTTCCATGAGGTATGAATCTCCCCCTCTTGTTGTCGTTTACGGCTGGATTTTGATATCGTTCATGCGGGTTGCCGGATTGGGTAGGGATACCACATATATGTTTTGAAGTGTGAACGCGTATGGGTTTCCATTCCGTAATAGCTGACTGTAGGGATTGTAGGATGGATGGGGGTCAAGGTAACAAGATTTTCCCCCTGACAAGGCATCCCCAACACCCAAATGTCCCGTCAGGGTATCTGACCTCGGTATTTTCCTGTCAGGACATCAATCGACGAATGGTTTACCGATAGTGCATAAAAATAATAAATAATATTATTTCGAAAAACTTTCTAAATTTAATATTATTAAAAATAATATATAAAAAAATTTGAAATTGAGAATTGACAAATGGTTTGTCGATTCTCATTTAATTTTCTAAAATAAGCTTCGATCGGCAAATGATTTGCCGAACGGTGAACCGTTCGCCGATCGATGCCCTGATAGGGAAATAGTGGGATCAGATGGCATTTGAGTGATGAGGATGCGCTGTCACGGTAACATGTGGGGATGTTTTGAGGGAGGTTAGGTTGATTCGAATCCGTGCGCTGCTGCCATGGAAGGAGGAATCGAGGATCCAATCCTGCGCCTCCTGAATTCGCCCAGGCCGAGGCGTGTTGCCCTCATAGGGATGGAAGCCATGCATTTCATCCACA
Source organism: Ottelia alismoides (assembly GCA_037367405.1). Lineage (NCBI taxonomy): Eukaryota > Viridiplantae > Streptophyta > Magnoliopsida > Alismatales > Hydrocharitaceae > Ottelia > Ottelia alismoides. Next base: position 578,735 of record JAZKJV010000699.1, read on the forward strand.
AACAGTCCGTTGCTCAGGTCCCTTCTATCTCTATCCCCCTCTCAATTTCGTGGCCATTTCTGATGATTCCCGTTCTGATTATGAAAGCAGTACTACCTCTGCTTTGAATTGAGCATTTGATGGATCTCTCTTAATTCATGAGCTCGATTGGTGTCTGTAGCTTTTGTTTTGACACTATTGCAATTGAAATAGACAACAATATTAGCTTTTGGAAATTGAATTGATGGCTATGTGTTGGCCCGTGAGCTCCTCCTGCTTCTTGGTAGATCTGATCTGCATTTGTGAGCGTGTGTAAGAAACACATGAATTGTCATATGAATGGCTTGGTGGTAGGCAGCTAAGATAACAAATGAATTTGTGCGTTAGGCAGCTAGATGTACTTTTGATATATTTGAGGTTCTTGCTTCCTTGAAGCTGATCTTACACACAGATCTTCTTACGACAACATTTAGAAACATGTTACTGTTTATGGTGGGCAAACATGTATAGTCATTCAAGCAAATCATCCAATAGGTGCAAAAAGTGGATGTTGACAGCATGTTAGATAATAAATTCGATTAGGTCATTTGATGGTATGTATATTTGGCATGCTTACTAGTAACAGGGTTGTTGCGCAATACGCTTCACAACATGATGTTTATCTTGATTCAAAAACTTGATGCTTATCCTAATTAGAGTTGCATGAATTGATCGCAAAGTTCGAGCTTCAGAACGTGTAGTTGTCAACCAACTAAACGGAACTCGTTATGATGTCTCTTACTAGAACATGATACATCGATCCGAATCTGAATATAAAATTTATGTATTATGTGCATTATTTACTGAATGAGCACACTGAATCTGTACTCTGATTTCTGATCATTTGAGGCTTATAAAAAGATAAATGGCTTTGAGTTGAAATAGTTGTCTTTAGCAGCCATCTTTTGGCCTTTGGGAAACAAATGATTAGGGTTATGGAGACACTAATCTGTTGTTAGCACAAGATATGCTGGAGATTTTATGCTTCGCTGCATTTCACTCTTATAGAACAATTGCTATAACCATTTCATGTGCTTGTACTGAATGGTTAGTAGTTACTGTAGTGTTGTTGTTTTGATTGCATTCTTTTAATTGATGGGTTATCTTTCCCAACCTGGTGCACAATATTGTGTCATCCCTTGCATACAGATTTGATCTTGGGAATTTTCATAGATTTCGTGCAAAGTTCATTTGGTGATGTAACCTAATATGTTAAGTGTGAAAGTGTTATAAATTGGATTCTCTTAAATTCCTTCAATGTTTCTTATGTCAAGATTTGTTTAATTACTTTCATAACTATAAATCTTAGGAGAACAAGATGTAGGAATTAGTGTATACTCGATTATGTGGGCTTTCTAAGACTGCTCCTGAAAGCTTGATGCACATATAAAATTTTTCTTAAATCTGTCAAAGTTCTGAAATCTGGCATGACCACAAGTTAAGATGATGGACACAATTTTGATTGAGCTACATATATAAAATCTTCAGCTTCCTTTTAATTTTTTGCATGCTTTAGTCATTTTGAGTTGTTACTGGACCTCTCCAGTTTCAATATCTGTCAGATGCATTAGTAGGACCGATTCCCAGCTGACCTTCTATGTTTATTAGTGGACGGCAATGCACCATGACTTGGTGGAAATTGTTCCAGTGTCTTTATACATCAACAATCAGGTACATCACTCAATGAACATATATAATATAGATGAGTAAGGTGATTTCATATACATGAAATCATACGAACTTGATCATTTCAAGAAAGAGTTGAGGTTGGATGCATAGATGTGGGTACATCAACCTCTTAAGCTATTTTCTATGCCATCGAAGTTTCTCTACATCAGTCTGATCTTCCCTCGGTGAGCAAATATTTCACGCTATCTGGGTGAGCTTTATTAATAATATAATATCTACCTTGGTAAATCGGGGTGTCTTAATGACATAAAATACTTGAGATGATCAATACGATTATACGACTCAAGCTAGCTTAGTGCCTAAGTGAACTTATATGAATTTGTTCGAGTTTGTCTCAACGATAAAGAAAATAAATCACCAAAGAGAGGCGGGCCTCCTTGGAAACTCAGATAGAGATTTGGACAATCGTAATAACTCGATCGAGAGATTAATATTGCTTTAGCTCACCGTATGTTGTGTGCACTGCTTAGTGTTCCTTTAGCATCCTAGTGATTTTTCCTCCATGGTATCGAGTGACTTTGTGTTCGGGTTATGTACCTTGTGCTATGTATTGTGCGATGTGTCTTTGTGTTCTCTGCTTGGCGATGAGGTCTAGGGCTCTATGCGGCTCCTCTTGGGAATGTGTGTTACTAACATGGGATGTGAGTAGTGATCCTAGCAGCACTAGACCACAGTCCAAGCTCATCTTTTCTTACTGACGTGACTTCTGGGTACTTATAGGTGTTGACCCCACGTATAAGTACCCGAATTTACCCAGGTGAGGAAAGACATCAAGATTATTAAATAAAAAGTTGTAAAACTAGGTGATTAGTATGATTATCCAAGATCAAATATATTGAATCGGATCGTGTCCTTCCATTCGAAACTATATCGATGGAAAGTGGATTTGGGTGGTTTGCAATGATTCGTGGGTTGAAATTTGAATTAAGAATTAGAACTACAGTTTGTTAAGTGAAGCTAGTAGACGTGTTGGAAACTTAGTTAGAATGCATTGTACCCTACCTCATGCTTATGGAGGCACCCAACTCTAAGGCCTTCTTATTGCCGTAGAGTCATAGTGTGAGATCTCACCCGGACCACGACCACAGACTATCCACGAAGCTTAGATCATATGTTTATTGTGATCCTACCATCTTTATAGTTGGAATTATTATTCAATGCATGTCCATATCCAGGTTGGATTTATAAGCTGAGTTGGCAGAAGCCATTTAACATGGAATGATTTTTCTTTGTGGGTTCATGTTTCTTATTGGATGTTGGGAACGAGAAAGTTGATTATACTTTATGGATTTTCACAAATGTTTCTTATACAATTTTTTGTTTTACCTTTCTAGTTGTTTTATATTCGTAATGGGCACTTTGCTCATACCCTATTTATGCGAATTCAGTTGGTTCGGAGCAGCAATTGCAGTAGTAGGCATTCATGGTTGACTTTGTTGCAGCTCTCTTTTGTGGTACAATTGGTTCATGCTATTCTATTTGTTGCACATGTATTGTACCTCTTTTTGAGAGACATAATTATCTATGCTTGTTGCCATACTTCTAGAGCATTGTATATATTTTTTTGTGGACATGATGTATGAATGATAAATGAAAAAGGGAAAAAATACAGTTTTTCTTTCTTTACTGTTCTCATGCATGTTTATCGCAGCTTGGTATTCGAATGTAGATTTATATGTTGTGGATGTGTATTATTGCGCATCTGGACCCTAGGGGAGCTCAACAACTCTACCTCTCGGGTAGCCATTTTCACTATCAGGAGGGATTTGCTCTGATAACATTTGCAATGTCTTGAGCATAGGTCAAAACATATTATTGAGTAAAATAGACACTGACAACTTGTTGGGCTTGAGTCCAATCAAACCTGCCGATTACCACTCTAAATGCTTTAGCCCAAATTGTCAAGTAGTAATCCCTCATTCTTATAACTCACCTTCACACTTTGTGAGATTTTGATATGATATTATTTTTAGGTGTTACAATATTTTTATATTATAGTGTATTTTAATACCCTAAAAATGATATATTGTACTACTTTAGGATTTTTCTATAATTTTATATGATTTTTAGATATCTATTAGTATACTACAATATCTATGTAATTTTTTATTTTATAAAGTATATTTAATTTTTAATGATTTTTAGAGTAAAAGGTATGTTTTGATGTTATTTTTATATATAAAATATAGTAAATGATACGAGTTTTCAAAACCATATGATGCATGATATATTATTATGTAGTTAATAGTATTTTTAAATTTTATTGTAAGTATTCTACTTGATATCAAATTAACAGGTATTTTAGTTATTATATTTCAATATAGCGGTGTAATTAAAATATTAAAAAAACATATTTAAACGTGCATGATATAGAAAAAAGCATGAGGTTCGATGCTTAAAATGTCCAAGAGATACACGTAATAGGTTCTTGTGCTGCTGCAAATTGGACATGTTCGCAAGACGTGATAGTTGGAGGGATAAGTTTATAAATGTTTGTTCGAGGGCTAAGTTAGTAAATGCCCCAAGGATTACATGCTTGCAAGTGACTACTGTTAGCGCCAAGGTTTTAAAAACCGGACTGGACATTGAACCGGTTAGTTTTCGATTTAGTCCAATCGGATCGGACCGTCGGTCCAAACCGGTCGGACTGGTGATGATGTCAGCTTGACGTCATCATTCATATCGACTCGGAAAAAACCGGAACGGGCTTAATTTACTGGTCCGACCGGTCGAACCGGTTTTTTGAACCGATAAAACCGGATAGATATATGTAAATATGTATTTATATATCAATGAAATAATCATTTAAAATGTCAAATCTTTCAACATAAAAACATGATTGTCTATTTCGAATAAAACTCGACAAAAGCTAGTCACATTTTCTAGCATTATATATGAATATAATATTGTAATAATGTATTTATAGTTGCTTTTAGAAAATTACCCCAAGAAAGTAGTGGCACAAGTTATATTCCAAAAAAGAGAGGGAAGTAATTGAAATTGTAGAATTTAAGAAGGGTACAAGTGATAAAAACCTTATTATTTCATTATTTAAACCTTTATTTTTAAAAATATACTAAACCATCAAATCTGGGTCAAATTGTTGATGGAATCACATGGATTGGAAACCATTCTCAAATTGTTCCATCATAATCACATGAATAAAAGGATGTACCTCGATGCGTGATTGTGATCCTTGAGTCTTTAAAGTAAGATACATCATGTATCGAGTTCGATTTGTCGGAAACAGACTTTCCGATGTGGAGATGAGTTACGTGCTTCCCGCAATCCATAGAGTTAATCTTCATGTCCTCTCTCTTGATTTCTCAAACGAAATCCTCCTTATTTATGATACTGAGGAACCGAAGATAAAGAACCTCTTCACGAGATCGGTCAAACGTGTTAGAACCATATTAGTTTGTTTTAAGATGATACACACATTAGATCTACTTGCACATGTGTATTGTTTTGCCTCAACAAGATAATCTCAAGAGGAAGCTCATCAGAGGATTTAAATTTCATATTAAATGTTGTATTTAACTCTTGAGCTTTGTAGCTTTTGTTTAATCATCGATTGTACTCTAAAAGTATGTGCCCAAAAGATGCAAATTTGTACTTCTACATTAGAGTAACTCATGTATCTTTCAAGTTAAATTACAAGCAGCAAAGTCAAAGATCAAGTCAATCTAAAAACTTCAAGTTGATCGATCACACCTTTTTTGTTGATTGACCATGTCCTAATCGCTTAGTGGTCTTGATCTAATCTATCATTTGCATTGCAAGTTTAATCGGTAAAATTCCTAAATTAGTCAACTTTACCTTTGATCGATCATTTTTTAAACGATGTCTTTATTTGAATGGTTTTATTGATTGCTAAGACAACTATCGTGATCAGTCAATCTTTATATTTTAATTTTTGTAACAAACAATTTTGATCAACTAATTCTTCTTCTCTGATCAATAAATTATGTTTTGATCGATCATTGTGTTTCTCTAATCGATCAATTGATTATTATTATTCAACTCATTAATTTTGTCACTTACTGGTTACAAGTCCAAATCTCTATAAAATAAAAAAACATACCCTCTCGTTTCAACATAAAACTCAATTCAAATCTCCATAAGTTTTCTAGAATAGCTTTCTCTCTCCATTGTTTTAGAGTGTTCATCTTTTTCAGAGAGAAGTGATTCACATTTTCACTAAGAAAGCTAGTCTTGATAAGTAGCAAGCTCTTCAAGTTCTTTGTATAGAGTCAGATATCCATTCGAGGCTACTAAGAAAAAATGGTGATATTTTTCATATGTGTGTGTAGCTTTCGTATATTTTAGAGTTATATCTGATTGAATCAAGTATTGTGAATATCTTTTTGATATATTCTCCTCTGGTTTCACATTTCATCTGGCAATGTTATTACCACTATTAGTTCATCAGTTTAGATAATTGTTTTTCTTGTTCTCCTACCATCCTTGTTCAGATAATCTTGGAGTTTCTATGTATGTAGCTCGAGGTGAAGTTCAAATCCTCAAGCAATATTGCAGCAAGGATTGGTCACGGTTTGACTTTGGTATTTGATCTAAAGTTATAACTTTGATGTGATCCAAAGATGTAAGCTACAATGCTTGTAAACCGTTGAGATGTTCGCGTAAATACCTCGGGATATAGTGGAACAATTAGTTGGTTTGACTAACCGGAGATCCTAAGTTGGGAAGACTTGGATCGTGATTTTTACTCGCTTTGGTTTCCACTTTAACAACCCGTGCGATGTGATTGGTAATGATTTGTGATATTGTCTAATTACATATGCTTGTTCATAATTCCATGGAAAAGTTTTAATTTTGTCATAGTCCATTCACCCCCCTCCTGAAGTGTGGATTCAATCCCCAATTTTATGGTATAAGACCAAATTTGTTGATTTAGAGTAAAGCACCGACTTCATATCTGTTGTAAGCATCAAGCAAATTCATCAGCATTAATCATGAAAGCCAATAAACAATATGTCTTACTCACTTTGATGGCACTCACTTTTATTGTTGCAAGGTACGTATGAAGCAATTTTTGGAATCAATATATTATGAAGTATGGAATATATTTGAATCCAAATATGTGAAGCCCGCTCCTGTTAGGGGAGCTCCCTTGATGTAAGACGATAAGAAATAAGTCTGCCTATTATTTTAAAGTGATGAATTCATTATTCTATGCTATCATGAAAGAGTAGTTCAATAGAGTCTTTGTTTGCAGAATGCTTATGAGATATAGAATGAGCCGAGTGTCACCTACAAAGGCACGAAGAAGGTCAAAGAAACCAATATCAACCTAGTGTGCAAAGGTACAAACTTTCAAAATGGAATCTAGCATATCTATAAGAGATATGTACACAAGATGTTTAGAGTTGATAAAGGGCGTGTTAAATCTGAATGTCAAAATCAAGGAGTTAGATCAAGTAAAGAAGCTACTCAGATCATTCACACATGAGTGGAACACACAACTACTATAATCAATGAGGCCAACTATTGAAAAATCGACCGATCAACTACTCTAAAAGAAGAATAGTCTCGTTGTAATGATCACATAAAATTTATTTTTTTATTTATACACCTAAACTTAAGTATATAACATTAAGTACGGGAGTGTCGAACTCAAGGAGGCAAACTTTTAGAAATTAGGGTTAATCTATAGAAAACTAAGGTTCAATGGGTCTCCTATTTTTATTTATTTTTATGGATTTTTTGAATTTTTTTATTTAATTTTTATGAATTTTATATTGTTTTTGTGATTTTTAAGTATTTTGAAATTTTTTATTCTAGAAAATATTTTTAGATTTTTATTTGGTTTTTATTTTGTTATTTTTATGATTTTATTTTGTTTTACTGTTTTATGATTTCTTTTAAAGATTTTAGAACTTTTATGGATTTTATATTATTTTTACTGTTGGAAATTTGGTTTTTATTGAAAACTGTAAAGTATTTCAATTTTTAGAAAACAATAAGACAACATTTTGATTTTTATTTTAATAGAAAGTAGGTGAAATTATCTTTAAAATGGTATGTTATGTGTATTTTTATGGATTTTAATGAATTAGTTATGAATTTTTGAAGTTTTTATGTATTTTTTATTTTTATTCATTTTAATATGCAATTTTTATTTTGTTTTTTTGGTTTTTTATGTAAAACACAGTAAAATATAATACATGTAATTTTTATTATATTTTTAAAGGGTTTTTATAGTTTTTTATGCTTTCAATGTTTATTATAGTTTTTTATATTTTTAAATGATTTATTAAAAATAAAAATATTTTTATTTTGCAAAATTTATTTATTAATATGTAGTATATTACATGGTATATATATGTATTTTTATGGTATTTTTATATTTTATATTTTTTTATTTATTATGTATTATAATATATATAATAGAATATATATTGTTAGGGGTACAAGTGTAATAAGAAAAAGCTATAAGGGGGCCTACGCAAAGATCACAGAATTCACATGTAGGTCATGTGCTCCTTCAGCCTCGACCTGGTCGTAAATGTCGAGCTTTTAGGGGAGTGTACGTAATTTGCCTAATAATATCCTGTTCCTCACGTGTAGAGGACGTGAGGTATCTTGAGAGATGGGCAGTGGACTCGATCCATTGTCGATACGTGTTCGAAGCAATGAGTGTCGATCCACAGATGATCATACGATTCCTGTTGATCTGCAGATGATCTGCAAATGATCGTAGATGATCACATATGATCCATAGAAAAATATCTTTTTATGGTAAAATCCTCATGATCGATACAACGACCGAGTTATCATTCAGATCAGATGTGTTTTTCAAATGGCATCATTGCCAGGGAAGCAATGCTAGAGTAGGTGAGACCAACAAAGTTCCCACACCGTAAACTAAAGAGATGATTGAAAATGAAACGACCATACCTCTTAAAAGGGCTTTTAGGGGAAGAAGGCAACTTCAAAGGTACATATTCCATATATCAGAAGAGTTTAATGATGATCTAACTTCGTTCGATGAAGCTTTAGGTGATCACTACATGGATAGATGGATGCTAGCAATGAAGTCTGAGATAGAATCCATGTACAAGAATGGTGTATCGACCCTCAAAGATCCACCTAAAGGGGTCAAACCCATTGGGTGCAAGTGAATCTTCAAGAGAAAGAGGGGACCCAATGAGAACGTAGATACCTTCAAAGCACAACTCGTGGTCAAAGGTTACACATAGGGAGAATGCATCGATTTTGATGACATATTCTCTCATGTGGCCATACTCAAATTCATCAGGGAATTACTTGCCATAGCTGCACACCTAGACTGTAACATCTAAGAAATGGATACCTCGAAGAGGATATCTATATGGAACAACCCCAACCATGGAAGGAAATATCGTGATATACCGGTGATATATACACCGATATATCGATATCGATATGAGACCGATATCGGTATCGATATGGCAATATATACTCCTTTTCAAGCATTTCCTTCATAGAAGTGCATTGATATGGGTGATATTTCGATGATACATCGATATATCATACTGACACAATATCAAAACAATATCGATATCGATATGGTCGTCCATGGTCCCATGGTTTCATAACTGAGGAAGGAAAACTACGCAAGCTAAAGAAATCCATCTATGGGCTCAAACAGGCTTCTCGTAGTTGGAACATCCGATTCGACGAGATTATAAAGAGTTGTGATTTCGTGCATAATCCGGATGATCCATATGTGTACAAGAAGCTTGGTGGGAATGCATTGTGTTCATTGTGCTTTATGTAGATGACATCCCTTATCATTGGGAATTATACATGGATGATGACTAATGTTAAGATTTGCTTGTCTAATACCTTTGAGATGAAATATCTCGGAGAAGCCTCTTACATCTTAGATCTGAAATTGTTCAGAAATAGAGAAAAGATGATATTAAGACTCTCACAATAAGGATACATCAATAAAATCTTGGAAAGATTTAGTATGGATAATTCCATGAAAGACTTCCTTCCCTTAAGACACGATATTCACCTATCTAAAGGGATGGCTCCTCAAACTGTTGAGGAAAATAAATCCATGATCAAATACCCTGATGTATGCCATGATGTGTACTAGATTGGATATCTGCCACACAGTGGGAGTGGTAGTCGTTACCAATCCTACTATGGAGAGAAACACTGGGCTACAATGAAGAGCATCTTCAAGTACCTAAGAAGAACTCAAGACTATGTCTTGGTTTATGGAGATAACGATCTCGAAACCTTTGGGTACATTGATTCAGACTTCCAATCATATGTGGATGATAGGAAGTCAGTCTAAAGGTTATTATTCATGTTGAATGGCGGTATTTGAGCTGGAGAAGCAAGAAGCAGGACATCGTGCCCGACTAAACAACTGAAGCAGAATATATAGATGCATCGGATGCTACTAAAAAAGTTGTGTGGTTGTGCAAGTTCATTCAGGAACTTGTTGTACTTTCCTCACCATAATCTCTCATTCCATTGGTATGGGATAACATGGGTGCGATAGCGCATGCGAAGGAACCCCAGTGGCATCAAAGAAGCAAACACATGAACAAGAAATATCACATCATCATGGAGATCTAGAAACGTGGTGATATCTCGATCACCAAGGATGCCTCTACTGACAACATTGTTGATATGGTAACCAAGTTGTTGACTCAAAAGATCTTCGACCGGCATGTAATGAATATGGGGTTGAGAGTTGTACATGAATGACTCTAAGGGCTAGTGGGAGATTGTTGGACTTCTAAGCCCTTAGAGACCCATTAATACAATAAAATAATTTATTTTATCATGTCCATCTGAAAATAAATGATTGTGAATGCACTTAATATTAAGGTCCCTTTTGTACAATCAGGATTATGTATCATGGCCATATTGAATACCATGCATCTAGAAAGACACGGTTGGCTTCAAACATGTGATATTCAATATAGATGTCAACTATGAGAAAGAGATGGCAATCTTTCTCTAAAGACTGATTTCCAACCAACTTCTTGATGCTGGTTATCTGCATAGTAATGAAGATTTGGAAGCGTTGGAACAATCAAGTCCAAGAGTTGACTTGATGAGGTCGAGATAAACTAAGACATGAATCCTAATTATCACGATCAAGCACATATCCTTTAACCTAAGATAGATATGCATCTATATGTCGGAGTATGCATATTTCACCGACTGATAGGTTGGTGACCTAGCCAAGGTCCATATACGAGAAACTCCTTGCTCCTGATTTCGTCGTACGAAATCATCCTTTTTCATCACGATCCCGAAGAACCAAAGATGAAGAAACTCTGCACAAGAGCGATCAAATCGATCCGGCAGCGTAATAACGAGGTTATTGACCATTAATTGTATTATCCCTACAAGGGCGTGACCTTGAGGTAAGGGGAAATATGCAACATTAAGGGTATTATCTAGGGTTGGGCATTGGGCTGGGCCGTCCCGACCCGGCCCAAAACCCGACCCCTATAACCCGACCCAAACTCGAACTCGAAATTTAATGGGTGGGCCGTGGGCCCTAAAATGAGCCCATATTAATTATCGGGTCGGGTTTGGGCCTGAGAAGCCCGATAGCCCGACCCGTTCTAAAGCAAGTATATTCATATCTAGTACGGTATAATTATATCAATTATATTCATGTTCATTCCAAATACCATGTTCTAACTTTAATATCCTTATTCGAGTGTAGAATAAATGCTTAGACACATTAATAATCATATCCATTAGTGGATTGAGGATATTATTACATTAATATACAAGATTATTACATTAAATATGCAAGAATGGAATCTGTGTCCTCAAGTGTTACAACATGTACAACTGTAAGTAACCAATCTGTATTGGGTCATAGTGCACGCATCTACAATAGAATATGTAATGGTGAATTGAATGGTGGTTTAGGTCGCCATATTTTTACCACAATTTTATTTCCAACATACAACTAATGTTAAATCACAAATTAGTTAGCATGATTTATAGTTTTAAACATGCACACATGCATAAGAAACAACCACACAAATGCAAGAAGAATGGAAGACATGATATTGGTATACATAAGTGTTAAATTGGGCCGGGCCGACCCAAACCCGACCCATTTTGTTTGGGCCGGGTTTGGGTTTGGGCCTAATTTTTTAAAATAAAATGGGCCTAGGCCCGACCCGTTAGCCCATATTCTAAAATGGGCTTGGGCCGGGCCAAGGCAAACCCGGACCATGCCCAACCCTAGTATTATCCATGTGAGGGGAGATCCCTAGGGAAAAGAGAGAGATGGGGAGAAAGAGAGGGAGGAGAGACTTGCTCCTCCTTCAATTATTATGTCTTGGAAGGCATGGTCTACCCTTCCTTATATATGTTCGAATCTTTAGGATTACGATCTTAATTGTTGAATTGATGACCAGACCAAAGGTGTTCATAATCACATTTTAAGATTAGAGTTGATAACAATTATTAATTAAATAATCATTTTAATACTCTCAACAAACTAATAAACAAATAATTGATAAATGAAAAAAATAAAGAGGAGGCTTCTAAATAAAGAGGACATCCACTATGATTGTAACAACTATGGACGTCCCCCCTCTGGGGGGGCTCCTTTTTATTTTTCTTTTATTATAATTATTATGGTTGCAACAATCCTAAATATTTATTTATTTATTTCAAAAATCAATTATCAATAAATAATTCCAAAATATTTGTGATAATTGCAAATAGGCCATTGACGAATATGAATTATATGCATATGACCAAAGCTAGATGTAAATCATATTTATATTTATTGTATAATGTGAATTCAAATCACATTAACGTTATTTTGTGAATCCTATTCACAATCATGTCTCAATAAGATAATGTGGATCCTATCCACGCTATCCAATATTATTCTGGATAGCAATATCTACATTAATCTTATATAAGATAGTTAAATCCAATTTAATTATCTTGGAATACTCTCTATACATATCAAAACATAATGTGATCTTATCCACACTATTTCTTAAATAAATGTGGATACCACTATTCAAGATATTATTATTCAGGATAATTAAATCCAATTTAATTATCATAAGTTCTCCTTTTACTTAGCGCTTGAACATCGCCTAATAGTCCAAATTCTCTTATTTATCTCTAATGGAACACTCTTCAAACCCTTTTGAGGATAATGTGCCTTCTTCGTGGATATTTCGAGATAGGGTCAGGTGATTGCATATCTATGTGTAGTGACTTGGATAATGAGATCTAATCTCTATCCATATCTCAAAGACCTCTCAGAGATGTCCGATCATGTCAAACAAAGTTCCCAATCTTCTTATGTCTCTGACTCCAATTCAGATCAATATCCATCACATGGACTAAGATTGGATAACTAGTCCACTGAGTGGAGTCATTAAAATCCAAACCTATCTCGTCGCTTCCTTTGAATGGAAGCGTCATGGTATACAATTATTTAAGATCACATTATCCTCGAGTATTCCTAATACCCGCACATTCTGCATACTAAAAGACTGTGGTTAAACCCAAAGTTCAGATCCCATTTTGGATTGTCTCCTTCATGGTTTTATCGATAGATTTCTCGTTTGATCACTGAGATTTGGTCACAATCATATGCTTTTCAAAAATATATATCATACCTACAAATCATATCTTATTTTCAAAACAAGATGTCCATCGTTGGAATTTGATTTATCCCAATATCTCATGAGTGGGCTCATGTCTTCTAATTTCAGTAGTGAACATGTATGATCCCTTTGAGAGATCGTATTACTCATATTCCCTTGTATTCACACCAGCGCACTGGTGTATAACCCTTGATTAGGTCACCAACCTAATGGCCTTCCAGATATATACTCAGACATATAGTAGTACATCTGTCTCTGGTCAGAGTATGTGTGCTTATATCGTGACATCATACGATAAAAGTATAGGTCATATCTATCTCGCTAAGTCAACTCTTTGACCTATCTTATTCGACACCTCTGGATCTTTATTCCTATGTAGAGGACCTACATCAAGAGATCGGTCAGTTGTCATCCTTTTGAGTAAGGATTGCCATCTTCTTCTCAAGCTGGATATCATTTCTTGATAGTCACTTGACAGTGTGGTTGAGTTTTTAATCTAACCCTTTAGATATTCTGAAGGAAATAAATAAATAAATAAATTATTTACTTCGCATCATAGAAATACTGAATATTTAGCAAACTTTCTGCTAAATCAATGTAAGCTCATCATATAAACTAGAAACTTTAGCAGAACAATTTGTGCATTCAAAAATCAATAATTCTAAGGAAATATTTTCTATAATGATTTCTAGTAATCATAATGAATACATGAGATAGATCAGGGTTCCCTTTAAAACGTAAGTTTCTAATAAAAGAAACCTCCCGAATCAAGTCTAATCTGCATAGTCTCTCTTGCGGACGTGGAGATGAATCGTGTTGCTTCCCACGAGCGCAGACATGGAAGCGGGCAACAATAAGAGACATGTGAGAGATGGAGACTCTCAAGACTCTTCTTTCTCAAAGGAATTAAATTATAAGGGGACTAAGCTCTCCAAAAAAATGTGTTGTAAAAGAGAGAGCATTGCATTCCTGTTATACTTAAAGCATGCGTCCCATGTGTGCATTGCAGTCCTTTGGATATTTAATCAAGGGCTTAGAGAAAGTCCTAATTAAATAAGGATCATATCTATTTTATCTCTAATTAATATTAATTAATCAATAACAAATAAGCAACAATTTTTTAGTCCTATACCAATTTAGACTCAACAACATGGTGCCTTTATGTACATCATTGTACACACGCAAAATTGACTAAAATTAGTCAATGTTATTGGTTTTTATTTAATAACCAATTAACTTGGTAATCCTATTATTCAAATTGGAGAAATTATGGAAATAATTCATAAAGCTTGTGAATCATATTCATGAGCATAAAATTAAATGTAAATCCAATTTACATCAAAAAGAAGTGCGGATTAACACACAATCCCATGTCTTGGAAACAATATTATGTAAATCATATTTACATAAATATTTATATGAATCATATCCATATAAAATGTTAATTATTGCCAATCGTATTTGTAAATCTTATTCACAAAATTTCCCTTGTGAATAAAATGTAGCAATAATAATTATTATTACAATATTGACATCAATACATATGAGTCATAATCTAACTAGGACTCATTAGATACAAATGCAGATACTTAGAGATAATATCGGAGATATCATATTATCCACGTAAAGTGACTTGAAATCTGGATATGAATCCCATTTTAGGGTTTATGTCATTTTTTGCAAAAATCTATCTCCTATGAACGTTGAGGTTGAACAATAACACTTTACACTCTCTATGAGCTCAAGGAAACACATCGCACTCTTTATGAGCTGGAGAAAGTGTTAGTGAGCTAAATCAAACTTCCTCGACTATTTGTAATAATAGTTCAAATCATTTAGAGCTAAGAAATGAGCTCAAGGAGCTTGTATGTTTATATTTCCATGACCATTCATGTTCCAACATTTGGATATTGAAAATGGAGATGAAATTGTAAATTTGATTCAAATGAATTGTGATTTAATACAATTAAATCTCAAATCATCTTACTAAATAAAGTCAATAAAATCCATCATGTTACATCACTCCCTCGGAACGGGTGTCATGGTAGATGATCTACTACGATAGATTTAGCCATGAGTATTCCCAATACACATTTATCATTCACTAGAAGACGTTGATAATCTGAAGTTCAAACCATGGTTCAACTATCTTTTTAGGAACATATCAATAGATTTCTCATTTGATAATTGTGTGACAATATTAATCGTATTTTTAAAAAAGTTATCTCGAATTCATGTCTTGTTTTACAAATAAAATGACCATGCATGGAATTCATTTTGACCCCAAGTCATCTCATGAGTGAGCTCTGTCTCATGGTTCATCAACTATGAATATATATGATTCCTTTGAGAGATTGTACATCTCATATGACTTCATATGCACACCAATGATTGTGAGAAGTACGTGGATCATCCCTGTGCCTGCAAGTGCTGTCTTCATCGGATCATACTTAGATATGAGATCTCTTGCTTTAGATACTAGAGGGTCACATTCACGCTTCAAGTGGTAATCCTAAACTCGTGTGATATTGATGGAACATATTGGGAATGGTTCACAATCCATGTGTCTCATCGAATATTTTTTTTAAAATGTCTCTACTATTACAACTTGTATGACAAGTCTATTTTTCGATCGAATATGTGATCTGATCCACACGCTTCCGTGACGTGAGGCCTTAAAAACCTCCCTTCAATAGGGACCATTGGCTCTGGAGTGACGGTGATTTCTGTGTGGACCTCAAAAAACATGTCTTATGAACTTGGTCAGAGATTGTAGATCTATTAACATGTTGAAATTAATGACTCGGGTCAAAACTTTTATGTGGTTAATGCACAAAGGTAGAGTTCCCACATGAGATTTGTGGACTAAATTTATAGGAAGAGCCGTTGACTCTTGTCCTCTATGTGTTGATTATGTAGAGTCAATTGAACACTCGTTCTCCAATTGCAAAAGGTCAAACTCCAAGTCCATATGAAAGGACCTTCAGATTAGTTGGGTAGATTGCAACGACACTATTAATTTTTGGAATTCAATCTTTAATCTGAGGTGAACACCAAAGTGCTCCTTCAATTTAGTGATTTTTTCTTGAGACCGTTTTTATTCAGAAAATATAATCTTCCATGTGGCTAAATAAAGTAACTTTGGTATCTCTCCGTTTTATTAACGGGCGGCTTTACGTGTTTTCCCGGCTTTTGCGTGAGAAAAAAAAATCACTTCTGCCCCTTTGCAAACAAAAAATTTGACGTGGTTAATCGAAGGTTAACTCTCGGTCCGCTCTCGAACCCCTCCCTCATTTTCCATTCCCTCTAATTTGCCATCCCATACTTTCGTTTGCTCCTGCCGAGATGGCGATGAGTGTTGAAGGTATGTGGCAATCTTCCCCTCTCTCTGTATACTTACTCGTTAGATGCCGTCTTCTTACATGCCATCTCCTCTTTCTCATTCTTCGTCATCGTTTTTATTCTCTTCTTCAATTACTTGTTGGCAAGATCCTGATCCGGACGGAGGAATTCAGTTTGACTGAGCTGTTCTTTATTATTTCTGTAATTGCGTACTAAAAAAATGTTATTTATCCCTTGTGTTGTGGATTGATGGAATTCATTAAAGAATTCAATCTTATAGCGGTGATATTAGGGTTTAATTACATGTTCCCCATTATTTTCTAACGGCGGTGTTCTTTGTTTGTTACTTGTTTGCTGCGCGATAACAATTTCACGGATGGCCATTTACCATTGCAGTGTGAGTTTTTAGAACTGGACCTCTATTTTTATTTTTTAAGGTGTTTGGCAATGGAAAAAATGTTCTGATGAATGACTTTGGAATACTGCAGGCTTGCCGGGTTGGCTTTTATGTTTTCTGCTAGTATTTTGTTGCAAATTCTGGTATGTCTCCTTCTCCCAATATCCGATTTTTCTTGTGAAACATCTATGGATCCGATTAATTCAACATTGGATTTGTTTGGAAGGGCATTTTGATCACATGAAATATTTGATGAGCAGACATTTTTGTTCCATATAGTAAACGGATTTTAATAAACACAAGGCTGTATGTAGAATTGTAGCGGAAACACGGCCTGCCTTCTTTTTGGAAACAAGAAGATAAAATGGCAAATATAGTAGGGTCAAGAAAGGATTTCTGTTGCAAGGAGGCGGGAGCCTCTTCCAATCTGATGGCTATTTCTCCTTAATGCAGATTTTTAATGTGATTTTATAAATGCTACCTTTTAAAAACTACGTTTAATCTAGCAATCTTGGATACGTCTTCGTTAGAGGATGTTCCGATCGAATGAAACAACACCTATAATATATTTATAGTAAATAATAAGGTTTCAAAATTTTATTTCGTTCTAATGCAGTAGATGATTTGCTGTATCGTGTCTTGTGATCTAAGACTTAAATCCTATGTCCTGTGTATGTTATATATGGATTGGAAAATGAAGCATATATCTAAATTAGCACACGACACTGTGATCTCTGCTTCTTGGACTTCGGTAGAAACAACGCTGGGTTTATACTCCAAAAAATATCCAATGCCATTGTCTTTGAATAACGTTTTAAGCACCATGTGGTGACTATCTGGGATTTGAGAAGGCCCAACCATCCCAAAGTACTTAAGGTGCCTCTTTTGCATCTAGAATATGAGTAGATTATTAATAGTGTATACTGTGAGAGTGATGTGAGAGGACACGGAGGAGGGTGGCCAAATATGGATGGTAGTGGCAGATAAGTAGAGGGTTCATCATCTGTCATCAGAATGGAAAAAGACCATTCTCTTTTTGTCATGAATGGAATTGTTAAGCACTGAAATGTCATAACCTGATAAAGTTTTTGGCATTTTTGAAGGTTAGCCACAGGTGGTTATCATGATGGAAAGCATAATTATATGGTAGTTTTGGATGGTTTCTTTATCCCATAGGATTGTGCTCCATGGGGACCCATCTATCTTCATACTCACGAGCTTCACCCTTCCTCAATCATCATTAAATGTGAATCTTTTGGTGCTATCTTTTGCTAGGTTACAAAGATTTGTCAGCATACATGCAACATACAACACGTAGAAACTCTACCAATAAACATTTATACCATGAGGGGGCCGTGTATCAAGATACCGATATCGTCCAGCATGCTTTTGCAGATTAGGTGATATTAAGAAGAAAGACTTGTAGTTTATATAGAGATGCGTGTTGCCCTTCTAGACCAGACCAATTTCTTGGTGGTGATGTTTTGTCACCGTCCATCATCATTAAAAGTGATTTCTCCGGTGCAAGGTGCCATCTACATGCTAGTTTGTCCTAGACCTCTCACCCTCTTTCAAGGTGATGTTGGTGCATTGTGCAAATTAACGGTGATGCTAGTTTTCCACCGTCCAAATTATAACCAGGGAATGGTTGTAAATCTCCATCTTTAAAAGTATTGGTGCTTTTTGTTGTCTTGATTTTAGTTTGTTCCAGATTTGTTTTGGGGGAAAAAGGGGGAATTACTCAGATTGGTACCCGCCCTGGTAGTAGTAATTGAAATTTATTAATAAATGGCAAAAGACAAAACTCGAGAAAAGTCTTCACATGGTGAAAAGCATTCTTGACATAAACCATCTCCTCACGGAAGACACATTATGGGCCATCCAAATAGTACACATAATAGAAACATGTTTTAATTGCTCCACCATAGTTTTGAAGAGACAAGGGTATCCCAAAGGCTCTCAAGAGATGCGAGGCCAATCCAAATCACAACTCTAGCCATTGTTGTGATTTATTCTTGTGGCAGCCCTTGTTCTTGTGGCAGTTTCTCTCCTATGAACGGGGTGCTTGAGCATGCTCTTCTGGAGGTTATGATTCACCCTCTGGAGCACCCGATCGGTGTTGGGGCGATGAAAGAGCGTAAGAAGTGGGCATTTAGATCCAAATCTCCAACGCCTCTTGCTCTTGCCATCTGCAAAATGGATTGTTGGAGATTTTCTGTCCACAGATGGGGGAGACGACCTTTGGGTCCGTAGTCACATGTGACGAGACCCTTAATGGTAGAGGTTGTTGGTGATGAGTCTTCATGGGTTGAGTAGTTGCTGGTGCATGGGGGAGCGACTAAAGATGCAAGTGGACTGCAGATTAGTAAGAGGATGTTGAGCAAACATGGTCAGACGGTGCGTCGCATGAGGGTAGTGTTGGTGGGGTGCTCTTTTTCTGTTGTTAAATGAAGATCCTCTCCTGGAATGTCAGGGGTCTGGGACAACTGGATAAAAGGAGGGCTGTTGGCTTACTTTTGGGGGGCTTTGAAGGTGGATATTTTTTGCTCGCGGGAGATAAAGCTAGAGGTTTAGGACTACTTTTTGTGGCGTGAGATAGTAGGTTCTCACTTTTCTGATTACTGTGCTTTATCATTTGTTGATGCTTCGAGTGGCATTTTGGTCGGTTGGAGTGGTAATGTGGTGGAGATGGCAGACTCCGTGTGTGATACTAGGGTCTTATCCATGATGTTCCTAAAGGGTGTCTGATGGCATGCTGTTTTCGGTTGTTTACGGTCCCATAGGGGCTCATGTGTCGATTGTTTGTGGGATGAGCTTTGAATGGTGCGCTCGTGGTTTCCAAATGTGGCTTGGATAATTGATGGTGATTTCAATATCACTCTCTTGGCTTTTGATCATCCTAGTGATAGGGATGGTTTGGATGTCGGGTCTCATGCTTTTACCAAATTTGTAGTGGACTTGGCACTAGATGTGCTCAATGCTGCTAGTCTGAGATATACTTGGAGGAGCACCTCTTTTCAGTCCTGCCTGGACCATTTTCTTGGCTCGATGAGGCTTCTGGAGAATTTCTTGTTGGGCTCTGTGATCCTATTGCCGAGGTTACACTCTAATCATACGCTGATTTGCTGGGACTCAGGTAAAGGTCACCGCATTGGTAATTTGTTTCGCTTTGAGCACTGTGATGGTATTGCCGAGGTTACACTCTAATCATACGCTGATTTGCTGGGACTCAGGCAAAGGTCATTGCATTGGTAATTTGTTTCGCTTTGAGCACTCCTGGATGCAAGAGGTGGGTTTTCGGGAAAGGATCACTAGATGTTGACAGGAGCAAGAAGTGTCTAGCTCGGCTTGTAGATGAATGGCGGATAAGCTTAAAGCATTGTGGTGCATGTAGACTCCTTTCGGTAGAGAGTATCGTGTCCTTAGAGGCCAATAGAGGGATGTTGCACAATTTGAGGTGGTGCGCCTCGACCAATTGGAAGATACCTAGGACCTGTAGGAGATTAAGAAGGCAATGAGATGTGACGAAAATTATATCCTAGTCAGAGATGACACAAAGAGGGAGATTGAGTGGAGAGCGTTCGAAGCAAAGGTGGTTAAAGGAGGGCGATGTGAACACAAGGTTCTTCCATGCATTGACAAGTGGACGTAGAAGGTGCAACTTGATTCACTCAGTTGATGTGGGTAGGGAGTTGTTGGTGGGAGATCAACCTATTGGCGAGGCAGTGAGGCGTCGCTACATTGAGCTCAACAAGTGTGGTCCTTACAATGGTGCCAGATGGACATGCAGAGATGTCTAGCTCTTGATTAATTTGTAGTCAAAGCAGTTGGTGTGGTCCTTACAATGGTGCCAGATGGACATGCAGAGATGTCCAGCTCTTGATTGATTTGTAGTCAAAGAAGTTGGTGCGGTATTTTCTTTCAGAGATCAAGCATGCCACTTTTGATTTGAATGCAGATGGCTCTTCGGGATCAGATGACTTCCCGATTTTCTTTTTAAGGGAGTTCTTGGACTTAGTGGGTAGAAGATTTTGGAAGTGATGGAAGAGCTTCACTTGATCAATGGTGGCGTTGAGCGTCTGAACAAGTCCTTGTTGTTCTTTCTTCCTTAAAAGGATGTGGTGAAGCGTGTGGAGGATTTACATCCTATTGCCTTATAAATGTTATTTATCTCACTGTGGCAAAGGTCCTTGCCCGCATGATGCAGGAGGTTCTTGGCACTATTATCGACGCAACTCGGACAAATTTCATTCCTGGCCACACGTGATGGATGATGTTATTTTGGCTGTGAAAATAGTGGCGGAGTAGCTGAGTAGCGGAGAAAGAAGATGGATGGGTTCATATGGAAGATGAATTTCTCAAAAGGCTATGATTAGGTGGATTGGAGGTTTATTTGGGCGTCCCTTCATCATAGATGCTTCCCAAGTGAATGGATTGCCTGAATGAAGATATGCGTTACAACGTCTTTTTCATGGGTCTTATTGAATGGGAAGTAGGAGGGTGAATTTTTCCAACCTCTGTGGGTTCTTGCTTGTAGGGTTGGGCATCGGGCCGGCTCGGGTCGGGTTTGACTTGGCCCAACCCAAGCCTGTTTTAGTAAATGGGCTAGCGGGTCATGCCTAATCCCAATTTTCTTAAATTCATGGCCCAAGCCCAAACTCGACCCAAACAAAATGAGTCGAGTTCGGGTCGGGTCGACCCAATTTAACACCTAGATATACCTATATTATGTGTTTCGTTCTTGCATTTGTTTGGTTGTTTCGTATGCCTGTGTACATGTTTAAGACTTTGTACGTTATCTAATTCATTATTCTAATATTAGTTGTATGTTGGAAATAAAAATACGGTAAAAAATATGACAACTTGAACCACCATTGAATTCACCGTCACATATTTTATTGTAGATGCAAGTACTATCAAACCATGACGCAATACAGACTATTACAGCTGTACATGCTCTAACATTAGAGGACACAAATTCCATTTTTGTATATCAATGTAATAATTTCATAAATCCACGCTTCGATATGATTATTAATTGGTATAAGCAATTATTATACCCTCAAAATAAGGATTGGAAAGTTAGAATGTGCCATTTGAAAAGAACATGACTATACTGGATATAATTATCTTGTATAGTCGAGTTAGATGATATTATATGTAAAAAGATGTAGATATATCCAAATGCAATTTTGTGCGCTTACCTCCAAGTTCTGAACCTTGCTCTAATGATGATCGGTGTCGTTGCTGTCTCCTCGTCTCTGCCTGCTCTCGTCTGCCCTCGCATGATGCGCTTGGTGAGGAGATGATGATGCAACTGTACAAGGTAGTGGTGCGAAGCTGAGGCAGGCAGGGATGCAAAATAGGTCCGATTGACTACGAGCCTTTGAGCCCAAGGAGAGGAGGAAGAACAACATAGGGATTAGGATAGGGTTAGGCATTGGGCCTGATCAAGTCGGGTTTGACTTGGCCTGGCCCAAGTTCATTTTAGTAAATGGGCTAATGGGTTGGGTCTAGACCCATTTTTTTTCAAATTCCAGGCCCAAACCTGTGACCCAAACAAAATGGATCGGGTTCGGGTCGGGCCGACCCAATTTTTTTTTGAAAGCCTGAAGGAGGGGGAGCCACACGGGGGTGGTCGCCCCAACCACAATTATTTAAGAAGGAGAAGTAGTATTACATAGCAGTGGGAAACTGCCAAACCTGAAGGAGGAAGGGGAAGCATGGTCAGGTTCAAAAAGAGTTGAACCTGACCACCCAAGAAACACGACGCAACGCAAGCAAAAGAGTCACATCCAATCGTTTACAAGCCGGAAGGTAGCCGCGAGGACGTTCTCCTTGTAAAAACGTTGACCCGAGAATAGAGCCTCGTTTCTCGCCAGCCAAATAGCCCACAGCCGCGTCACCACACCAAGCAGGCATCGCTTATCCAAATTTCTTTGGAGAAGAAGGCCCTCGCAGAAGGACGGGAAGTCCCCAGTCCGCAACCAGGCCAAGGACTGGTCTTGCCTAATATCTCTAACCATCGGACAATGGAAGAATAGGTGATCCATAGTTTCCACGTTCTCCTCGCACAACCCGCAAGTATTTAGGACGTTGCTCATCAATCTAGCACATCTTTCCCGAGTAGGCAGCCTTCCTCTCCGCACCAACCAAAGGAAGAAGCCCACCCGAAGAGGTAGGCGCAAGGACCAGAAGAAAATGCAGTCCCTAATTAAAGGGGGCAGCTGGAGCGAGATCGCGGGGAAGATAGCCTTGTAAGCCTTCTGCAGGGAGAAAGGACCATCCCGCCAAGTCCAGTGGTCTTCCCCGTCCCCCGCGGGCTTGAGCGAGTTTAAGATCTCCAGGAGATTCACAAGCTCAGCAAATCTTTGTTCCGACAAAGAACCCCTAAGGCTAGGGGCCCAGCAAGTATCTTGCCACACGTCCGCTACAGAGGCCAATTTGTTGTCCGCCAGAGCATAGAGTCTATGGAATCGCTCACACAAGGGCGACCCATCCATCCAGTTGTCCCGCCAAAAGAGAAACGAACGGCCATTACCCAAAACTGGTTTGAACTTCGCTTGATGCTTCATGAACGCGACCTCCACACCGCGCCAGAAGTGAGAGGGAGGCCTTCTTCTCCCCACCAGCAAGCTATTCTCGGAGACACTCATCCTGTTAATCGATCTTATGACAGAGATGAAAAGGTTGCCCCCTTCCCCCCAGATCTTGCTGACCCACTTGACAAAAAAAGCCTCATTAACCTCACAGAGACGTCTTATGCCTAGCCCCCCCTCCCTCCAGCCCCTCGTAACATCATTCCATGCCACAAGATGAAGTCCTCTTTGCAAGCCACCTTTTTTCCCCCAAAGGAACCGAGCCATACAGCCCTCCAAGCGCCTGCCAATTCCCTTAGGAAGTTGGCGAGTGGCAAGGAAATAAATGGGAATTGAGGATAGAACAACCTTAATAAGAACAATCCTCCCTCCCTTAGAGAGGAGGGCCGATCGCCAACCAGCCAATCTGCCTTCCAATTTCTCCACAAGAGGAATCCAATCACGATTACGGGGTCTCCCCACAGCCAAAGGGATCCCCAGGTAGCCCATTGGCAGATCAGAGCAAGGGGTCCCCAAAACATCCGCACAATCATTCGCCTGCTCCCTCGTCAAGCCAAAAGCCACAACTTTGGACTTAGCCAAGTTAATCGAGAGGCCCGAGAGCTCACTGAAGATCCGAAGAGTGGAGGTCATCCCCCGAACCTCATCCAGCCCACCCTCAATAAAACATAATGTGTCATCCGCAAACTGGAGAACGGGAATGTTAAGCGAGCCATTCGTGAAGCCCCTTGAGAGGCCCAAATCAGTCACTTGCTTGACCATTATGGCCATCACGTCCGCCGCAAGAACGAAAAGCAAGGGTGCCAGAGGACAACCCTGACGAAGGCCCCTCCTAGGCTGAAAAAAGCCCCCTTCCAAGGCACCGTTTAAAAGAATAGAGAAAGAGGCTGTGGTAACACATCGCCTAATCCAAGAAATCCAGAGCGGGGGAACCCCCTCTTGTAGAGGGCCGACCATAGGAATTTCCAATCAATGGAATCATATGCCTTCGCAAAGTCAATCTTCCAAAGTATCCCCTGCTTTCCCTCGGCCTTCCATTCATTGACCATCTCGGAAGCTGCCGCAATGCACTCGGAAATTTGTCTACCTTTAATAAAGGCCGCTTGATTTGGAGATATAAGGTAGTCCATAACCGGAGCCAGGCGTCTAGCTAGTATCTTTGCCACGATCAGATAAATTGCATTCGAAACCGCGATCGGGCGGAAATCCCCAATTTCCTCCGCCTCCTCCGTCTTTGGAATAAGGATGAGGAGAGCTTTGTTCAATCTATCAAAACCCTCGTTGCCCTTGAAGAAGTCACACACAACCTTGAACACGTCAACAGCGATAATATCCCAACAGTTGCGGAAGAAAGCAACAGAGAACCCATCAGGGCCCGGAGAAGCGTCCGCATTAAGGGCCCAAACCGCTTCTTTGGTCTCCTGTAGGGAGACGGGTCTGAGAAGAAGCTCGCGATTCCCATCCGAAAAGGTCGAAGCCCCAGTCCCCCTCCACCCCCATAGCCGGGGGGGGGGGGGGGGGGGCGACTCGTCATGAAGATCTTGAAGTGTCCAGCAATCGCCCTGCCCATCTCTTTGACCCCCATCACCCTTGTACCATCGACGATAATCGAACGCAAAACACGCCTTCTTCTACGGCCGCTCGCCACGCGGTGAAAGAAGGAGGTGTTAGCATCACCCTCCCGAATCCACCGCAATCTCGACCTCTGTCTCCACTCGATAGACCTCTTTTTCTCCTCGAACCTCACAGCAGACATCGCCAGGGAGCGCTCCTCCAACTCCACAGGGCTTAGGTTCCTGTCATTCTCAAGGAAGTCGAGCCTAGAAATAATCGACTCCGCATTAGAAACTGCAGCACGCCTAGCCGCTCTAGAATCTCTCTTGAAGAGAGCCAATCTACTCCGTAAGGAGTCCAGTTTCAAGGAAAACCTCCGAGCCGCCGACCCTTGAAAATGCAAGGAGTTCCAATGCGTCTTCACCGTATCCAAGAAGTCGTTCTCCTCCCGCCAACAAGACTCATACCTGAATAGACCCTTAGAACCAGAGCTAGCGGAGCACTTCCACAGCAAGGGAGTATAGTCTGACAAGGATCGGGGCATGGCAGAGACCGAGCAAAGAGGGCCGACCCAATTAAGCACCTAGATATATCGATATCATGTGTTTCATTCTTGTATTTGTCTGGTTGTTTCGTATGCCTATGTACATGGTCAAGACTTTAAATACACTATCTAATTCATGATTCTGACATTAGTTGTATGTTAGAAATAGAAATGTGGTTAAAAATATGGTGACAAACCACCATTCAATTCACCATCACATATTTTATTGTAGATGTAAGTATTATCAGATCATGACCTAATACATACTAGTTATAGATGTACACGTTCTAACATCAAAGGACACAAATTCCATTCTTGCATATTAATGTAATAATGTCATAAATCCATGCTATCATATATTATCTATTAATTGGTATAAGCAATTTCTATACACTCAAAATACGGATAGGAAAGTTAGAACGTGGTATTTGAAAAAATATGAATATATTGGATATAATTATCTCGTATAGGCGAGTTAGAAGATATTATATGTAAAAAGATGTAGTATCCGAATGCAATTCCGTGCGCTTACCTCCAAGTTCCAAACACTGCTCTAACAATGACCTTGTGCCGTTGATGTCTCCTTGTCTCCACCAGCTCTCGTCCGTCCCAACATGATGTGCTCGATAAGGAGATGATGATGTAGACTGCAGTTGTACGAGGTGGCAATACATAGTTGAGGCAAGCATGGATGTGGAATAGGTCTGATCGACTACGAGCCTTCAAGCCAAGGAGAGGAGGACGAGTAGCTTATGGGTTAGAGGTGGTCGTTTATCGAGTGGGAACCGAACCACAAATATGCGATTGAGTTTATGTGAATCGGAAACCTATTTCAATTTGGGTAGAAATTTTGTCAAGTGAGGGTCGAGCCGTATAGGATTTATAGCCTTTTCACTGATGGATAGGAATGCAATTTTGGGTTACTTTAGGCTTAATTTTGGGCAGCTAGGCGTATTATTTTAGTGGTAGCTGGCATTGGGTTCGGGTTTTAAAACATACCGATCTACTAGGCTTGCAGGTTAGGACCTTCTCAAGCCCGAACTTTTCCCGATAATCAGTATAGGCTCATTTTGGGGCACACAACGTGCCCATGTAATTTCGGCTATGGGTTTGGGTTATGCGGATCGGGTTTTGGGCTGGGTCGGACCGACCCAGCCCAATGTCCAACCCTACTGGCTTGCTCCATTGCTTTTTGTTGTGGTTGCAGATGCTTTGACGAGAATGGTGTTGAAGGTTACAATCTTTCTTTCCCTTGCTTTGGCCAACATAAATATATCCTTCTGGCCCTCCTTAGAGTCAAGATTTTTGTATCAAACCTTCTTTGCTTCCTTCTTCGCTATTTTGTAATTTGTGACAGCTTCCTTTGTTCTATCCTTAGACATAGCTTTAAAGTATGTTCTTTTCATTTTAAGCTTCTCTTGCACCCCTCCACTCCACCACCAAGCCTCCTTTTGGCCTGGAACTCTTCCCTTTGATTCACCTAGCATCTCTTTGGCCACCTTTCGAATACAAGATGCTATCGCCTCCTACATCTCGTTTGCACTTCCGTTACAATCCCAAGATAAGTCGTCTAGAACCTTCTCCTTGAAGCTTGATTGCTTCAGTTGAAGATTCCACCATCTAGTTCTAGCGATCTTGGGAACCCTCCTTTTTTTTACCAGTCCTTTTATTTGCACATCCATGACTAACAAGCGATTTTGGGTTGTCAAACTCTTTCCTACGATTACTGTGCAGTCTTTGCAACACAATCAGTCTCTTCTCAACGCAAAGTAATCTATCTGTATTCTAGTCGGCCCACTCTTATAAGTGATTAAATGCTCCTCCGTCTTCTTGAAGAGAGTGTTTGCTATGAAAAGATCATATGTCATTACAAAATCCAGAATGATTTTTCCCTCTTCATTTCTATCCTCGAAACCGAAGGGTTACAAACATAAATGTTAATATAATAACTCTAACACTCTCCTTCAAGTTGGAGCATATTTGTCAAGGTTGCAGAAAGCGATAGTCGGTACGATAGTCGGTACTTGGTCGGCAGGGTCACTGACTAAGGATTAATCGACAGTCGGGCGGCTAATCGGATTCAGTCGGCCATTAGTCAATTTTGAATTTTTTAATTATTTTAAATATATAAATCAGTTTTTATACACATATTCTTATATATTTACATCGATTTGTACATTTTCTATACTATCATAATGAAATAAAAGAAGCAATTATCTTTAAATATAACATTAAGCATATTAGAATTAGTTTGCTTTAAAAAATCAAAAACAAAAAAAATTTAAAAATCTTTATGTAAAAGTCGGCCTTGTAGTCAGCCGTCTAGTCGGTCTGATTAGTTGGGTTGACCGACTAGGCCTAGTCGAGTCGGCTACCCCACTTACTCGACTAGTCAGGTCGACTAATCAGCCTAGTTGACCGACTTTTACAACAATGATATTTCTCGATCATGCCCAACTTGGATTATACATGAGACGCTTCCTTTGAAGAGTCTTTGTGAGGATGTCTACAAGTTGAAGTGCAATGGAGATGTATGGAGTGTTGATTCATCCTCCTCGTACTGCATCACGAATGAAATGGCAATCAACTCCAATGTGTTCTGTTCGCTCATGGAAAACTGGATTGGTGGCGATGTGCGTGGCAGACTTGTTGTCGCAATATAAGGGTACATGAGGGGCAACTGACATGCCAAATTTTGTTAGGAAAGAGATAAGCCATGTGATCTCATAGGTGGCCCGCTTGAGTCATTGCCCTGTATTCTGATTCTACATTGGATCTGAAGAGCAATGTCTACTTCTTGCTTTGCCAAGTGACAAGGTTGTCTCCAACAAACATGGTGTATCTTGTAGTGGATCGGCAGTCCTCATGAGAGCTAGCATAGTCAAAATCTGTATAAACAGAGACATCACTTTCCCATTCGCCCCATAGAAGGGACCACATTCAGGAGATTACTTCAAATATCAAAGGATCAAAAGAACATCCTGCCAGTGATTGTAAAAAGGCTTCTCCATATGATGGTTGGCTCTGATCACAACATATGATATATCTGGCCTAGTAACAGTAAGATAGAGCAAATTTTCAATAAGCTTATGTACCGTGTTGCATCCTCAGAAGCTAGATAATAAATGGTGAATGTTTTCTCACTTATGCAGGGATGCCATATGGCTTGCATCCAAGTAGTCTTACCTCAGTCAGAATATCAAGTTAATACTTCCTCCGTGAAAGACGGAGCACCTCTGTAGTGCGTACTACCTTAATGCCAAGAAAATAATAAAGTTGGCCGAGGTCTTTCGTGACAAAGACCTTCTGGAGGAAGGTCGTGGTCTCCTGAATATCGTCTACATCATCTCATGTATATCATCAACATAGACAACGAGAATGATCATGCGAGTAGACCATCGTCTAATAAAGACAGAGTAGTCAGATGTTGTCCTCTGAAAACCAAGTGTGTTAATCTACGTAGTGAACATGTCAAACCATGCCATGGAGGTTTGCTTCAGATCATAAATAGCCTTGTGTAGTCGACATACATGCTCCCCTTGACTATATACCCAGGCGATTGCATCATGTAGACCTCCTCCTCAAGGTCACCATAAAGAAAGGCATTCTTCACATTAAGTTGGTAAATGAGCTAATTCTTGTTGGCAACAACAGAGAGAACGATACGTATTGACCCCATTCTAACAACGAGTGAGTATGTCTCAAAGTAATCAACCCCAAAGGTTTGTGTGAAACCTTTGGCAACAAGTTTGGCTTTCAACCTGTCAATAGAATCATCAGGCGATTATTTGATCATGAAGACCTATCGGCAAGCCACAGGGCGAACTCCTGAGGGGCACAACACAGGATACTGCATGCTCCGGGAGGTAAGTGCATCCATCTCCTCATCATTGACCTTTCGCCAACCATGATCATGCACACTGAAATGATCTTTTGGAACAGAACTAGCATTCAAAGCATTTGCAAATCTCTTGGCACAACTAGATAGACCTTCAGTAGAAGTAAAATGTGACATAGGGTGATACGTATGTTGCCTTTTTTACTTGCGTAGAGCTATAGGAAGCTCCTTAAGTACATCTGGGGCAACAGTGTTGGGAGTACTCGAAGTGGTTATATCATCCTGCATAAAAGGGACATGCAAAGGTACATACATTGGTGTAGAAGGTATAAATAAAAGTATGTTGACGAGTACAGAAGATTGGCGGAGGAGAGAGGTCCTGAGGAATGTCACTTACAGTCTGTGTGAAATAGCTTGTTTGCTCAAAAAGGTGACATCAACAGACACATAGTCGACGCCCAACAAGATCATAGCAACGATAGCCTTTCTGGGTATGAGACTACCCAAGAAAGATGCATTTGATGGCACAAGAGGATAATTTGTCAACTGCATGAAAGTTACGAACAAAGGTACTACAACAAAAAATATGCAGATGTATGGGAAAAGAAGATTGACGAAAGTAATGGTGAAGGAACCGAGGTGAAGATTGGCGACGATAACATTCAAAAGAGAGATTTCTTTAGATATATGGGATCTCTTCTGCAACATGATGGGGAAATTGATGGAGATGTTACTAATAGAATAAATGCAGGTTGGCTAAAGTGGAGAGGAGCCTCTGCTGTTCTCTGTGATAAGAAAATTCCTTTAAAGATTAAAGGAAAGTTTTACAAAGCACCCGTGAGACGTGCTATGCTTTATGGATTTGAATGTTGGCCTGTGAACCATAGACATGTGCAGAGAATGAATGCAGCAGAATGCCAGAAATGAAAATACTAAGGTGGATGTGTGGACACACACGTAAAGATCGGATTCGGAATGATGCAATCAGAAAGAAAGTTGGTGTAGCTCCGATCAAGGATAAGATGCGAGAAAGCCACTTAAGATGGCTTGGACATTTGCAAAGAAGATCAAGTGATGCACTAGTTAGGAGATGCGATTGTTGAGATGTTGAGCCGACTAAAAGAGGGTGAGGACGACCCCGGAAGTATTGGAAAGAAACCATACAAAGGGATCTTAGTTTTGTGGATATAAGCCCGGGATTGACCCAAGATAAATCTGAATGAAGGCGAAGAGTCCATGTAGCCGACCCTACTTAATTGTGGGAAAAGGCTTTGTTGTTTTTGTTATGGGAAAAGAAGACTCAATAGGGTAAAGCGAGGAAAATGGAATTCTCTCTCCGAGAAGAAACAAAGGAACACAATTGATGAGATAAACTGCAGTAAGGATAGCATCCTCCTAATAATGTTCATAAACACTCATTTGACTAAGAAGAGATATGGCAACATTTAACAAGTGTTGGAGTTTCCTCTCAACTATATCATTCCATTGTGAGGTATATGGACAGGATGTTTGGTGAATACTTCCCTGAGATGCAAAGAAAGAGGTCAATTCCTATTAGGTTAACTCAAGAGCATTGTGAGTACGAATAATTTCAACAATGCTAGAAAGGAAAGCCTTAACATATTGAAAGAAATTTCCAACAATATGATTAATATCTAAACGCTCCTTTATTAGATATACCTAAGAAGATCGACTATAATCATCAACAAAAACTATAAAATAGCTATGGCTACTTAATTTGCGGACCAGACAAGGTTCCCAAACATCACAATGAACAAAATAAAAAGCAATAGTACTACGAGACTTAGTACAAATTGGAAATGAAGCTCGATGGTGTTTCCTAAACATACGCCTCGTACCGAAATGACTTCAGAGTAGAGTTCACGAAACATCATGGAGATGACCTTGGCAGAGGGAAGCCCAAGGCGTAGATGCCATAGGAGCAGGTCTTCGGAGATGGACACATCACCAACAAACTTGGAGTCTGGGGATATGTCAAGATAATATAGGTCGTTCTTCTCATGACCTCTATCAAAAATCTGCCTTGTTCAAATGTCCTGAAAATAGCAACAAGACTCATCAAATATCACACGACCTTGAAGCTCAACACAAAGCTTATGAACTGACAGCAAGCTAAGAGGAAAATCAAGAGCATAGTGAACCACAGAAAGTCAGAGCTTGGAAGAGAATTCCATAGTTCCGACAGTAGTAATCGGTGATTGAGTTCCATTAGCGACTCGAACTGACTTCACGAATGTAGATGGTACGGAGGAGGTGAGCAGACTACCTTCTTCATTCATATGAGTAGAGGCACCATAATCAATAATCCAAGCCGACGTAGGAGTCATAATAGAGTTGGCTATTGTACCTAAAGGCATGGAAGGCCGTATCGATATCGATATCGTTTCGATATCGTATCGATACGATATTTCGACGATATATCGCCGAAATATCGCCCATATCGACGAGCCTTTGTGAAGAAAAGTCCTGGAAATCGGGATATATCGCCATATTGGTGCCCATATCGGTCCCATGTCGATATCGATATATCGGCGATATATCGCGATATATCCTTCCATGCCTAAAGGAGTAGCTAGAGCAGCAGTGGTAGTGTTCTAGTGGTAGTAGGCCCTGGAGTATGAAGGATCTGCATCAGGCGGGAATAATCTGCACCATTAAGATGAACAATCTTGCCACTAGCGGTTAGTATATACGAAGCCTCTTCCACATCATAAGCATCCTCATAGGCATTATTGGTAGTTTGGCACGATAAGGAGGTACGTTAAACTTCTGCCAACATCGTTCAGACAGGTGGTTCCATCGACCACAATGAGTGCATGGGGCAGTAGAGTCTTCGCCTACATCCATGGTCAAAGTCACGGCCTTGTCTAGATTCTCGTCCACGACAACGACTTGGATCAGGACTGTGTCCTAAAGCTGTGTCTGCCTCCTCGTCCAGATGAGACGATGTGTGCAAAGTTCTATATTGAAGGTAAGACGGGAGTTCGGGCAACAGATGTCTCGAGTTACTCAAGTCAGCCAAACATGGCCTTTATCGTTGGCAGTGTGTCGAATATAAGAATTTGCTCCTTCGTTGCCTGGTAACTAGAATGCAGGTCACAAAGAAAGTGGTATACCTGCCAGTTGGAATGCTCTTGTATATGTTTGGTGCAACATGAGGGCTGGAATATTGCAAGCTTCTCGTACAAGATGGAGAGATGCATGTAGTACTCGATGAGGATGGAATCACCTTGAGATGCCGACTAGATTCGTCTGTAAATGTCTGCAAGACGTGATTTTGTCTTCTTCTGGGAATATGTTTACTCGAGATCCTCCCACATTTCCTTGGCCATATTTTTTGTGAAGGAGATTTAAAGTAATGCGAGCCTCAACATTGTTGGTCATCCAGTTAATAACCAAGTAGTTGTCTGTCTGTCAGTTATTGTACTCTTTGTCTTTTTCATCTAAAGGATCTTTAGTCTGAATGTAGAGTTTCTTTGATCATCAACATCATAAAAGATCAAGATCAAAGCATGTAATTTTATGTACTCTTGAGTTTGATAGTATTACCTTGTGCCATAATATTCGAGATCAATGGCTTTGTCTCGGTAGAAAAAGATGACATGGTGATCTTAAAAAAGAAAGGATATCTTGTGCTTGACTTAAGGATGCATACAAGGGCTGAAAAATGCCCTAGAACTCACTTTTGGACGCGATAGTGGTCTAAAAAATTGCTTTTACTGGAGATTAAGGGGTTTTCAGGGCTCTTCTAACACCAAAGATGGTATCCAGAGGGTTGTGCACAGCAGGTCAGAAGTCCAGGAGAACCGGTGGGCGGTATACGCGACATTGGAGGTACAACAGGGGATGCTAGTAGGGTTGGGCATTGGGCTGGGCCGGCCCGACCCGGCCCAAAACCCGACCCGTATAACCCGACCCAAACCCGAATCCGAAATTTAATGGGTGGGCCGTGGGCCCTAAAATGAGCCCATATTGATTAACGGGCCGGGTTTGGGCCTTAGAAGGCCCAAACCCGTTAGCCCGATAGCCCGATCCATTCTAAAGCAAGTATATTTATATCCAGTACGGTATAATTATATCAATTATATTCATGTTCATTCCAAATACCATGTTCTAACTTTACTATCCTTATTCAAGTGTAGAATAAATGCTTAGATACATTAATAATCATATCCAATAGTGGATTGAGGATATTATTACATTAATATACAAGATTATTACATTAATATGCAATAATGGAATCTGTGTCCTCGAGTGTTACAGCATGTACAACTGTAAGTAACCAATTTGTATTGGATCATAGTGCTCGCATCTACAATAGAATATGTAATGGTGAATTGAATGGTGGTTTAAGTCGCCATATTTTTACCACATTTGTATTTCCAACATACAACTAATGTTAAAATCACAAAATAGTTAGCATACTTTATAGTTTTAAACATGCACACATGCATAAGAAACAACCACACAAATGCAAGAAGAATGGAAGACATGATATTCGTATAGATAGGTGTTAAATTGGGCCGGCCCGACCCGAACCCGACCCATTTTATTTGGGCCGGGCTTGGGCTTGGGCCTAATTTTTGAAAATAAAATGGGCCTAGGCCCGACCCGTTAGCCCATATTCTAAAATGGGCTTGGGCCGGGCCAAGGCGAACCCGGCCCGAGCCCGGCCCATGCCCAACCCTAGATGCTAGTAGGGATGCAAACAGATGGATACAGATACAGATATAGGTAATTACCATATCCTTATCCATTTTTTCAATACGAATACGAATGCGGATATGGATATTGACGGATGTTAAAACTACATTACCATGTCCTTAAAAAATAGATATGGATGTAAAATGGATATTGATCGCAGACGAGTAATGTTAGAGATACTCTATAGAATCGACTTAAATATATACGAATTGGATGGAAAACACATGATATAAATTTAGTAAATGTGTTTGTATCATAAAAATTATACAAATATGATAAAAGAAGGTGTAGAATTATGTTATACAACAACAAAGCCTTTTCCCACAATTAAGTACGGCCGGCTACATGGATTCTTCGCCTCCATTCAGATTTATCGTGGATTAATCCCGTGCTTATATCCACAAAACTAAGATACCTTTGTATAGTCTATTTCCAACACCTCTTGAGCCGTTCTCGCCCTCTTTTAGCCGGTTCAACATCCCAACACTCGCATATCCTAATTGGTGCATCAGTTGATCTTCTTTGCAAATGACCAAACCATCTTAAGCGGTTTTCTCGCATCTTATCCTCGATCGGAGCTACACCAGCTTTCTTTCTGATTGCATCATTCCGGATCCGATCTTTACGCGTGTGTACACACATCCACCTTAGCATTTTCATTTCTGCTACAACCATTCTCTGCACATGTCTATGTTTCACAGGCCAACATTCAGATCCATAGAGCATAGCAGGTCTCACCGCTGCTTTATAAACCTTTCCTTTAATTTTTAAAGGATTTTTCTTATTACAGAGAATGATAAAGGCTCCTCTCCACTTTAGCTAGCATGCATTTATTCTATTAGTAACATCTCCATCAATTTCCCCATTATGTTGCAAAATAGATCCCGAATATATAAAAGAATCACTCTTCTGAATGTTATCGTCACCAATCTTCACCTCGATTCCTTCACCATTGCTTCCATCAAAGGTGCACTCCATATATTCTGTCTTAGCCCTACTTATGCATGTATCCAGATCTCAAACTTCTCATTTACTCCATCTCTAGTCTCGTCAATCAACACAATATCATCAGCATATGACATACACCAAGGTAACTCATCCTGAATGTGGCTTGTCAACTCGTCCATAATCAAAGTAAAAAGAAACGGACTCAAAACTGAACATCGATGTAAACCAATGTTGATGCCAAATAGTCAGTTTTCCCAGACGGGATCCTTACACATGATAAAGCCCTATCATACATATCCTTTATGAGGTTAATGTATAGGACATGTACTTGTCTCTTCTCCAAAACTCTCCACAATATCTCTTGTGGGACAGAATCATAAGCTTTCTCCAAATCAATAAAGATCATATGGAGGTTCTTCCTTTTAGCTCTATAAATCTCCATTGTTCTCCTCAGCAACTGGATGTCTTCAATAGTTGAACGACCTGGCATGAATTCGAATTGGTTTTCTTTTACTTTGGAAACTTGCCTCAACATTCTTTCGTTCACACGTTCCCAAATTTTCATAGTACGACTCATTAGCTTGATACCTCCGTAATTTGAACAATTTTGAATGTCACCTTTGGTCTTATAAAGAGGCACCACAATACTCCTTCAATCTCCATGCATTTTCTTGCTTCACCATAGAATTATGTTATATGGGGTTAAAAATAAATCTATGACTTTATTTATATACGAAAATGGATATACGGATACGGATGTTTGTGGATATCAAATCGATATCCATATGTGTATCCATTTTAAAACAGATACGGATATGGATGTCAAAATCAGTATAAAACGGATACGGTGACGGATCGAATACGGATATATCTGTAACCGTTTGCATCCTTATCCTGTTGGAGGGGGCTCCAGGCAGTATCGGGCGGTGTCGACGGCGCAGGAGACACAACTGGAGCAGCTAGAGCCTCGAGCATTGCTTTAGGTGTCGTCAGAGGTGGCAGTTGGTGCCGCTAGGGGCTCGGACTGCCTTCCGCGGGATCCCTTGATGAGAGAAGGGTTCGTGCAAGGAGAGAGGGCTGGTGTTGGCGGTGCGTTTTGCGTAATATGCTCCCGTCTAGGATCGTCGCTCTGATACCATGTTGAGAAGAGAAACGAATGAGATGTTTATTCCATAAGGTTATGTTCTCTTATATAGAGAGAAAATCCTAAATAGTACAAGAGGAAAAATACATAAATACCCCCGAACGGCTATGGAACCCGAAGATTACGAACATAAATGTAAATATTATGATTCTAACAATATACTTTCCACAGGATCCATAGAAAAACTAAAATCAGAATCAAAGGATGACGATGGAGATGATGAGGATGATGATACGGTCGGTTGCGGTGGTGGAAAAATCAGAATCAAAGAGTGACGGTGGAGATGATGAGGATGATGATGCAGTTGGCGGTGGTGGTAGATTTAATGATGGAGAGACATGCTCAAGGGGATCAATCAAGGATGATCGTGGATCATGTGATAAAATATTCAGGGAAGGGCTTCATGCAGGCCATGAATTTATGAAGCAACAAACGAATGTGCACAGACAATTTGTCCCAGATCCGAGTCCTAAACCTAAAAAGCATATGGATTACGAGGGATACCGATGCGATTATTGTAAAGACAGCTACATGAAGGATTATATGTCTTATGTGGGTTCATTGAGCATGTATGTGGAAAGCTCATATCATGGTGGAGCAACATCAAGGCCTCTAGGTGATATGGATCACATGACAGATCATTTGGCATGTTCTCGAAATACTTTCAAGCTCCTCCTCATCCTCCTCTTCAGGGTTAAATACATCTATGTTATGGTTATGGATATGGCTACAACTACAGCAATGAAAACTATCAAGGTGGCCAACCAAACTACCCTGATCAGAGTCATAACAACATTTTTTAGTGGTGATGTCAAAATAGTCAGTTTTCCCAGACGGGATCCTTACACAGGATAAAGTCCTATCATACATATCCTTTATGAGGTTAATGTATAGGACATGTACTTGTCTCTTCTCCAAAACTCTCCACAATATCTCTTATGGGACAGAATCATAAGCTTTCTCCAAATCAATAAAGATCATATGGAGGTTCTTCCTTTTTGCTCTATAAATCTCCATTGTTCTCCTCAGCAAATAGATGTCTTCAATAGTTGGACGACCTGTCATGAATCCGAATTGGTTTTCTTTTACTTTGGAAACTTGCCTCAACATTCTTTCGTTCACACGTTCCTAAATTTTCATAGTACGACTCATTAGCTTGATACCTCCGTAATTTGAACAATTTTGAATGTCACCTTTGGTCTTATAAAGAGGCACCACGATACTCCTCCAATCTTCATGCATTTTCTTGCTTCACCATAGAATTATGTTATATAGGGTTAAAAATAAATCTATGACTTTATTTATATACGAAAATGGATATACGGATACGAATAAAATAGTCAGGGAAGGGCTTCATGCATGCCATGAATTTATGAAGCAACAAACGAATGTGCACAAACAATTTGTCCTCCGAGTCTTAAACCTATAAAGCATATGGATTACGAGGGATACCGATGCGATTATTGTAAAGACATCTACATGAAGGATTAGATGTCTTATGTGGGTTCATTGAGCATGTATGTGGAAAGCTCATATCATGGTGGAGCAACATCAAGGCCTCTAGGTGATATGGATCACATGACATATCATTTGGCATGTTCTCGAAATACTTTCAAGCTCCTCCTCCTCCTCCTCTTCAGGGTCAAATACATCTATGTTAGGGTTATGGATATGACTACAACTACAACAGTAAAAACTATCAAGGTGGCCAACCAAACTACCCCGATCAGAGTCATAATAGCATTTTTTAGTGGTGAAAGTTATGGGATCCTTCCCAACTATTACTAGGCTATGCCGCTTCCTCCTCAACAGAGATGTCTCCCATACATTGTCGTCATCCCGATGCTCTCAAGCCAGTTCTTTGAACCTCGTCATACCACTCATGATAACATTCTAGTGTTGCTTATCCTCGATTAAGATGCCTTTAGGCATCAATGAACATGAGTATAAGCACTACGTGATGGATTACAAGGCTATGTATTCATATATGACTTGAGAGAATTATTGTGAATACCTTGAACCAGCGATGCGCTATGAGCAATGCTGGGGAAGAGGAGGCCATACAGATTCGCCCACAGTTCATGATTTCGAACATCATTTTAGCAGATAATATCTTATGTTTCATTACATGTCGTCGTTTATTTTCTTGAATGAAACAATATTAAGATTGTTAGAAATATGAAATTTGGAAGCTTAATCAGCGAAAAAGAATAAACATCATGGAACAACATAATTTTTACATGGAACCCTACTCCTTAAGGAGCGGGATGAAACCACTGGAGAACGCCTCAAAGGGTTGATTGTTGCATTCAACCTTCTTGTCTGATATACTGATACAAGAGGCATGAGGCTTCTTATATAGTCTATTCTTATGTAACCTCCACAGACCCTCTAAGTCCCACCTCCGGTATATGTGGAACTAAGCACTGGTTGTGGTACCCATCTATACATGAGTGACATATATACTCCAACACCCCCCTCAAGTTGGAGTATGCAATGCTCAGTTTGGACAAACAGAAAGAAATCTCAAACTCACACTACAAGACACTATGGACAATATCAACTCAACGCAAACACAACTAACGATTGTTGTCGAGGACATTGCTTCTCACGTCGTGCAAGTGAGGAGGAACAAACGGGCTGGAGTGCGATTTAAACTGGATATGCTCGCTGAGAATATGTGCCTTGAACTACGCCTGTCAAAGTCACTGAAATTGAAAAGAGTCTCTTCGTCGGAGTACTTTGGCTCGCCACATGTAGAAGACTGAATCACGTGTATAGCTGCTCCATCTCTGAAGGGTCGAATTGAAAAAACCATGGAGACATCCACGTCGAAGTCCACGGTCACTGGAGAATGGAGTCTGAAAAGTCTCATCGTCGTAGAACTGGGTCTCTCCCATACTAGCTCAGAGAATGGAATCTCTACTACAAAGTCCCTATGAAGCCACATGAAAACTCTAACCACATGACAGGGAATGGGATCTCTACAATAGAGTTCCTATGGATCACATAAAAACTCTGAAACCAAAAACAAATGATGGGTCTTAGAGTTATTATATTTACATTTATGTTTATAACCCTTCAGGTTCCTTAACCCCCTATGACTCTTTGGGTTCTGTAACCCTCTGTGACCCTTCGAGTTCCATAATCTCCTGCGACCCTTCGGATTCTGTAACCCTTGTACTCACTAGGATTTTCTCTATATATAAGAGACCCTAACTCTATGGAATAAACATCTCATTCGTTCCTCTGCTCAACATGGTATCATAGTGATGATCCTAGACCGGAGCCTAATATCTAAACCCGTCGTCACCACCATCCCTCTCTCCTTGCACGAGACCCCTTGATGAGAGAAGGCGTCCCGCGTAAGGCAGTTCGAGGCTTCAACAACTCTAACCGCACCTCATGCGTCGTCGGCACCGCCTGGAGCCCCCCTCCCTCCAACAACCCCTTCTTCACCACGACTTGTTTCTTCTGACTTTTTATTTCTCCAAACTTGATGTTCCATACTCTTTATTCTATCAAGTATGGGAGAAAGGGGAGTCATAGATGATTCTTTAGGACATTTGTTGCCCTACCACGACTGACAGACCGACACTCCATACTACTACTCAGATCATCTGTCTTCACTGAGCATCGACTTCTTCGTCAGGGCGTATACTTCTTTTACGACCCGACTACTACATTGCGTTGGACTTCTTTTACAACGATTCCTCTCTATACACGACAAAGATATGTTTTGGTGACCTGCATGCACGACAGAGATACATTCCGATGACATGATATCGCAACAACTCTATAGACATGGCAAGGATACGTCCGGTGATCTGAAAGTCGCAGTCCCATCCTCAAGCGACGTCTTCTATCAGCAACGGACATATTTTCTTATGATGTATCATGTGAAGATATGGTGTATACTTTTTCTTTTTGTAACAAGCTGCAGCTTTCTCAGCACCAGCTTGAGGGGGAGTGTTAGAGTTGTGTTTGTACAAGGGTTACGGCGTGACAAGGGTTACGACGGGTTACGACGTCGCTTGAGGGGGTTATATTTACATTTAATGTTTGTAACCCTTCGGGTTTCGTAGTCCTTTGTGATCCTTCTGGTTCCATAACCTTCTGTGACCCTTCGAGTTCCGTACCCCCTGTGATCCTTCGGGTTCTGTAACCCTTGTACTCTCTATGGTTTTATCTATATATAAGAGACCCTATCTCTATGGAATAAACATCTCATTCGTTCCTCTTAACAATGGAGACCACACAAATGATGGCAAACATGTGCACATCAACCTGAAGATTCGGAATCTGATCGTCGAGTTTGAAATCTAAACATTTGTAGAGTCTAGAAAATCTGGAATGGAGAATATAAATCTGAAACAGACTTGTAACTCTCACAATACTCCCCCTTTCTCCCATAATGGTCGGAAACCAATGTTGCCGACCAAGTTGGGAGAATACAAGAAAATGGGGAGAAAAAAACACATAAGTCGATCTCATTTTTTCTGTCTTTCCTTCTCACAGTTTTTTTCAAATCATTTTTTCTCGTACGAATTCTTTTTGTATGATCCCTTTTTCGGCTATTTCTTCTCTCTCCTTTTTTTAATATATACAGCCCAACTTGGCAGAAATATGCAACACAACCCCTTTTTATAAATACAAAACTCGTGTCTTCTCTTCTTTTTTCAAAGTTGCTCAGACCCCCTTTTAAAAAATAACTCTCAGCCCTTTTTTTCTTGGGCTTCTTTTTTTGCCGTAACTTTTTTTAATCGGTCTTTGGGCCCAATCTTACATGCCTCCTTTTTATTGCAGCAGATTCCCCCCCCCCCTTTTATCACAATAGTCCACTTAACATTTTGGCCCAAATAGAGAAAGAGGGAGGAGAAAATGAAAGATTCCCATACCTTTAAAGGAATCAAATCCTCTTCCTCCCCATATTACGATTAGGGTTCCCCGTGAGATGGGAACCCATCTTGTTGCAAGGAAGTGTGCCGCCAGGAGGGAGGTGATCGGCTTGGAGTTGGTGGGAGATGCACTGCCTACGCAAGGTGCCCACGCGAGGAGGAAGTCGCAGTGGTGCTAAGGGGTGCAAAATGCCCGACTAGGCGTTTGCCCGAGAAAACCAAGGTGCTATATGTGAAAATAAATAAATTGTGTGAGTCTATATAATATGCGCATATACATACATACATATGTATGTATGTCTAATTGTAAATATGTGTGTATAACTCATATTTCAATATAAGATCAATCCAATATATTTGCGGGTGCATGTACATGAGCGTACATAAATTTGTACGTAAACATGTGTATATGTATGTGTATGTATGTATATATATGCTATCACCGAATTATATTTTATAGTCAATCTATTATTTATAAATGCATATGTGTATATGTATGCATGTGTATATGTACATCTGTATGTATATGTATTAAATATTTGTGTTTCTGTCCGTATTCACACATGTGTGTGTCTACACGTGTAGATATTTGTATACATGCATGTGTTATGTATGTGTGTATGCCTATCTATACATGGTGTTTCTATATTTTTATTTATACATTTGTATTTTATTTATTTATATGTATATGTATATGTATGTACTTATAGTACTTCAAACTAATATGCATATGCAAATGTAGAGGTATATGTACTTTTTTGCGTCAAAAGTATATGTAATGTCTAGAATTAAGATATAAATGTATTACGTATACATATATGTAATGGAAGTGTGTGTGTAAATTACAAATACATGTGTGTGCATATGTACAAGTATGTGTATTAATGATACGTAGAACTAATATGTATCTAATATAAAAATCTAATCATTGATAAAAATCACAAAAAAGTATGCCAAAGCCGTACTTTTGCCTCAGGCGCTCGACATGAGCGCCCAAAGCATCAAGCGAAGTACTCGTCTAAGTGGTGCCTAAGGTAAAACCCTCACCTGGAGGGAGGCAAGGCATTAGGGCCTCACCTCGCCTCGCCTGGGCGCCTGGGCTAGCGCCTAAAAGGCCTTGACAACTCTAGATCTTAGATTGTTAAAAAAAGGCTTTTTGAACCATTTCTGATATGTCCATGATGTTGTCGATATATCTTGATGTATCATTTTCGAGCCTAAGACTGGTATGAACTGATATCAATATTTTGAACCTTGACTAATGTAGTGTATAATTTGAACGGTACTCGTGGAAGGCATGTGTAACAAATCGGCAGGTGAGCATTTCTTTTCCTGATTCTCTGGGGCAATGGCAACTTGGTAACAACTGGAATATCCATCAAGAAAACTAAAAAACTCTTTTCCAGATTATCTCTCAATGAGTTTGATCGATGAATGGTATGGGAAAGTGGTCCTTCTAGTAGCTTTATTAAGCTTCGAGCGATGGACACACCAAAATTTTGCCACCCATGTCGATATGTCCTCATTTCTCATTCATTATAATGGCAAGACCAACTCTCTAAACAACTTGTGGGGAGATCATCCACTTACTTTCCGAGATAGGATAACTTATTCATGCACTCAAGGTTCAGGAACAAGGTATGCGCATGCATTCGGACATTTCACCTCACACTGAATAAGCAGAATGCAGGGGCATATGTGGAGGTTTATGTGATTGTATGCAATTATTTAATTTTTATTTTATAAATAAATACAACTATAGATATTTACGACTTTTAAATTTATGTAATAAAAGTGAAGTTGCATACTTTTCGTGTAACAACCTCTGTTGATAACAAAGTTAATATATGATAGTGCTAATAACCAATAACCATTATATAAATACCACATACCAATAAGACACAAATAATCCTAAGCTAATTATTGTTTGTATTCGAAATAAGTATATCTACGAATCTATATAACTAAGTCTTGGTCGGCATACAGTAACAATATTTAACGAACCTGTAGCACTAAAAAATTTAAGAAATTTAAAAATCCGCATCAACAT
Organism: Ottelia alismoides; assembly: GCA_037367405.1. Taxonomy (NCBI): domain Eukaryota; kingdom Viridiplantae; phylum Streptophyta; class Magnoliopsida; order Alismatales; family Hydrocharitaceae; genus Ottelia; species Ottelia alismoides. Next base: position 622,117 of record JAZKJV010000699.1, read on the forward strand.
TTTTTACTGTTCTAACTAAATTGTAGCAATATAAGCATTCCTTCCAAAATAATGAACTTATTAGATTTTAGAGTATTTATTGTACATAAAATTTAGGGTTTTTATTCGTTGTGCCCCTCTGAGATATTGCAATATCAGTTATGCCCATCCCTTTTTTGGATATCAGTTGTGCCTCTACCTTCTTGCAAAATTATAGGAGCACAACTAATATTTCAAAAAAGAGGGGCATAACTGATTGCAATATCTCAAAGGGGCACAACTGATGAATAACTCCGAAATTTATGGTATATAAAAAATGTTGCCATAAAATGTAATGTATATTTGGCGGGAAGAGAACAAACAAGTTTTCGATAGTGCACTGAAATGAAATGCCTTGAACACGTGAAGATAAATTGGATAATAGAAATCTTGGTAGAAAGATGACAACTCATAAGTAAAGATAATAGGTCAAGTTGCAATTGCAATGGTAAAAAACATTAGCGATAAATAAACAGAACGTTCCAAGATTGAAAAAATAAAGGTTATGGAAGGTTTGTAGATTTAACATTGACGTCATGTAGACGCCTACCTGTAAGCTATATATATTCACAATAAGTATTAAAAATAAGTTACAAAAATCAAAAAATCTTTTAATTTCTCGAATGATCTATAACATTTTCCATATACATTCTCTCTCCACGGAAAATATTCCTGTTCCGTGCAAGCCATATGGACCAAAAATAGATGACACCTACACCTTAGTATGATCACTCATATTTCCCAAATCATTCATCGAGTCCCACAAGCCAGTCCAATCAATTGTTGACTCCAGCTCCACTTGTGATGCCACCCACACTTCCTTTCAACAACCTCGTTCGCTACAAGACATCGTTGATATGTATCGCTACTACCAGGAAAAAACTCAGCTCGTCGCTCGACGGTCAACATGTGATTCCTACATAGCAACCAAACAAAAATCCTCACCCTCATAGGGACCTTCCACCTCCAAATGTTAGTAAACCTATCCAAAGCGCCTGTTGGATTAAATATCATCGTCCGATAGAAGGCCATTTAGATGTTGTGAACGGAAAAACCGGCAAAGCCTCCATAAGACATAAAAACTTTGCAAAGCATTAATCAGAAAGCTCATAACAAAACATATGGATCCAACTCCCTACCTCCCAACAATCCCTCATGGAAGCCCCAACAGAAGCTGCCATAGCAAGCAATCGGGGAAAATGAGCGCATAATGGCTCATGGCAAATCCAATCATCAATCCAAGATCAAAAGACATGACTGTTACCACGAGCCAACCGCAAGAGAGGGATCACCTATGGAAGCACCGCGCAAATCTCCCTCCAAAAGTTGGAAGGTCAGTAATAGCAACAATTTGTGAAGTGGGGTCCTAAGAGATACCATAAATCAACCACAACGTCCTACGGAGCATATCGAAGCCTCCTCCCCAAACTCTAGTCACCCACTTCACCAAAAGGGAGTTGTTCATCACTTCCAAGCTTCGGATCCCTAATTCCACCATCCTCCTCTTTAAGGACTAGAGTCTTCCACCCCACCAACGACATCCCTGAGACTCCCCGAAGGTGGACCGAAAAAAAACTCCGCATTATCGCCTCCAACTTCACCTTCATCCCAACATGTAAGAGGCGTGTAGACAAGAAGAACACAAGAATAGCCAAGAGAACAACCTTCAACAGGACCAGACATCCACCTCTTGATAAGCAAACCACAAGTCAACTCACCAGCTTTTTCTCCCCTCTCAATAACATGAGCGTACTTTAATTGTAGTGGCTTTCCACCCAACAGCGGGCTAGTTGCATCCCAAGGTACAAGATCGGTAGAGCCCCCCTCTACATCTACAAAATTCCTTCACAAAAAATCACCTCCTCCTCATCCCGAAAGGAACAAAAGCAGACTACGCATGATTGATTCGAAGGCCGAAGACAGACCCAAACAACTCAAGGACAATGCTCATCACTTTTACGGATGTCGACTGCCTCTCTACATAAAAAATGGTATCATCTGCATATTGTAGCACGGGGATGGAAATCTCCCATGAACTGAAGCCCGTCAAAAAATCCCCCCCAAAGACCTTTCTCAAGTGAGATGCATTAAGGATGAGGAAGGTCACGTGCTTGTTACTGAGAGGGATATATAGACTAGATGGAAGCATTATTTCCATAAACTTTTCATTGGAGAAAGAAATAGAGAGATCACTGTGGGTGATCTAGCTACCAGTGAAAGTTACTTGAATTGTGCATGCTATAGACGAATTCAAAGAAAGGAAGTAGAGTAGGCTTTGAAAGTTACGAGACCCGGGAAAGGTGTAGGATTGGATGACATCCCTGCAGAAGTATGGAGAGTTTTATGTGAGTGTGGTTTGACTTGCCTTACGAATTTATTCAATGTTATTTGGCAAAGTAAGAAAATGCCTGAAGATTGGAGGAGAAGTATCGTGGTGCCTCTTTATAAGAATAAAGAAGACATTCGAAATTGTTCAAATTACAGAGGCATCAAGCTGATGAGTCATACTATGAAAATTTGGGAACTTGTGATTGAAAGAGGGTTTAGGCAATTCGGATTCATGCCATGTCGCTCGACTATTGAAGCCATCCATTTGCCGAGGAGAACAATGGAAATTTATAGAGTTAAAAGGAAGAACCTCCATATGATTTTTATTGATTTGGAGAAGGGTTATGATTCCGTCCCACAGGCGATATTGTGGAGAGTTTTGGAGAAGAAACAAGTACATGTCCTATACATTAACCTCATAAAGGATATGTATGATAGGGCTTTATTTTATATAAGGATCCCGTCTGAGATGACTGACTATTTTGACATCAACATGGACATGGGTTTACATCAAGGTTTAACTTTGAGTTCATTTCTTTTTACTTTGATTATGGACGAGTTGATAAGTCACATTCGGGATGAGATACCTTGGTGTATATTATTTGCTGATGATGTTGTGTTGATTGATGAGACTAGAGATGGAGTAAATGAGAAGCTTGAGGTTCGCGGAGACATGCATTGGAAACTAAAGGATTTCATATAAGTAGGGCTAAGACTGAATATATGGAGTTTTGGAGAAGAGACAAGTACATGTCCTATACATTAACCTCATAAAGGATATGTATGATAGGGCTTTATTTTGTGTAAGGATCCCGTCTGGGAAGACTGACTATTTTGACATCAACATGGACATGGGTTTACATCAAGGTTTAACTTTGAGTTCATTTCTTTTTACTTTGATTATTGACGAGTTGACAAGTCACATTCGAGATGAGATACCTTGGTGTATAATATTTGCTGATGATATTGTGTTGATTGATGAAACTAGAGATGGAGTAAATGAGAAGCTTGAGGTTTGGAGACATGCATTGGAGACTAGAGGATTCGTATAAGTAGGAATAAGACTGAATATATGGGCACCTTTGATGGCAATATTGATGAAGGAATTGAGGTGAAGATTGTTGACTATAACATTCGGAAGGGAGATTCTTTTAGATACTTGGGATCTATTTTGCAATTATGGGGAAATTGATGGAGATGTTACTAATAGAATACATGCAGGCTGGCTAAAACGGAGAGGAGCCTCTGCTATTCTCTGTAATAAGAAAATTCCTTTAAAAATCAAAGGAAAGTTTTACAAAGTAGCCGTGAGACCTGCTATGCTATATGGATTTGAATGTTGGCCTGCAAACCATAGACATGTGTAGAGAATGTAAGTAGTAGAAATGAAAATGCTAAGGTGGATGTGTGGACACACACACACACACACACACACGTAAAGATCGGATTCGGAATGATGCAATGAGAAATAAAGTTGGTGTAGCTCTGATCAAGGATAAGATGCGAGAAAATCGCTTAAAATGGTTTGATCATTTGCAAAGAAGGCCATCTGATGCACCAGTTAGGAGATGCGAGTTTCAGGATGTTGAGTCAGCTAAGAGAGGGCGGGGGCAGCCTGAGAAGTATTGGAATGAGACTATACAAAAGGGGTATTAGTTTTTTGGATATAAGCCCGGAATTGACCCAAGATAGACCTAAATGGAGGCATAGAATCCATGTAGCTTACCCTACTTAATTGTGGGAAAAAGGCTTCTTTTTTTGCTGTTATTTGTAACCCTTCGGGTTCCGTAATCCTATGGGGGTATTTATGTATTTTTCCTCTTGTACTCTCTAGGGTTTTCTGTCTATATAAGAGACCCTACCCTTATGGAATAATCTTCTCATTCATTTCTCTTCTTCACATATATCATCAACAATAGCCTCATGTTCCAACCCTCTAAGAGGGTCCGTCGTCTGGACAGAAGATCTTGTCATACAATTGTCAACATCTGCTCCCATTTGTTGGCTTATACTTTGATTTGACCTTCCTCCCCTTTCATCGAGCCTTGAAGCGCCATTAAAATCCATCCACTTCTGAAGGACATCTTCCTTTACATCACCATCGTGCGTTTTGAATATATATGCAAGATCGACGGGCTTTGTGTAGTCATCTCTGTCATGACTCATGACCCTCTCTTGCGTATTTTATCCTTTATAGTGAACTTAAGGAAGAGGTCTATATGGCAAAGCGGTTAGGTTACACTGTTGATGGGAGTATGCATGCCTTATGCATATGGTTATCTATGGCCTAAAGTGGAGCTTGATTTGCCAGACTTCAGCTTCGTTGGATTTCATTAGACTATGTTTAATTATTTCGTGCTTATTTAGAGACATGCTTTGGCTCCCGTTATCGTTATCCTTACCATATATGTTGATAATATGTTTTTTTTATTCAAGATAATACGGTTATTGTTAGAATTATTATTGTTAGAGTTAGTATGTTTTCTATTTTTTGAGCCCTTTTACCCTTCGGGGTCATACTTGTAGATCTGGTCTGCATCTCCGGGTGATTCTACCCTAGTTGAGTACTACATGCATCTCACTAGCATGTATGAGGAGCTTGTGATCTTTTAGCCTTCATGTCGTATCGAACAGGTACAAGAGCATTCGGATTGGCAAGTGTATCATTTTCTTGATGGCCTACATTCCCGATATCGGCAGTAAAGGAACAATTTCTGATATATGATATGCTGCCCACAACAAATGTCATATTTTGACATCTTGAGGAACTGGAGGCATTTGCAGCTCGACCTCCTACCTTACTTCCAGCAGAGAGTTATGCGCGCATTGCATCATCTGGGAGATGAGGACGATACTACTTTCGAGGAGGACTGACCGTGGACCAAAATTTGGATGTAGACGTGACTTTGACCGTGGTCGTGGGTGAGATTCTACCGCTCAGTTTCCATAGTGCACTTACTATGGTTGCTGGAACCATCCATCCGAGTGATGTTGGCAGAAGTTTGGCTTACCTCCCTATCACGCCAATAGTGCCTATGAGGATGCCTATGATGTGGAAGACGTGTCGACTACTACAAACTCCGATGGCAAGACAATACATCTCAATGATGCAGATTATTCATGTGTGATGTAGATTATTCACGTCTGATGCAGATTATCCAGACTCTTAGGTCCACTACCTCCAGTGAGACTGCCACTGCTATTCTAGCTACTCCTTCAGGTATAGTAGCCAACTCTGCTATCACTCCTGCTCTAGCTTGGATCATTGACTCTAGAGCCTCTACTCATCTAACTGGGGAAGGTAGCCTACTAAACTTCTTCGTACCCTCTTCCTCGGTGAAGTCGGTTCGAGTCGCCAACGTGACTCTCTTACCTGTTACAACCATTGGAACAACGGAGTTATCCTCTAGCTCCGACTGTCCGGTGTTCACTGTACTCCTGATTTCCCTCTTAGCTTACCATCTATCCATAAGCTTTGTGTTGAGCTTGATTATCGTGTGATATGTGACAAATTCTGTTGTTATTTTCAGGACATATGTAGGAGGCAGATTTTTGGTGGATGTCATGAGAAGAATGACATGTATTATCTTGACATGCCATCGGATTTCAAGTTTATCGGTGTTGCGTTCATCTCTAAATGAGCAGCTCCTATGGCATCTACGCTTTGGGCATCCTTCTGCCAAGGCTTTCTCCATGATATTCTATGAACTCTCTACTCTGAAGTCCTTTCAGTGCAATGCATGTGGGTTCGAGAAACATCATCAAGCTTTTGTCCTGTTCATATTGAGTCCCATAGTGCTAGTTTTTTTGGTCTGTTCATTGTGATGTTTGGAGACCTTGCCCGGTCCGAACATTGAGTGGTTATCTCTATTTTATTGTCTTTGTAGATGATTATATCTTCTTGGGTGTATCTAATAAACGAGCGTTTAGATAGAAATTTCTTTCATTATGTTAAAATCTCTTTTTCTACGTGTGTTCAGATTATTCGAATTGACAATGCCCTTGAGTTCATCCAATAGGACTTGGCATCTTTCTTTTCGTCTCAAGGGGCTATTCACCAAACCTACTGTTCTTATACCTTGCAACAGAATGAGATCGTGGAAAGGAAACTTCGACACTTGTTGTATACTTTTAGATCTCTTCTTAGTCACATGAATGCTCCTAAGTACTATTGGGAGGATGCCATTCTTATTGCTTTCATCTCATCAATAGAGTTCTATCTTATGTTCTCAAAGGAGAGGCGCCGTTCTCCTTGCTATACCCTATCGAGTCTCCTTTTCCTTTACCTCTGAGGAGTTTTGGTTGGGTTGCATTTGTTCATAACTTCCATGCAACTGTCAAATGGTCACCTACGGCTATCTAGTGTGTGTTTCTTGGGTACTCTCATACTCATAAAAGCTATTGCTTCTATGATCTTGTTGGGCATTGATATTGTGTGTCTACTAATGTCACATGCCTTTGGACCTTCCTCCATCACCAATCGTTTCTACTCCAAAACACACTACACTTGAATCCGTTCCTTTGTATGTTCCTTTCCCTGCCCTTTTTATGCAGGATAATATGCCCTCTTCAAATGCTCCCACCATGACTACGTCGGATGTACTTGTAGAGCTTCCGATAGCTCTCCACAAGCAAAAGAGACAGCGTACTTTTCACCCTATTTCTCATTTCACTTCTACTGATGGTTTATCTAGTTGTGACAAGCAGTTTGCATATGCTCTGAATGCCATTTGTGTTCCCAGAGATCATCATAGTGCGATGCAGGACCATGGCTGGCGACATGCAGTGGATGAGGTGATGGATGCAATTACTTCTCAAGACACGCGGGATGTTGTGCCCAAGGCCCTAAATGTCGGTTTCGGTCGTCATTTCGGTACCGATCGATACGGAATTTCGGTGGAATTTCGATCGAAATTCGACCGAAATTTCGGTCATTTCGGTCATTTTTTGTACTAAGACCTTCATATTTCGGTCATTTTGGCCATTTCGGTCGAATTTTGATTTCACCAGGATATCGATATTCGACAAAAATTCGATCGAATTTCGCTGAAATTTGAGGCCATGGTTATGCATTGCCCTAAGAGTTCGACCAGTGGCCCGCAAATGGGTCTTCACGACTAAACAATCTTCTGATGGGTCCATTAATAGATTGAAAACCGGATTAGTTGCGAAAGGCTTCACACAAATCTATGTGGTTGATTACTTTAAGACGTTCTCTTCAGTTGTCAGAATGGGGTCTATACACACCATCCTTTCCTTTGCTAACAATAAGGCTTGGCCCATTTACTAGCTTGATGTGAAGAACACCTTCCTTTATGGTGATATCGATGAGGAGGGTTTATATGATGCAACCGCCTGGTTATGTAGTCGAGGGAGCGTGCGTATGCTGATTATGCAAGGCCATCTATGGCCGAAAATAAAGCCCTAGGGCATGGTTTGATAGACTTACGACTAAGATCAGCACTCTTGGTTTCAGAGGATGACATCTTACTACTTAGTCTTCGTTAAATGACGATCTACCAGTATCGTCATCCTTGCAGTTATGTTGATGATATGGTCATCATCGGAGTCGGCGAAGCCGGCCTTTTAGAGACCAAGACTTTACTCCAGAAGGTCTTTGTCACGGAGGATATTGGCCAACTCCGTTGTTTCCTTGGCATTAAGGTGATGCAAACTACATGAGGGCTCCATTTCTCATAGAGGAAGTATTGCCTTGAGATTCTAATTGAGGTTGAACTACTTGAATGTAAGCCATATGGCATCCTCGCAGAAGCGAGGAAAAATTCCACATCTACCGATCCTGCATTTGAGGATACTACATAATATAGAAACCTAGTGGGTAAGCTTCTCTATCTCACTGTTACTAGGCTAGATATATCATATGCTGTGAGCAAAGCCAACCAACACATGGAGAGACTTCTTTACAATCATTGACAGAATGTTCTTCTGATCCTTCAATATTTTAAGGAATCTCCTGGACGAAAACTTTCTAAGGGGTCAGTGGTCACATTGATATCTTTACCTATACTGATGCTGACTATGCCAATTCGTTTGAGGATCATCGGTCCACTACTGGTTACTTGACAAAACAAGAAGCAGATAATGGTCTCCAGATCTAGTGCAGAGGCAGAATACATGACATTGGCCTAGCATGCACCACCACATTTTCAACGTAAAAACAATCATGGCAAAACACCACTCCATTGCTCAACCACAAAGCCCATATCATTGTCACAATGTCCAATCTCTCCTTGTGCCACTCAAATCTGCCCCAATTGAGTTCTGAAGACAAAGACAGTGTCCGTTCTCACAGTTTGATCCCCAAAGAGGATCCATTCCCCAACAAGCTTCCATACTTCAAAAAAAAGATGATCGACATCCTCAACATCCCCCAGATGCTGAGGGCATGTTGAGTCAGCATCCTGAACATAACGAACAAATTTGTCCTTAGTTAGCATCCTTCCCCTCTTGAAAAGACAAAGGGACATCTTCATACGTATTGAAATCTTCCACTTCTAAATCCGCTTGCAGTCCACCGCACGTCCATCGGAGTCAAAAACCAAAGGTCCCTTCAAGACCTTGTAGGCCTTCCCAACCGGTAATCACGACCATCAGTGGGTCCAATCACATTCTCAAGCTCTCCAAGTAAAGTGATAAGCTCCTCCAAATACTAATTCAAGGGCTTAGACCTAGACAACATGAAGAAAGAGTGCCCATCTTAAACATTCGTCACCAAGCAATCCAGATGCATAACCAATGCCATAAGCCATAGAAACCTCGCTTGTAATGCCCCCCCTCACACTAATCGTCCGTCCAGAATCTAAACTCGTGACGTCTCCAACAACCGATCTCAGGAACATGCAGATCTCATTCACTACAATGCACACACCTTGCCAAAATACTGGGTGCAACACAAAGATCCTCGGTACCGGGGAAATCGAGGCCGGATCCGTAGATCCTCATGATCAAGCCGCAAACTGTTACAATCCCCCCAAATTCGGGTGACTCGCTTGCTGAGTAAGGCCTTATTCATCTTCTCTAAGCTACGCACGCCAAGGCCCCATCCTCCCTTGAGCAGGATGCCGTGTTCCAATCCACTTAAAGGAACCTATTTGATCGCCCAAATGATCACCAAAAAAATCTCCTTATAATCGCCTCAAGCCTCTTCAGCACACCTACGGAAATAACCTAGAAAAGAGGAAGAAAATAAGGATCGTAGACAGGACTAACCACAAGAGAACCAATCTACCACCCCTGGAAGACTTCCAACCTGTTAGCCTCTGCTCCAACATCTCAACCACTGGCGACCAGTTAGCGACGTGCATCCTCCCTGCCACTAAGGGCACACCAAGATAACGCAACGGTAAATCCCTGCGCGGAGAGCATAACCACCATCCAGCACACTAGATGATCTTCGACTCTGTTAGCTCAAAAGGAACGAATTCTGTCTTATCACTATTGAGCCTCAACCCGGACACAACATCGAAAATGCACAAGACTACCGACATCCCCTTGCAGTTGTCTGCACCACCATATGCAAAAAGTATCGTGTCATTGCTGTATTGAAGAGTGAAAATGAAATCTCATCCTTTGTCTAACCATTGCAGTACCTCATGTAATGGCACGAACCACCATGACCGTCAACGCATCGGTCACAAGCACGAAAAGTAGTGGTGCTAAAGGACATCCCTAACAAACCCCATGTTGCGACGGTAAATAACGACCCTTCGATTGCCCATTCACTAAGACTGCACAAGAACCTGTTGTGATACATCGCTTCATCCACGAAATCCATCTATCCAGAAATCCACGTCGGTGCAGAGAAGCCCACATGAAATGTCAGTCAACACAGTCGTTCGCCTTCGAGAAGTCCACCTTTCACAACACCCCCTTAGTCTTCCTCCTTCGTCAGCACCACTATCTCAGATGTCGCAACCACCCTGTCCATGTCCAGAAGCTTATCCACCAGGTCCTAAAATTCCTTGAAAAAGAAGACATGGAAGCCTCTAGTTCGAGGCAGTCGTCTTAATTCAACCTAAAAAGCGCTTCACAGATTTTCTAACAACCCAAAAGGCCTCGTCAATGACTCTGCATCTGAACCAGAAATGTGACTCACCCCCAAACCCTACCACCTCGAGCCACAGTGAGGAATGCGCTTGTTCGTGCCTCTAAAGTAATCAATAATTGTCCTCGTCCCTCCCATGAAACTCCTCTACTCCGACCAACACAGAATGAACCAAGTTTCTCCTTTTGCCATTTGTAATCGTGTGGAAGAATATGGTATTGGTATCGCCCTCTTTCAGTCACTTCTGCCTCGATCTCTGCCTCCAAACTCCCTCTTCCTATCCTCTTCTTCTGGAATCTTCTGTACAACACCATGGTTCACGAGCTCCTCATCATCCAGGTCCCTGACATCCTCCAAACGGTCCAGCCTCACCATCTCCTCTGTGTAGGTCTTCCTTTACTCCCTCACCATGCGAGAGTCCCTCCTGAACACTAGCAATCTACTTCGTAATGTAGTCAACTTCGATGCGAACCTCACCGTGGCCGAACCCACCACTTCTAAATCCAACCAGAAAGCTCCCACCAAATCAGGAAAGCCCTCTTCCAACAACCAACACCGTACACATATGAAATAGGATGACGACCCTCTGCTGCTACATGAGTCAAAGCAAATAGGCATGTGATCTAATCGGGATCTAGGTAACGAAATAACAACCAAGCTAAGCATCTCCAAAGCTTCGATTGATAGAAAAAATTAGTCAGTCTACGATCTAGAAGAGGTGATCCTCCAAGTGTAGCAACATTTTGCCGCATCCACAACCGCCAATGCTAAATCATCCACCACCTCCGCAAAAGGGCCAGGCCCAGGATCCTGTGCACCTCTTCCACATGGTCCGTCTTCTAAGTAAATTGTGACATTAAAATCACCACCTATTAGCCATGCCGTCTTCGAAAATTTGTTTAACTGTCCACATCTCATCCCATAGCTCCAAATTTGTGTTTGCCCCCACAGCACCATACACCGAAGTAACCGCAAAGCTGGTCTGATCTGTCTTGTTTACCAGCGCCACCGATACCAAATGAATCAGGACCACCTCATCTACAAGATTGAAAAGCTCCCTGCTTCAAGCAACAACAATCCCTCTTGAACTACTAGTCGCTAGAACCGCTATGAAATCGTTAAGATGCATACTCGAAGGGGACCTGCACCTCACAGAACTCCAAGAATCAATCTATTCCTTCTGCAAACAAGCCACGTCGATCTTCTACATAGCTAACATGGTGTCAATTGCCAATCGCTTCTCCGATTGACCAAGACCCCTCACATTCCAAGATATGATTTTCATTGTGCAACCGAAGGGGGAAGCCCCGCCACCTGAACTCCCACTGTCTTTGCAACCTCCAGTTTATATGCCCTCCTAGCCTCATTCACTTCGAACTCCACAACATCCACGCCAGCTACATTGTTCTTCCGCAAAACTTCTCATACCGTCTGAGTTTCAACTCCCTCAATCCCTTCTCCAGTTTCGAAAGCCCCCTCTTCTAGATTACCACTTCTCTCCTCAACAAGCACCAAGTTCCTCTCTTCTCATGCTCAAGCATTCTTGTTTCCCAATCCAGAGCGTTTACTCGTCGCTTCTTCTGATAGAAGAGGAGCATATTTGTTTCCCCATCCAGAGCGTTTGCCCGTTCAAAGACCTCAGCTTCTTGCTACAAAGCTCAAGAGTGCCCCTCATTCGTGGTCGACCCTTTTGAACCAATGCCCCTAAACTAGGTTCGAAATTGGTCAGCCTGCACCCGCCGCAAGCTTCTAAGGGGATACCGCCCCTCCCAAGAGAACCTCAGACGCGACCGCCAACACCGGCTTTGTCAATGCTTGTATGAGTTCTCCCATCGGGAACTCCACCAATGCCACTGCATGGCCACCATGAGTTGATTCCACGCCCCCACCACCAGCTGTTGTAGACCACGAGGGAAAGGGATAAAACTGCCCTGCTCGGGCTCCTTCCAGATTGGAAGGTCGAGGAGGGGATCCCAGACCCTAAAGCCTTAATCAGATGTGGATTGAACCTGTAAAATGAGCTGCCACCATTGGTACTAGAGAGTTCGATAAAAGCGTAATCGGACTTGGAGCCAACAGGTTCAGACCTGAGTCGAGGTCAATGCAACTAAACAGGTTCAAAGGCATACCCAAATTCGAGGTCTGTTGCACACCACCTAAAGACTTCACTTCGATGCACAATTTCTGCATTTAATGTTTCCTATATGGAAACCACCACATGCCTCCCCCGAAGATTACGTCTTTCGAGATTTCTGTTGAAGAATCTGCCTTTCGAGCTTCCCCAACGATCATCGAAGACGATGCCGGCATACCACCTTCCTCTAATTGAACATGCTACAACGCCGCCACCATCCGGTCGATTCGCATCATCGCGCGTAGACGGGAGGAAAGCTTTGCTCCTCTTATCATCACCTCTACCTCCGACCCTTCTCTCGGTCGCAAGCTGGAGCTGCAAAGGTCTACGACTTCACCGAACTGTTCCAGGACCTCTCTCAGGATCTCCACCCTCCTACAATTCAGTGGGACACCTGCCATTGAGATCTTCCAAAAAGGTTCTCCTTCCTCCAAACCTCTATCAAGAAAGCGTGGTCCCCGCCATTTCATGACGCCCGTCAACTCCACTTGCAGACCACCCTCCAGTGCGTCTGAGATAACATCCTTCTCCCCTTTTGACGAAAGACCCTTCACACATTAGGAGCATCCACCCATACAAATCGTATCCACACCAGTGCCAACATCTCTCGTCGCGCGAATCCTTTCTCTCATCCTAGAAGTGCCTCCTTGTCTCCCTCCCTAACAACAAGGCCCTCTAGCATCTGCCCCCTGTTCGCCCCTTCGAAAGGCGGAGTAGGAGAGAAACCAACTCCGCCTCAGAAAGAAGACCCCGTCTCGATGCTTCCTTTGAATCGGAGTCGCATTCCTGAGCAGGAACCTTCTTTGACCATGTTCCCCCAGCCACGCAATCCCTATGGTGATGCCCCGATCGCCTGCATTGGAAACAGAGCTGTTCGGTTGCCGCACATGTACGAGAGAGGTGCTTCACCGATTCGCACCGAAAACACCACTTTGCAGCTCCTCTTAAAGGCTTCCATGGGCGCTTCTTCTCCTTCGGTTTACTCCAGGGAACGTCCCCCTGCTAGATCCTCCATCTCAACATCCTCGAGTACCTCATGCTCGACATCAGAAGCAAAGATGTCCCCTCAGTCATCGGCCACTACTGCTTCCCCCTTGTCTGCCTCTCCCCACTGCAGCTTTTGCCCCTGCCTCCGATCCCGCTACCTCTCTCTCCCATCCCCCTCACATCACAACTAATAGTGATGGACACTTTGTGGTAATAAAGGGGATTTTAATGACAGGATGTGCCATTTGAGTGTGCTTTCTCCTTGTTGTACTGTACCATTCTGGCAGGGTGATTATTCTGATGCAACTGTTGCGATATATCATTCAGGCAATCTTGCTTGTTTTGTTATACATGGTTCTAATATATATATTTGTTGCTTAATACTGGGGCCTCTATTTAACATTGTAGAGAAAGGTCTTATTTGACAATTACGACGGGTGCGCTCGGCCCAGACTCTACATGTTATTGTTGCTAGATATCCTCAGTTGAAGGGAAGTCACCTCTAAGTATCAGACTCACTGACGTGTTTTTGTTCCCGAGTTCTCCATCAGCTTGTTATCTGTTACTTTGCAAAGAGTTGCACTGCTGAGCTATTTTTAATGCTCCCATTTTTTCTGGATATGTTGTCTGGGAGCACGATTGGTGCATCTCATATAGAAGGGTGTTATCTATCATTTGATTCAGTCCTCAGAAACTGCGGCCTGTTTTGGGATTCAATTTTTTCCTTTCAGCATTTTTTGGCATCCATGCTTAAGCCACCCCTATTGGTAGTAGGTTCGTCGGGTTCTTCCTCAGCTTCCTCCAACTACTCAACTAGATTGTGAGGCATGACAATTGGGGAAGCACCATTGAAGCTCATTTTGTATTTCTAGTATTGTCAACATTCCTGCCTTATTTGGTTTATTCCACTTGATGTTTGGGGACCTAGCAGACATCTTGATCATTTGGGAAATTGTTTATTTGATTTATTCCACTTTGATGTTTAGGGACCTAGTAGATATCTTGATCTTTTGGGAAACTATTATATTTTTGGTCCTGTTGACATGTTTCCTATGTTTCTTTGTATTCTTAATGAGTTGGACGTCTATTCAATTTTGTTGCTTTTTGTTAATGAAATAAAAACTCAGTTTGGCGCCAATGCGAAGTACTTTGCTTCACATTGGAATCTGGTTGTTGATCTCAATCTTCGACACATTCTTGATATTGCTCACTGCTACATTTCAGTTTTTCGAGCTCGGAATCTACCTATAAATTCATTTCAGTTTTTCAAGTTTGCATACATGGATAAATTTGTTTCAGGGATTCAAGTTGGTTTTGGGGGATACAATTCTCGCTACTGCTTTTCTGATTAACCACATGTCTACTTCTATTGATGAGCAAGTACCTATTGAGGTTCTTTACTCGGAAAAGGAGATTCTCTGTGTTCTTCATAGAGTGTTTTGGTATGCTGCCTTTGCTCACATTCTCACTCAATGGAGGGATAAGTTGGCTGATAGGGTAGTCAAATATGTGTTCTTACATCATGCTAGAAACCATGTGAGATATCATTATTACGATCCAAGGCCATAGAAGCACTATATTATTGTGGATGCCACTTTTCTTGAGTATGTTCCTTTCTTTTCTAGTATGGTATCATGTGTCTCCGCCCTCTATTTATATTGTCTCAGACTATTCAAATACCTCTCCATGAATTCTAGGATAATTGGTTCAAATTTTAGTGTCATTGGAGGATTTTGAGCATGTAAATATACAAAATGCACGCTGATATTATGAATAGGAGAACTTGGTTAGTAGTTGGTTATGTTGAGTATTATTCAATTCAGTTTTCTATGAATCTAAATTTTGAAAAAATGCAGGCCTGTGCTCTATACAGCAATTGGTGGCCAATGTTGTCAGGTCAGTAATTGTCAAGGCCTAATTGACGAATTTTCGTTGATGAGTAATTATATACTAGTAACAACTCATTTTGTACTGCAGCTCTAATGTATATCTTCATACCTATGCCTTGTTTATTTTTCGGTGGCGGATCAACCTACTTGTTGGCCAACAGTGATGGTGGAGGGTAATGATGAGTTTAATTTCCATGTTTGTTAAGTAGTTGCCATTATGAGTTTATTTAGCTATTATTCTCTAAAAAACCGTGAGTTTGTTTTCATTACTTGTTAATTGAAAGTTTAGCTGTGTTTGAATTGACATTTGTAAGTTGATCTTGCATCAATGACTGTGTCCGAACACCCTTCCCTTTTCTTTGCTTTTCCTCTATGCACGTGCCTCCCCTGACCTCACATATATTGACATTGGTATTGCTATTAAAATCCCTTAGGCATGCCCCCACTTTTCTAATGTATCTATGGACTATTTAAAATGTGCTTCTTTGAATATTTATTAAGAATGTATTAAATGGCAAGGTTGCAAAAATCGGTAGTCATTACTCGGTCTGTTGAGTTACTAACTAAGGATTAATTGGTAGTCGGACGACTAATTAGATTTAATCGTCTTTGAAATTTTTTAATTATTTCAAATATATAAATAATTTCTATTTTTTATACATATTTTCTTATATATTTACATAGATATCTACATTTTCTATACCATCATAATGAAAGGAAAAAGTAGTTGAATTCAAATAGAACATTAAGCATATTAGAATAGATTTGCTTTAAAAAAATATGGTATGTCCATGCAAAGATCGATCAACTAGTCTTCCTAGTCGAAATTAGTCAATACTCGATCGACCACTCCTGGCTAGACTAGTCGAGCCTATTAGTTGGGCGATTTTTACAACATTGTTAGATGGGCAATTAGATCTCTCCAGAATCCAATTACACCAATTTTCATTAAGTCCCATATTGCTTGATGGCGGGACTTTGTAGTGTTGATACTGCTATATAAAGAGCCCCACCTCTCACGTCTCTCGAATAACATAATGTGATTGCTAGTTCTTTGAGGCTTTCTCCCGTAGTTTCATCCCGCTTCTTAGAGAGTAGCGTTCCATGTAAAATCATGTTTATCTGTTCTTGGATTCTACACCATTCATTTCTTTATTTGTTCTTTGATTCTACACATTTCATTTCTTTATTTTCACATTATTGCACATTCTTTTGGGAAATGCTATGGGATTGGCCTTATTTCATGCCATTCTCTTCGTAGAGTTTGTACGAAATTAAACATGCCGTTTTGTTTTCGATTTCAATTGAGGCTGGCTTTTCTTATTTTTTTCATGAGTAATTATTTAAGTTAATCATGTGCGCAACAATTTGCTTCCATGACCTTTTTGAGTGCAACTAATGGTTTCAACTTGAGGATCCATTGTTGGTTCACTTGTGGCCATAGTCCATGTACATGTGATAATGCCTACAATTCTCTTGGTTGTGCATGTATCTTTTCTAAAGTCAAAAAGTAGAGCACATGCTTTATGTAGTTATTGCTCTTGTATTAGGATTCACAATATCGTTCTCAAGGTGGGAGCAATGCGGTGTTATTGTAAAGAGGAGAGGGCGATCAGGTTGGAGATCGTAGGTGATGGACGATGCTATCTTGCATAGGGCTAAAGTGCCACCTCTATTTGTCTACGTGTGGAGTTGGCTCATGCTTCGCATTAGAGCGACGGAGGCTATAGCGAATATGCCTGGTCCTATGGGGGGGTACCTACCTGATGCTTGGCTATGTGTTGATCTTTGCCCGATACTTCGACTACTATTGTTGCTGATGGAGGAGGATTAGCTCCTTCTACCTCCCTTAGTGGTCCCTCTTATACAATAGTTGTTGCGTAGTTCAGGGTCGAGCATTCGGATTCTGGGCCATGGATGATGTTACTTTTGATTTAGAAGAAGGTGTTGAGGAGGTGATTGGAGGACATTGCACCTTCGTAGGCATGGTCAACAACCTATTTTGACTATGGAAAGGGAGTTTCAATGCTTCAAGTTCGGCTAACAATGGGAATGCAAGATGCATATGATGTGATGTCCTTAGGCGACTCTATCTCGAGGATAGAGTCAATTTTGTTTCCTTTTTTTGAATCATAATTACTTCTAGCCTCATTGCGTCATAATTATTTCCAAAATGGACAAGATTATCTATGTCTTCCTCCTGATGAGAAATCTTTTAATCAACTTAAATTTATTGTTTAATATCTGTTTATTACTTGTTTCAGCTTCAATTTTTTACTGACAATCACTTATTTATTACTATATCCTATTCCGATATTACTATCATTGCGTATTTGCGTTTCTTAGTTACTTATGTATTTCATTTATTTACTTATAATAGGTTTATGTTACTATTACTAATACAAAAAGTTACTATTCATGCATTTTTCTTGTAAATGTATTGAGTTATTGATGGTCGTTTCCTTTTTTACTGGCAAGGCTTATAGTTTACTAATGATTACTGAAGTGTTACTGATCTTGCATTCCATTCGAAATTGCTTTGTGATACTTACGTTTCAACGGTATATGGTAGAAGTGTTTCTTTATATTACTACTTATTCTTCATTCTTACTTGTGCTTTTACATTGAATTCAACAACATTTGATACTATTTTAAGTAATATATCAGTAACATCTCAAATTTATTTAATTAACACTCCTTACTTCAGTTGCATTTGATATTATTACAAGTAATTTTTTGCAATTATATCAATTACATCTTAAATTGTTTTAATAACACTTTTACAGTAATGTTTATTACTATTTCAATTAATATTTGCAAATTCACCCGTAATATTTTAAATTAATTTAGTACAATTTCATTCAGTAATAAACAAATTTTTTAACATTAGATACCGTAACCGATAATATTTTAATCTTTCCCAAAACGGATTCATAATTTTTGGCGATTCATCTCTTGGATGGGCGGCTGGAAATGAGGTCTTATCCCAACTCTGAACGGCACAAGGCCCCTTGAATGGAATCCCTATATATATATATATATATATAGAGAGAGAGAGAGAGGAAACCTTAGAGGTGAATTGGTATTTGCGCTATTGGGCTTCCCCTGAAAAAGAAAGAAAGATTGCAATTCGATGATACTTAACACACTAATGGATCACAATTGCCGAGTGGCAATAGGTGACTCACGTCAATTCTAGTAACAATAGGACACCTCTGAGGGTATAGGATGCCAAAACTAGTGCAAAAGACCGCTTGGTCAATGGCATGTGCCTTTGTAAGCTTAGGAAAAACATAATCCCGCAAAAAACTCACTGCAAGTGCCTAAATTGTATCTGGTGAAGAAGACCGGCGGAGGAGAGAGGGTGCAGCGGGCATTGGAGATCAGGCTGCTGGTGGCGGTAGATGCTGCAGCCGTGGTGATGCTGGCCAGTACTGCCATCATCTACTAGGGGTGGTCACTGTCCAAGGCGGTTATAGTAGGGATGTGATGTGCAGTAACTGGATTAGCTGCGACGAGTGATGATTGGAAGAGATGAAGACTGCTGACCGGAGATTGCTGAGTTGGTTGGCAGTGGCTGAAGGTGGTGTCGGTGGAGAGAAAGGGGCAAGAGACAAAGTAGGTATAGATGTTGATCTAGGATAACTATTCTGATTTATAAAAAAATACTTTTGTTGAATCAATAATGAAAGCATTCTTGTATACAAGGGTGTTGAGCAGAATACAAAAACTGTCCAAACCAAAAGGGAACATTGGAAAAACATATTGGAACACAATTGCCTAGAACAATTCCATTTGTCTCCACTCTACCTCTCAACCTCCTCTCTTGGAGGAACCTGTAAAACTTTTTTAGCTGTTAAGGGTGGCACATGCACTGAACACTCCGACTGGCACTCCATTCCAATGGGGAAATCTTGTTGAAAAATGTGTGTTCGTCGTTTTCATATTTGAATTATTTGTCTCGATTGACTGTGATTCTTTTTTCCTTGAAGAAGATTATACGAAAGATCTCCTATGTTAATCAAATTCGTATCATGCTTGGATAAACTAAGTTTCATAATTTCTGAAATAGATATGATTAAGTCTAATGTTAAGTATTTAAGCTCCTCCCATGAAATGTATGTATGAACATCTTTGTATAGCAGCCTTCACAATGTTCATCGAGTGGTCAAGTAACCATTTTAATTCTTGTTTAAAATGACTTCCTTGATTGGTTCTGTTAACTAGTTGGCTGGATGTTGCGAAGTTTCTGACGGGTGCTTCTGCTGTGGGAAGTGTTGCAATTCCTGCCATCCTCCGTCATGCTGATCTGATTGAAGCAGGAGCGATGTACATTGAATTTGCTTCCTTCGTCATCCTGGTATGCACAGTTCTTTGTTATCACCGGGTAAACCTTGAAGATGATTGGTATCCATGACGAAAATGCTAGCGAGGGATTTAATTTCTTATGTAAACCGTAATTATCGGGCTCTTAAATGTTGAATTGGCATTTGTAATATATGTTACTGAATCTTTTACTATAGGTTACCACTGAATACATACTTGAAACATGTCATGTAACTAAAGTAATTGGATGTTAACACTTTTGTATATACATCCACCATTCATATTGCTGATTGTTAATACCCTAATACCCATACAAGCATAATTAATGCTTAACCAGTATGCCATATCTGATGCATCTGATGGTGTGCTTTGCATTGTTGAGTGCTCAAATTATCAACGCTTTCTATTGCCGCGCATTCCTAAGGAAGCAAGTCAAGTATTGGAGAGGTAGCTGTACCGAAGCCTTGTACAAGACGGGTTATGTATACAGAGGTGGTCTTTTAAGATATCGTTTTTATCATTCTGCGTATCAACCTTGGATGCTTGTTTGGAACCATTTCCATTGTGGATGCATATATTCTTGAAGGTGTCTGTTCTTTTGAGAAAATCTTTTCATCAATGAACTTGCTGGTACTTATAGCAGTCACTGCATTAAACTGTAATAAGAGGGTGGAATATACATGTTAAAGCAGGATACACGGATCTATCATTTGGTCACTTGGGCCTTATTTCAGAAACATACTATTTGATGATATGCACCTGCTTTGCTGCAGGAGGGCCTTTTCTTAAGCAACTGTAGCAAGTTGAAGGACAAAACTCAAAGATTCGAATATGATAATTGAAAACCACTGGAGTTCTTTTTCATATTCTATTAACCTGTTTCAATGCCATCCACGAGGCAGGCTTTTAGCTGATATATTAGAAGGTAACAAAAAAATCCATTATAATATATATGATATCAAGAAAAAAAATGAGCTTAAGCATTTTACGTTATAGTCGATTAACTCAATTGGGTTTGAGCCTAATCAATTTTGCATGCTAGTTGTCCTCGTTAACGGATTGAGTCTAGGCTTGGGATGTTATAGATGTTATTAGAGTAGGTCCCCTCTAATAGTGGAAAAAAATACCCAATAGGTAGAGTCACTATCACTATGCGATCATGCTTCCTATGCAAGATTGCTCATGGGAGCTTCAACCATCTCCACCAGAGGTGGTCGTACATTACTGAGCCCCTCCAAGTTGCGCAACCCCTTCGAGCTCACTTGTGTTACCGCCTATCCTACCTAAGGAACAATCGATTGGAAGATAGTACAACCATACGCTACCCTCGCCCAATCCCTCTCCTGTAGTTGGTTTCACGAGGCGAAAAGCAACCACAGGTTTTGAATAGTTCTTTATGCATGGGAGACATGTGGGACATGCCTATAACTGAAAGCTGACTTGGCATCACTAACACCTCCCAGCCCTAATCTCAATCCCCTTTCTATGACCCCAACAAGTACTGCCCTTGACCCCTCTCCTTGTTGCTAACCTCCTTTGCCTGGCTCCTCTTGACCCCCCTCACCGTAGCTAACCACTTTCCCCATCCATTGATGTGGACCTACTTTGTGACATCATACAACACCAGTCTTAAGTTAACTCGATCTTGTCAAATCAATACTTTGACATAAAGTCAACATCTGACTTTTGGTCATCATTTTGACTTTTAGTCAACATCTTGACTTAACTTACGTGACACCTTCGAATTTCTATTCCCATGTAGAGGACTTGCATCAAGAGGTCGACTAGATGTCAGTCTTTGGAGAAAGATTACAATCTCTTTCTTTTAAGGATGCTCTTTTGGCAATTACTCGATGATGTTAATTGTATCTTCAATCCTACTCTTTAGGTATGCAACCCTACCTCAACCTCTACGATCTAACTTTTAGATAAACAGATGTATGATATCAAGAGGGACATGGTGTATTACATTGATTTTATAAGGGGACCTATAAATACCTAATTATACTTCTGATAATGTTATAAAATATTCTCATGCAATAAAAGTGGATTAATTTGAGGAACTCATCGCGGAAATCATAGAGAAATTCACAAAAAATGATGAGATCTTTGAGATGAAATATGTATTGTACAAAAATTTGACAATTTAGATAAATTATGCTAACTTCGATTGAAATGAAATCAACTCCATTGTGTACATATCACTGACCTCAATTTATTAAAAATGCCAAAAATACTAACTTATAAAATTGACAAATAAATCAAAACCTAATTTTGATGATAAAAAATTTAAAGCTAAATATCTCTCTCATACGGGTTTCGCTTTCAATCTACTCACCTTTAAATTGCTCAATATTCAAATATCTAGAAAACAAGACCAAATTCAAAGGAAGAGAAGTTAGTTTGCAAATGTTGGGGTTTGGACCAAATTGTATATTTTGTAGAACTGACTAATTAGTACCTATTATTTTATAGGGATGAAAACGATCGGATACAGATATGAATATATGTATAATCATATCCTTACCCATTTTAAAATACAAATACGAATGTGGATACGAATATTGACGGATGTGAAAAATGCGTTACCATATCCTTAAAAACGAATACGAATGTAAAACGAATACGGATCGGATATGAATAATAACAGAAATTTTTAATAGAGTAACTAAAATATACATGTTTAGGATAGTTTACACATAAAATAGATATACCAAATACAATAATTTCATAACTATTATGTCAATAATGATGAATGCAATCATAAAATATTATTACACACAGTTATAAATAAATCTTAACTATACTTATGTACGAAAATGAATAAACAAATGCGAATGCGAGTATTAGTGAATGTCAAAGTGATATCCATATCCACATCCATTTTAAAACGGATACGAATATGAATGTCAAAATATGTATAAAACGAATATGATAGCGGATCGGATACGAATATAGTCACATTCGATTTCATCCCTATTATTTTATGTACATAACTAACTATTTTAATTCTCTTTTCTTTTCATTTCCTCTAACAAAAGAATAAAAATCCAGAAATCCGGAAAAACAAGCAAAAGAGGCACATTATGATCTAAGCATACATTGAGCTTCAGGATATTTGTTATTCGCTGTATCTATTTTATTTTATTTCCTAAATCTACAAAGATAACAAAAAGCTGGTACCATTTAATTAAGTATTTATTATTTTATTAAAATATTTAGTACATGTATTATTGAACAAAAATCGAGGATAAATACAAAACCCATAAAATCATGTACTAAGAGATCAACCACGCACTTGCGCCTGCACCATCCAACTAGGAGCCTGTTGGAGTTGACCCCTTCGGTCAACTACCCATCCCTCTTCTCCTAATCCTATTCTTCATGGAATCACCTAAATTAGATCATATCGCCAAATCATTCGAGATCCTCATAAAATCAAAACCATCCTCACTCGAATTCGAAGTCCCCATCTACTGTTGTCACACCCATGTTCCACCGATCCCCTTCCATCTTCATCGTCAATAATCGTCGAGATCCAAGAAACCAATCATCCTCTCCAGTGTATCTATGGTTGATTTTAATCAAAAAAGTACATATTACAAAGAAATTGTTGGGAGACGGGCTACAAGTTGTGCCGTCAATCCCTTTTGGATGGCAAATCCAATTCTTCGGAACACAACATCCATTTAACTCAATTAAGACATTCACCTGCATAACCTAATTTATTCTCAATCATTGATCACGGTTATTCCCCAAAGAATTGACCATCCATCTGCATGTAAAAGAAAACCCTTCGCAGGTCTCATCCCCCTTTGACTTGTTGCACATAAACTTTCAATCACCTGCAGGCAGTCAAATGAAGATCCATCTCCGATCGCAACTTTCCTAAAACGATGCCAACTCTCCTCTCATCTATAAAAAGAACCATCTACATGTCAAGAAAACCATACATCTCCTACCAAAATCACGAGAGAGGGAGAATCAAGAGCTCCGACGACAGGTGACAATGTGCTGATCGATGACAAGAACATGCGTCTCCTCCTCCTCTTGTTCTTCGTCTTGCTTTTCTTTCACTTAGTTTTCTCCACACTTCTCTACAATGCACCATCATGTTGAACCCAAAACCCCAAATATATTCTTACAACACCTCATCTTCAACTTCCTCGCGCTCCTCTATACCTTTCTAGACCCACCCACCGACGATCGGCTCCTCTCCTCCATCACGCTATAGGAGCCACCGTGCTCATCTCTTCCTCCTGCACTTAACGAACCGATCGAGCTCCAAGCTTGAATCGCCAAATTCCATTGCAGGTACATGCCAAGTTCCATTTTCGAATCCTTTACTAGAATCGCATCAACTCCATCATGTTCTCCGTGGTCCAAGGAAGCATCAAATAAGAGAAGACGAGAAACACAACCTCCAGTTACCGCACGATCAAGAACACATCCTGTCTCAGCCGTTGATAGGAGCCCTATTATTTAATCGTGCAATTGTAAATCGGTCTTGATCAACACATCGAGTCCTCAATCCTCATCCAAGCCATTTATGTCACTACACAAATCAATTGTTCAAGCATATGAAAGGAACCATCTGCACCATTTAAATCAAGGTGATTCTCAACCCTTGGTTTGAGTAGATCATAGGTCAGCAGTCAGCCACGTCGATGAATTGGAAGCCACACAATTAGCACCGACAAGATTCATCTGCAGCCGTAAGATTAAAGAGACGAAGTACCCTCAAGCCTTCCAGATACTACAGATTATGCACATCTTTTGGGAAACTTGCATTCATATCCAGCCGCACATACATATTTAAAGATATACCCCAATGATTTTGTAAAGCTTAACATTGCGAACCACATATCCAAAAAAATACAATTGTGATGCCATCGTGTAGATCTATTTATTCTCTTTCGTTTTGTCTGACATATTGTGGCCATATTTCGAAGTTCAATTGAATTATCTATCAGTTTTTGATTAAAATATTGATTTTAGAATTTTTTTATTAAATATAAATTCATCTATATTTCAGTTTATTATGCAACAATCTGTATTGGAAAGGGAATTAAGCTTGTAAACATTTGAGATTGAAAATTTTGAATTTCATTATCATGTGCTCTCTAAATAAATTGTTTTGTGAATTGAGTGTTTGATTTCTACTTGATTTAAATTATTATAGCTTGTGGAAATAAAAATACCCATGTATGCATATTTGATTGAGGTATAATTAAGAATTTCCTTGGAATTTCAGACATCAACTAAACGTATTAAAAATTCACTAATTGGTCATCAAGTTATTTATACAACCACGTTTATATCTCATTCATTTTATTTAAAACTATAAAAAAAAGAAGAACCCTTTCGTTATTACTTGCACATAATATTTTCAGTTCTGAGGTATTTTAATCAATTAAATTGGAAAGTCCGAAAATATTTATATATGCATATTTAATTTATCTTGCATTGAAAAATCTCATAAAATAATTTTCTCATACTTCACTGCATATAGTCTAAGGAAACATTGTCGGAATTGTTTTTTGAGCTTATTTGGACATTAAAATACTTGTGTGAAAAAGCCATAAATTTCCTTGAGCACTTCATTCATTTCATATCCATTTACATTTCATTTCAAAAATAAAAATAAAAAATTGCAAAAATAAAAACATAATATATATTTAGAGAACTTAATCACTATTTTATCTAAATTTAGACCCAATCCACATTTTTTTCACCATGAGTTCGACCATGGGACTTGCCCAAGTAAAAGAAACAATTGATCACTAGGATTAGTTTCGAACATTATTTTTGTGATTTCTGATCACTTGCTCGCTATAAACGACATAAATCTGTATAATTGAGAATAGTAAAGGGTGCGTTTCAACTTCATTTTAGATAAAAGAATGGTTATCGTTTACTTTTATAGTATAATGGCTCATCATGGACTCATATGTCCAACACCCGCTAGTCCAAAGAGCGATTAATAAGCTACTCTTTATGTTAATCAATGCGAATTACATTACAGTTCGACACTTAAGCGATTCAATCAGAACCACACAAATATATCTCTATGAAGTGGCGCGGTGATTGTTTCTTTAACCTGAGCAAGCCTCAAGGCCGACACAAGAAGACATGTGTATTTAGGGGCTTTAACCTAGGTTTAATAAGCTAGTCTGATCAATCTAGGGCTCAATCAATTAACTTGGTGTCATGCATGATTTTTTTGGTGATTTCACACAACTTAAGTTATGCTACAGAATGGATGAAATGCGAGTGTGATGAATACATACATAAAGATAAATGGCTCTTGAACTTAATGTCTCTAACTCAAACTAGCATACTACATAATTTAATCTCCCGTTGATTGCAATTTTAAGCTCCAAATTCAAGTTAAAGATCAATGCACATGAGAATCTCAATCCTTAAGTTACTTAATCCACTTTCAGTATTAAACATGGAATTAATCATCATAAATTACTTAACTAATTCCACAAATAAATTCTGAATGACTTAAGATTTCTAGGGCCTACTTGTATGCAACTTTTGTATCTATGTGTCATCAATCCAACTCTTTATATATACAACTCTACATCAACATCTATGATCTAACTTTTAGATAAACAAATGTATGATATCAAGAGGGCCATGATGTATTACATTGATTTTACAAAGGGACCTATAACTGCTAACTTAATTATATTTTTGATAACATTATAAAATATTCTCATGCAATAAAAGTGGATAAATTTGAGGAACTCATCACGGAAATCATAGAGAAATTCGCATAAAATGATGAGATCTTTGAGCTGAAATACAATGTATATATTGTACAAAATTTTGATAATTTAGACAAATTCATGCTAACTTCGATCGAAATGAAATCAATCTATTGTATACATGTCACTGACTTCAATTTATTAAAAATACCAAAAAATACTAACTTATAAAATTGAGAAATAAATCAAAATCCTAATTTTGATGATAAAAAAATCGTAAAGCTAAATATCTCTCTTGTATAGTGTTCGCTTTCAGTCCACTCACCTTTAAATTACTCAGACCAAATTGTATATTATGCAGAATTGACTAACTAGTATTATTATTTTATGTACATAGCTAACTATTTTAATTCTCTTTTATTTTCATTTCCTTTATTTGTCTAATATCCCAACTAATTACAAAAGAATAAAAATCCAGAAAATCCAGAAAAACAAGCAAAAGAGGCATTATGATCTAAGCATACATTGAGCTTCAGGATCTCTGTTATCCATTGTATCTATTTTATTCTACCTATTCCTAAATCTACAAAGATAACAAAAAGCTAGTACCATATAATTAAGTATTTATTATTTTATTAAAATATTTAGTACATGTATCATTGAACAAAAATCGAAGATAATACAGAACCCATAAAATCATGTATTTCCATCCTACCCACGTGAGACCCGCACATTGACCGAGAGATCAACCACACACTTGCGGTCGCACCATTCAACCAGCCAACAAGGAGCCTGCTGGAGTTGACCCCTTCGGTCAACTACTCCTCCCTCTTCTCCTAATCCTATTCTTCATGGAATCACCTAAATTAGATCAAATCGCCAAATCGTTCGAGATCCTCTTAAAATCAAAACCATCCTCACTCGAATCCTAAGTCCCCATCTACTGCTGTCACACCCATCTTCCACCGATCCCCTTCCATCTTCGTCGTCAATAATCGCGGACTGCATGCATCCCCGTCAATAATCGTCTTGCTTTTCTTTCACTTAGTTTTTTCCATACTTATCTACAGTGCAACATCATGTTGAACCGAAAACCCCAAATCCATTCTTACAACACCTCATCTTCGACTTCCTCACGCTCCTCCATACCTTTCCAGACCCACCCACCGACGATCGGTTCCTCCCCTCCATCACGCTATAGGAGCCACCGTGCCGATCTCTTCCTCCTGTACTTAACGAACTGATCGAGCTCCAAGCTTGAATCGCCAAACGCCATTGCAGGTACATGTCAAGTTCCATTATCGAATCCTTTACTAGAATCGCATCAACTCCGTCATGTTCTCCATGGTCCCAGGAAGCGTCAAACACGAGAGATGATGAGAAACACAACCTCCAGTTACCGCACGATCAAGAACACAACCTATCTCAGCCGTTGATAGAAGCCCTATTCTCTAATCGTGCAATCATAACTCGGTCTTGATCAACACCATTCACCTTGCCTCGATGCTCGACCATTGATCGAGTCCTCAATCCTCATCTAGGCCATTTATGTAACTACACACCAATTATTCAAGCATATGAAAGGATCCATCTGCACCATTTAAATCAAGGTGCATCTCTACGCTTGGTTTGAGTAGATCAGAGGTCAGCAGTCAGCCACGTGGATGAATTGGATGCCACACAATTAGCATCGATAAGATTCATCATCTATATTTCAGTTTATTATGCAACAATCTGTATGGAAAGGGAATTAAGTTTGCAAACATTTGAGATTGAAAATTTTGAATTTCGTTATCATTGATGAACGTCGAATTCTCCTCAATAATGGTGTGGAATTATGCTGTAGTACAGGAGGCGAATTTTGTTCAGCAAAAACCACAGACTTTGAATGCTGTGGAATATTTATACTTACCAAGGTCGAACACAGGGATACGGCAGCCTAAAGTGAATATTGAATTTTGATTCATGAAGGCATAATGTCAATTAATTTCAGTTTCAGGTCCATATGCAAACTATAATGCACTATGATATTTACAAAGCGATGCCATGATGCATGCATTTTTTTATTTTTATGCAAGTTAAAATGATGCATGGGCAAACAATGCAAGAGAATATGCATGATGAATATAATATCAGAAATACCTACAATTATACCCTAAAATGAGAGCAAAGTAATATAGAATGAAGTTAGAGCCCATTTTGAACACATCATTAAAAATCGGTTATCAAATCAATCAAGACAAGTAGAGCATGGTCCCATTTTTCGCATAAAAAATTACTTAAATTAAAATAGTGTCAAATGGAACAAGTAAGCATGCTAAAATGTAGAGGACAAAACAAGGATCAAAATGACACTAAAATCATGCAATTTGGACCTACGATGCTCAATTTATGCTGAAAACAGTGCAAGGGCATAATGGTAATAAAAATGCAATAAAATAAAGGGATAAATATTGCATTTAGGTCCCTGGAGGGACCTAAATGCAAATACCAAAAACCACCTGGACCATTTTGTAATTTCTCCATTTGCGCGCAGGAGCCTTTTTGCAAATCTTCAAAACTCGGAGGGTCTCCCTGTAAAATACCCAGGCACGCACGTGAGGCACGTGCCTGGGGACCAAAATGTAATTCTTCAAAACTTCGGGTCTTTTCTTGCAATTTACCCAGACCTCACGTGCGCTGCATGTGAGGGCTAGGCTCGGGAGGACCGTCAGCTTCGGGCACACGTGGCTGCACTGAGAGGCTCGGTTCCAGGCTCGGTAGGACCCGGGCCTGCAGCTTCGGTTGGAGGTTCGTTCGAGCCATGCGTCATCATCACAGTCGTCCGATCGAAACGATCGGATGGCAACTGTACCCTTAGTCTCCTCCGCAGGTCCCCGGAGGAGGCGGGGCTCCGGCGACCTGCCAATAGCTCCGCCGTGCGCCAAGGTAGCATCTGAATGTCGAGGGAGTTCGATGTAGGCATGGCGATGGTCCTGAAGCTCAGGCGAAGCTCCGAGGGTGTCTGGAGCTGCTCGGCGAAGCGTGGCTGTCGGAGGAGGAGCTCGAGACCGGCGGGGAGGTGCAGGCTCCGACCATTGAAGAAGTGAAACCTGCAGGTGTTAGCAAAGCCAAAGCGTGCATGTGGGAGTGAACAGTGAGTGGGCTGGGGGCCGTGGGGCGACTGGAATGAAGGCCCGGGATCTTCTTCTCCGGCGAGGTGGCGAAGAAGGTGGTCGGAGCGTGAGGGGGTTCTGGAGAATGGGGGAAGTGGTCGGCGAGGATCGGAGTGATATGGTGGAGGTGTTGGAGTAATCGGAGGACGGTGAACGATAATGGAAATGCAGGGGAAAATCAGGAGGATATGCGGGAAAATTGCCTTGCCGGAGCAAGGCGAATGGCGGCGGGGATGGCTTGGGCTGAGGCTCAAGGGAGCCTCGGGTCTTCGCCCGGCGAGGTCAGCCGAGCCTCGGGGCTCAATTGGTGACCGGAGGCCACCGATACACGGCGGGAATGCCGCGGGTCTACACCAGGAGAACTCCATCTTCACCTCGACGTTCCGCCCCTCCGCTATCACCGGAGGGGCGGAGGAGACTAGGAGCAAACCCAAGAATTGGTGGACCAGGTGCAGCGATGGCGGAGATGGCGATTTATAGGCGGAGGTGTGCGGCGTTTCAGTGGTGGAGGGACATTTTGGAGCGAGGATTTAATGGTGTGGGAGTGATGGCGAGGAAGGGAGGGGGTTACGCGAGGGTGGCGGCAGACCTGGCTATGTGAGAGAGGCGTTATGAGTGGAAGGAGGCGACTGGTGCGGTGGCTAAAAATGGAAGGGGGGGACGGAGGTCGCGTGTCGTAACGTCTGGAGAGAGACCCGGCCGGAGGAAGGATACGAAGCTCGAGCTGTTGGATCGTGTGATCCAACGGCTAGGATGGGTGATTGGATGGAAGGTTCGGATCAGATCCATCATCCTGATCGAATGGCTGGGGGTAAGGCGCTAAAGAATGGTCTGGATGAAGGGTGAGGGTCGATCCAACGGTGAGGGCTGTGGAGTGTGGAGAACCGTTGGATGTACGCGGATCGAACGGCTGAGATAGAGGAGCGACGTGTAGGGTTGTGGAGCGTTGGATGATGGAGAGATCAGACGGCTAAGGAATAGGCGCCAATGGGTGGCTGGGATTAGATCTGGAGTTAGATCTGACGGTTCACAATGGAGCGGTGGCAGACGGTGAGAATGAGGGCGATGATGGAATGATCTAACGGCCCAGGAGAGGGCCGGGTGTCTGGAGATGAAGCGGGCCACGTGGGCGGCCCAGAGGGCGCCACGTGGCCTAATCAGATTAATTCAAAAATAAAAACAAAGAAAATTAGAAAAGAAATAGCTAGAGGCCGAAATTGGAAAAAGTCAAAACATGAAAGTTGCTCGTCTCGACGAGATCTACAACTTTCATGTTGGGCAAAAAGCCAAAAGAGATCGTATGTACAAAAGCTTTTTTGGGGGTATTTTTAAGGGGATAAAAAACCAAGTTTGTGGCTTTGAGATTTTTTTTGTATTTTTTTATCTTTTTAAGGGTCAGTGAATTATAGACAACTTATCTACCTAATTTTTAGGGGTTTTTGAGTGATAACATAATTACAGAAAAATAAGGCAAACTAAATACAATAAATTAATGGTAATTATACACAATATAGTACAAGATAAAATCAAAGAATTAGAGGTGATTTTATTGGATTAATTAAGACAGGGGTTTTAATAGAGAGTTTTTAGCATGATGAATACGAGATTCATCATACCCCTATACTTAAACCATGCTCGTCCTCGAGCATCTAAAGAATGAAGGAGTCGGATTAATTCCTGACAGTGCGCGTGAAAAATTCTAGGCTTGATCTTTCGAAGACCCTTGACCTAAGTGATCCTAAAATTCCAAGTTTATCCAAGCCTTAGTCAGAAGGAATCCAACTTCTCTGATTATTAGACTCTCTTTTTGTAAATATAATATAAGGATATGACATTTAGTGTACTGCATTTCATGAGAGCCGAGTCGATGCATCGCCCAAAGTTCCAGTCCCAAAGATCTTCCTCTAGACCTAATCCTCAATACTAGGGAATAAGTTTGTTCTTGCTTCAGTCAACCCTCTCATTAGTTCGTCAGACTTGAAAGTGTAGATGGACGGCCAGATAATGGAGGGACATGGGATTGTGTCTATTTTTCTCACCCTCACATTGGAAAAAGGGATCTCTAGAGTGCCTTTTACTCAACACATGTATATTATTATTTTGTTGATCAATGTGTCCGTCAAGAGAGTTGGAGTCGTCTGCACTTGTTTTTCTGGGAGTACACCGGGGTGTGTCTTTTCTGAGAATCTAAGATACCTTCGACACCCAGACTTGTATCGCTTACGATGCAGGGCCCTTTTTGTGGTGTCAGCCTGACTCCTTGGTCCTAATTAGCGCTTGGTCCAAGTGGACACTTTGAAAATGTTTGGGAGCGCTCGCCTTGGTGGAAGCTCATTTGGAATTTGACTTTGGATTTAGAGCTTTTCTTTGACATTTCATTTCTTTTGTTGGCTAGCTTTACTGCTTTTACCAAGAGATTGGAGCACACTGATCAACAAGTTTCTTTAAGTTTCATCACACCCTGGTACTTTTAGGTAAATATCAAGAGATAGCATATGAATTCTTGTTCACATACTGGCTAGGGTTTTGCTGACACTCAGGTTTTCTGAAGCCTTCATTAACTTCATCCCATCCTTGAATATCATAAGATCGAGTCTAAACTTAAATCTATGGTCCTAGTTCCTCAAGTGATATCTCATCTCAGCTCATCAATCATGCAGTTGTGGAAGTGACTATGCTGATCATATTTTCTTGAAGGTAAAGATGGAGAGTGCAATATAGCACTCAAATCTTTCAAACCAGAGGAGTGTGGATATTTAAGTCATGAAAAACCCTAATGACTAAGGCATGTTAACTCAGACTCTCAAGATCCCAGAGATCCAGTGTCCTCAAATTCCTCAAGCCTTGCGTGAGTGTGAATGTGTCAGGAATACACCAACTCCTTGGGTTAGTGAATTTTTGTGTGATTTTTATCTTTTGCAAATTTTTATGGATTTTAATTTTTTTTAAAAAAAAATTAAATACAGGAATAATTACAAAAATTAAACCCTCAATTTTTAATTTTTTACTGGTTTTTACTCAGTTCACTAGTTTACCAAAACCCAGCCCGAAAAATAAAATTTTAAAAAGCTTTTAAAAACGCGAGCTAAGGCTAAAGTAATATACAATAATATACGGTATATCCCCCTATACTTAAAATTTGCTATGTCCTCATAGCACAAGTGCCATGAAGACAAGGCTCGGTTCAAGTACAAGGTGATACATCGGAACTGAGGAGGAGGGTCCCCCTATACTTAGGCCAAATTTGGCCTAAGTACAAGAAGACGGGACGAGGGATGGAAGAGCAGGCAGGTCCCCCCTATACTTAGGCTACAATAGTAGCCTAAGTATGGTCTGCGTTAGGGGGGGTTCTATGATACAAGGGTGAGGGGGAGGGGGTTTGTGAGAAATAGATACACACGGAGAGAGAGAGAGAGAGAGATAGAGAGAGAAAGAGAGAAATATACAAGGGGGTGAGTATGTGCATGTGCAGTGTAGGTGTGTGTGGGGGGGGGGGATTTTTTTTTACAACATGCAATGCAAATTTTGACTGCTGAAATCTCTCAAATCCTTCACAGGTTCTTTTGCGGCCTCTTCAGCGGAAGTTCCCGACTTCACGCCTCCATGAGGATCAAGCGTCCTCGATCACCATGGGCCCTGCCACAAAAGATAGACGTTAGAAAACCTGGAGACATTAAATCAGCAAATGATATGTAAAGAAATGATGCATGAAATGAGGACCTGAAAATTTTTGAAATAATAAAAAAATAAAAATCCAAAAATTAAGCAAAGCCGTATCCCCGGCAACGGCGCCATTTGATGAACGTCGAATTCGCCTCAATAATGGTGTGGAATTATGCTGTAGTACAGGAGACGAATTTTGTTCAGCAAAAACCACAAACTTTGAATGCTGTGGAATATTTATACTTGGCAAGTGTACCAAGGTCGAACACAGGGATACAACAGCCTAAAGTGAATATTGAATTTTGATTCATGAAGGCATAATGTCAATTAATTTCAGTTTCAGGTCCATACGCAAATTACAATGCACTATGATATTTACAAAGCGATGCCATGATGCGTGCATTTTTTTTGTTTTTATGCAAGTTAAAATGATGCATGGGCAAACAATGCAAGAGAATATGCATGATGAATATAATGTCAGAAATACCTACAATTATACCCTAAAATGAGAGCAAAGTAATATAGAATGAAATTAGAGCACATTTTGAACACATCATTAAAAATCGGTCATCAAATCAATCAAGACTAGTAGAGCATGGTCCCATTTTTCACATAACAAATTACTTAAATTAAAACAGTGTCAAATGGAACAAGTAAGCATGCTAAAATGTAGAGGACAAAACAAGGATCAAAACGACACTAAAATCATGCAATTTGGACCTACGATGCTCAATTTATGCTGAAAACAGTGCAAGGGCATAATGGTAATAAAAATGCAATAAAATAAAGGGATAAATATTGCATTTAGGTCCCTGTAGGGACCTAAATGCAAATACTAAAAACCGCCTGGACCATTTTTCTTGCAATTTACCCAGACCTCACGTGCGCTGCACGTGAGGGCTAGGCTCGGGAGGACCGTCAGTTTCGGGCACACATGGCTGCACTGAGAAGCTCGGTTCTAGGCTCGGTAGGACCCGGGCCTGCAGCTTCGGTTGGAGGTTTCTTCGAGCCACGCGTCATCATCACAGCCGTCCGATCGAAACGATCGGACGACAACTGTACCCTTCGTCTCCTCCGCAGGTCCCCGGAGGAGGCGGGGCTCCGACGACCTGCCAATAGCTCCGTCGTGTGCCAAGGTAGCATCTGAATGTCGAGGGAGTTCGCCGTAGGCATGGCGATGGTCCTGAAGCTCAGGCGAAGCTCTGAGGGTGTCTGGAGCTGCTCGACGAAGCGTAGTTGTCGGAGGAGGAGCTCGAGACCGGCGGGGAGGTGCAGGCTCCGACCATTGAAGAAGTGAAACCTGCAGGTGTTAGCAAAGACGAAGCGTGCATGTGGGAGTGAACAGTGAGTGGGCTGGGGGCCGTGGGGCGACTGGAATGAAGGCCCGGGATCTTCTTCTCCGACGAGGTGGCGAAGAAGGTGGTCGGAGCGTGAGGGGGTTCTGGAGAATGGGGGAAGTGGTCGGCGAGGATCGGAGTGATATGGTGGAGGTGTTGGAGTAACCGGAGGACGGTGAACGATAATGGAAATGAAGGGGAAAATCAGGAGGATATGCGGGAAAATTGTCTTGCCGGAGCAAGGCGAATGGCGGCGGGGATGGCTTGGGCTGAGGCTCAAGGGAGCCTCGGGTCTTCGCCCGGCGAGGTCAGCCGGGCCTCGGGGCTCAATTGGTGACCGGAGGCCACCGATACACGGCGGGAATGCCGCGGGTCTACACCAGGAGGACTCCATCTTCACCTCGACGTTCCGCCCCTCCGCTGTCACCGGAGGGGCGGAGGAGACTAGGAGCAAACCCAAGAATTGGTGGACCAGGTGCAGCGGTGGCGGAGATGGCGATTTATAGGCGGAGGTGTGCGGCGGTTTCAGTGGTGGAGGGACGTTTTGGAGCGAGGATTTAATGGTGTGGGAGTGATGGCGAGGAAGGGAGGGGGTTACGCGAGGGTGGCGGCAGACCTGGCTATGTGAGAGAGGCGTTATGAGTGGAAGGAGGCGACTGGTGCGGTGGCTAAAAATGGAAGGGGGGACGGAGGTCGCGTGTCGTAACGTCTGGAGAGAGACCAGGCCGGAGGAAGGAGACGAAGCTCGAGCCGTTGGATCGTGGGATCCAACGGCTAGGATGGGTGATTAGATGGAAGGTTCGGATCAGATCCATCATCCTGATCGAATGGCTGGGGGTAAGGCGCTAAAGAATAGTCTGGATGAAGGGCGAGGGTCGATCCAACGGTGAGGGCTGCGGAGTGTGGAGAACCGTTGGATGTACGCGGATCGAGCGGCTGAGATAGAGGAGCGACGTGGAGGGTTGTGGAGCGTTGGATGATGGAGAGATCAGACGGCTAAGGAATAGGCGCCAGTGGGTGGCTGGGATTAGATCTGGAGTTAGATCTGACGGTTCACAATGGAGCGGTGGCGGACGGTGAGGATGAGGGCGATGATGGAATGATCTAACGGCCCAGGAGAGGGTCGGGTGGCAGGAGATGAAGCGGGCCACGTGGGCGGCCCAGAGGGCGCCACGTGGCCCAATCAGATTAATTCAAAAATAAAAACAAAGAAAATTAGAAAAGAAATAGCTAGAGGCCGAATTTGGAAAAAGTCAAAACATGAAAGTTGCTCGTCTCGACGAGATCTACAACTTTCATGTTGGGCAAAAAATCAAAAGAGGTCATGTGTACAAAAGCTATTTTGGGGGTATTTTTAAGGGGATAAAAACACCAAGTTTGTGGCTTTGAGATTTTTTTGTATTTTTTTATCTTTTTAAGGGTCAGTGAATTATAGACAACTTATCTACCTAATTTTTAGGGGGGTTTGAGTGATAAAATAATTACAGAAAAATAAGGCAAACTAAATACAATAAATTAATGGTAATTATACACAATATAGTACAAGATAAAATCAAAGAATTAGAGGTGATTTTATTGGATTAATTAAGACAGGGGTTTTAATAGAGAGTTTTTAGCATGATGAATACGAGATTCATCAATCATATGCTCTTTAAATAAATTTTTTTGTGAATTGAGTGTTTGATTTCTACTTGATTTAAATTGTTATAGCTTGTGGAAATAAAAATACCTATGTATGCATCTTTGATTGAGGTATAATTGAGAATTTTCTTGGATTTTTCTGACATCAATTAAACATGTTAAAAATTCACTAATAGATCATCAAGTTATTTATACAATCACATTTGTATCTCGTTTATTTCATTTCAAAACTATAAAAATAGAAGAACCCTCATTTCGTTATTACTTGCACGTAATATTTTTAATTCTGAGAAATACTGCATTTTCATTTATTAAATTGGAAAGTTCAAAAATATTTATATGCATATTTAATTTATCTTGCATTGAAAAATCTCACAAAATACTTTTCGCATACTTCACTGCATATAGTCTAAGGAAAAATTGTCGGAATTGTTTAATGATTATCTGGACATTAAAATAATTGTGTGAAAACCCCATAACTTTCCTTGAGCAATTCACTCGTCATATTTATTTACATTTCATTTCAAAAACAAAATACAAAAATTGCAAAATATAAAAACATAAAATATATATTTAGAAAACTTAATCACTATTTTATCTAAATTTAGACTCGACCCATATTTTTCCTCCCTGAGTTTGATCATATGACTTGCCCGAGTAAAAGAAACAATTGATCACTAGGATTAGTTTCAAACATCATATTTGTGACTTGCTCTTTATTACATGCTATAAACGACATAAATCTATATAATTGAGAGTGGTAAAGGGTGTGTTTCAACTTCATTTTAGATAAAGGAATGGTTCTCATTAACTTGTATTGTATATGTCCAACACTCACTAGCCCAAAGAGTCATAATAAGCTACTCTTTATGTTAATTAATGCGAATTACATTACAGTTCGACACTTAAGCGGTTCAATCAGAACCACACAAATATATCTCTGTGAAGTGGTGCGTTTATTATTTCTTTAATGCGAGTAAGTCCCACGGTCGACACAAGAAGACATGTGTATTTAGTGGCTTTAACCTAGGTCTAATAAGCTAGTCTGATCAATCTAGGGCTCAATCAATTAACTTGGTATCATGCATGATTTTTTGGTGATTTTATACAATTTAAGTTATGCTACAAAATGGATGAAATGCAAGTGTGATGAAAACAAACACAAAGATAAATGGCTCTTGAACTTAATGCCTCTAACTCAATCTAGCATACTACATAATTTAATCCCCCATTAATTGCAATTTTAAGCTCCATATTCAAGTTAAAGACCAATGCATGTGAGAATCTCGATCCTTAAGTTACTTAATCTACTTTCAGTATTAAACATGGAATTAATCATCGTAAATTAGATATCTAATTCCATAAATAAATTCTGAATGACTTAAGATTTCCAGGGCCTACTTATATGCAACTTTTGGACCTATGTGCTAATTATGACAATTAAAACAATATTCAACAATCAAATACTGCTCTGAATTATAAATAGTTGTCTAACATCATGTCAGAGAGGAAAACATGCCAATCGAAAGACAATTAGAAGATCTTTCAAACAAGACTACTTTCATATAAATCAGAGTTCAGGTGCTCAAGGTATTAACAAAAGAGTCCAGTTACCTTTTTATAATGAAAACACAATTTCAAATAATTAAAAACCAATGAAAATGCACAATCAGGGGCTTATCTACAAAGAAAATAAGCCGGATGGGCTTTTCTATAATTTCAAGGGTGTTTCTGTAATTAGAAGAACTCAACAAGGCTTAGGTGCAATTTTCCCCAAGCGGGCCATGTGTTAGCACTGAGGCGGGACTTGGATGCACTATCCAGGAGCCGGTGGCTAGGCACTATAAATTTCCCACCACATGACTCCTTCACGTGATGGACCATGCTCAGGGCGAGGATTGATATTGACGCTCCATGTGGCTCATTGCTATGTTGTTGGATGAGTCTTGGGCCCACCAAACCTGTTTACATGTGAGGTGGCTCAGTGATGGGCCCATGACTGTCAAATCAGATGGATCCATGTCCCATGTCCTAGTGAAGGCAGACAATGATGATGGGCCACTACACATGGGCCAACAACTAGATGAAGTGCTCCAGAGGTCATGGGATAACTAGGGGTCGGATCCAATGTTATCTACTACTCATTCGTCTTTGAGTGTTGTGAGGTTGATGTGGAGCTTCGATGAACTCTGTAGGGCTCCTCCTGCAATTCCTAACAGTGCTGAAGTATGAGCTCAGGGAAGTTAAGGTGAAGGCAGAAGCGACGTCATGAAAGGCCGGTGATGCTTGAAGAGGAGAGGTGGTGGTTGATCTTCGAAGAAGAAGTAGAGATCAAAGGCGACTTGGCATGTTCGATCAGTGAGGTAGAGGTGATTCCTATAGGGTTAGCGAAACCAAAGAGAGCAAGACGGATTGAGGCGGAGGGTCCAAATAAGGTGGTTAGAGTGGGTACCTGATGGGTCCTCCTCCTATGCAATGAGGATGCAGAGCGAGGTGAGAAGAGGTCTGAAGATGAGAAGGGGGATGGTCGAGGGGTCTGAAGATCAAGGAGGTGATGTGGAGGTGACATGATGGTTCATTGGATCGGAGAGTACATTTCATGTGCAAATAGAATTTGAGAAATCAATAGAGGGGTGATATTAGGGGTCACCTAATGAAAAAGACAAAGAATGAAGCTGAGGGGCCTGTGTTGGAACTTTGCTGGAGCTCCTGGTCATTATTTGAGGTGGACTATTGAACGATCGAGCTTGTGCAACTCATGGAGGTGGATGCATTGGTGGAGAAGCTCCATTGTATCTCATCTGAGAAGGAGTGGTCGTCACTCATCTCTACACTGAGTATCTGTCACCTAGAGGAAGAGAGTGGCTAGGCCTATTCTCACACAAGTGCAAATAAAGGAGAGTAGGTTGTCGGAGACAAAGTTCTAAGGAGGAGTTCGATGAGTGGAGGAGCAGTTAGGGAACGAGTGGGGGCTGACGAGGGTGCATAGAGGGCTCTAGTGAAGGAGTTGGCGTGAGTGGAGGATAATTCAGATGTCAACTGGAGTGGAGGGGAGCTAATTAGGACACACGTGGATTGAGGGAGAATGGGGAGAAGAGGAGCCAGTGTGATGGAGATCATGGGGGAGGAGCGGTTGCTGGAGGTTGACGAAGCTTGATGGGCCTAGGTCAATGATGTGTTAGCTTTGAGGTCATCAGTTGGAGCAACAGACCCAACGGTGCTTGTAAGGGCGTGTTGGAGTAAAGAGGGGGTCGTTGGATTAAGGGATAAGATGGTCCAAGTAACATACGGTAGGGGAAGAAGGGTCGGGTCACGTGGTGTGCCTAGATACGGCTACATGACCCAATAGAAAAATTAGAAAAGAAAAAATAAAATAAAAATAAAAAGAACTAGTAATAGACTAGAAATAAAAAGTGTTCAACGTGAAATGGTTCATCTCGATGAGATCTACAACTTCTATGATGGACAAAAATACAAAAGACCTCATGTATATATTTGTATTTTTAGTAGGTATTTAATGTGCACGGAATACCTATTTTGCTATTTTGCTATTTTTTATTTAACTTAAAACCATTTAAATAAAACATATATACATGTTAAACTAATTTTTAGGTACTATTCGTAAGTGAAAAACAAAGAAAAATATGTACAATATGTAACATTATATACAATGATCAAATTAAGATCTCCTTTCCACTTTTACACACCCCAATTATTTAAGAATATGCAACTACGATGAAAGATGCAGGAACTTTTTCCTCCTTGCAAGTCCAAATTGCATTCTTAATATTTGGTCTTTAATACCCAATCCGATCACTCCTAAGGTGATGTTGATAATGACTTAGCATAGGCGTCTCCTCCATACAATCCATGACAATGGTACCCTTCGCAATAGTCATCATGTGATTGTCCATATGTGGTTCAAATTGAAGATTAATCATCTTATGTCATGTTGTTATGATTAATCTATAAGGAAAATCTAGTTCATAATTGTGGTTAATAGATAATTAATTACTGTTAATTTAATTTCATTAAATCAATATTAAAATCAATCACGGTCGGTCCCAAACCTGGATAATGCAGATGGTTGTGTTTGGTAGTTGACAACTAGCATAAAACTGTCAGAGACAAATTCTGAAATAATGTTTTTAAATACTATTTAAGAATTTGCCTCAAGACTGTCGGATCTTTTCAACATGGATTTATGCAAACACTTAGATTTAGACGGGGCGTTCCTTACTAGCAAGCATTGCGTTGCCTGAATGCAATGAGAAATTGGTAAGGATCGCTACATTGCTGACTCGATGTAGTTTAAAAATTGAAAGGGTTCTCGCATGAGGAATGCATGCCAGTAAATAAGCTAGTTCCACTACATTGCCACCCAGATGCAGTCCAAAATTTGCAAGGGTTCTCGCATGCATTCTAATAAAGAAGTTAGTCCAAAAGAGGTAGCAAAAGAAGTTGAGGATAGGTAGTTGAAATATTATCACTTTGACTGACAAATCGATGGAGATAGTAGATACGATGGAAAGATGAATGATTCAGATAATATGCCTCCGAGAGATAAAGTGGAATGGAGAGAAAGCAAGGGAGATCGAGAAGACATGCTTTAAATTATGGTATTGAGGTAACGAGTGGGGTAGAAATGGTGTTGGAGTGGTTGACCATAACTATTTAAAGGATAATGTGGTTGAGATGCAAAGCTTTAAAGATTGGATTATTTTGCTAAAATTTATGCTGGAAGAAGTTATGAATATAATCTCAATTTATGCATCGCAAGTCGATTTATAGGAAAGGATTAAACAAGCTTTTGAGAGGATTTGGATAAGATTATGCAAGGAATCCCACAAAGAGGATGAGATCTTAATGGACATACGGGAAAGGATGCTTCAAGGTATGCTATTGTTAACAGAGGTCAAGGCTTCATGGATAGAAATGACAATGGAAAAGTCATTATAGATTTGTAATGGCTTATGACCTTTTCATATCAAACACTTTATTCAAAAAAAGGCTTAAAATTAAAAGAGCTTGCTTAAAAGATATGTATAAGAATAGAACCAATGAAACAATCACAAACTAAAAAATAACGAAGAAGGAAGTAAAAAAGATTGTAAATGATGCTAAGTCAAAAACTTATGAAGTTTTGTACAAAAGTTTGGCTAGAAGGATGGCCAAAAGGATATATTTAGATTGGCTAAATCAAGAGAAAGAAAGACCACAAATCTTTCTCAAGTGAGATGCATCAAGGATGATGAAGGACATGTGCTTGCTATTCAAAAGGATATAGAGACTAGATGGACGAAGTACTTCCATAAGCTTTTCATCGGCGAATGAAATAAAGAGATTTCTTTGAGAGGTCTTGCTGCTAGTGAATGGTACATGAATTGTGCAAACTATAGACGGATACAAAGGAAGGAAGTAGATGAGGCTTTAAAGGTTATGAAACCTGGGAAATAATTAGGACCTAATGACATTCTTGTAGAAGTTCAAAGAGTTATATGCGAACACGATTTGGCTTGGATCACAAATTTATTCAATGCTACTTGGCAAAGAAAGAAATTGCCTAACGAACAAAGGAGAAACATTGTGGTACCTCTTTTTTAAAAATAAAGGAGGCATTCAAAATTGTTCGAATTATAGAGGTATCAAACTGATGAGTCAACTATAAAATTTTGGGAACATGTGATCGAAAGAAGGTTGAAGCAAGTTTCCAAAGTTACTAAAAATCAATTCGGATTCATGCCATGTCACTCTAATATTAAAGCTATCCACTTGTTGAGGAGAACAATGGAGATTTATAGAGATAAAAAGAAGAGCCTCCATATAATTTCTATTGATTTGGGGAAGGCTCA
This sequence comes from Ottelia alismoides, assembly GCA_037367405.1. Lineage (NCBI taxonomy): Eukaryota > Viridiplantae > Streptophyta > Magnoliopsida > Alismatales > Hydrocharitaceae > Ottelia > Ottelia alismoides. The sequence goes on from JAZKJV010000699.1 coordinate 664,228, forward strand.
TGATTCAGACTCAAGGGATGTATTATTGAGAGTTTTGGACAAGAAACGAGTACATGTCAAATACATTAACCTTGTAAAGTATATATAATGGGGATTCATCTTGTGTTAGGATCCAGTTTGGGAAGACTGACTATTTTAACATATTCCTTTTTGTTCTGGTTACGGACGAGTTGACTAGTCACATTCATGATAATATACCTTGGTGTATGTTTTTCGCCGATGATATTGTGTTGATTAATGAGATAAGAGATGTAGTAATGAGAAGCTAGAGGTTTGGGGACATCCATTAGGGACTAAATTATTTCGAATAAGTACGGCTAAGACGGAATATATGGATTGTAATCGGAACCATACCATTCACCTTTCCTTTTCATTTCGAACCAAGGTCCTACAACTGAGTTGTATTGTGACGTCTGTAAATTATTTTGGATCATATCCACAGGACTTTGACCAGAGAAATGTGAGTTATGGGATCGCGACACCACTTAAGGGTTGGGGGGGGGAGTAAACAGTGGTTCGAGGTAGTTTTAAAAATCTTCACGGAATAATCAACAAGCACAGAAACGATGATCAAGCATACTAATCAATACACTTGCATTATATGTTTACGCGGAAACCCACCTAGGTAAAAACCATGACATGAGTCTTCCTGACTCTGGATTTTCTAATTAGTTGAGCTAATGGACTGCTTCACTAGAGCGTGGGATATTTACGTAGATATCTCAACCGTTTACAAAGCTTTTGCTTCACAAACTTTGATCAAACACCAAGATAAATACTCCATATCACACACTGTAGCACAAGCCAAAGAGCATACGATCTTTTGACTTTCTTCGTGATTCCTTAGAGGTCTCACATCTAAGAGCTTCTTTGGACACTTAAGACTATACGTCTAAGATCCTACAGAAAGAGTTGACTTGAAATAAGAGATACAACAATTATAATAATCATATAAAGAATAATCTCCACATATATCAAGAATATAATTTCTCCAATTAATAACCGATGATATCTTGAGATAAAGAACATCAATATGATTGCACATATAAATCGCAGAGAGTAGCACAAGCAATCATAGCACAAATATCACAAGCGGATAAGCAATATCAAACAAGATAGTAAATATCATCGTGATGAGAAGAGGATGCCAAAAATACTCTTACTGCTATCAAGATAACTTGTAAAGCGGCTAGCAAATTGAACATTGTGGAATTAAACAACTTGCTTCTCAACTTTTCAACAAAGAATATTCTTCTCAAAATATTGAATGAATCAAAGAATAGGAAAAAGAATATCGAGGAAGTCACTTAGAGAAAGTTTCTTGCTTTTATAGAGAAAGTAAGAGTGATTACTCGAATGTTGTGTGTTATAACAATGTGTATGTGATCCCTTATTTAGGGGCTCACGAAAAAGTACCCATTAGAAACAAAAATGATATGAATTCAAATATGATTTCTTGATATGATCGATCAGGTTGACAAGTATGGTCGATCAACTATTAATGATCGACCAACTAAATAGTTATGATCGTTAAGTTGATGATCGTTTGAACGATATTCAAATATTGGAAACAAAAATGGTATGAAATCAAATATAATTTCTTAATATAACCGATCAGGTTGACAAGTATGGTCGATCAATTGTTAATGATCGACCAACTAAATAGTTATGATCATTAAGTTGATGATCGTTTGAACGGTATTCAAATAATGATTGACAATTTTAGCATACAAGATCGACAAGGAGTGATCGATCAATGAAAACATATAATTGACGAGGTGTGGTCGATCAATGTGAACATATATTCGATAATTTCATCAAAACTTGATATTCTTAAAAAATAAACTTTTGGTTA